>JARKIC010000072.1:0-515676 GCA_029378375.1 Mycena olivaceomarginata | reverse complement strand
ACGCGAGAACAACCTCGCCTTCAAATAGGAGAGTGACTCGGGAACTGGGGCTGACGGAAACGGGGAGCTCGTGGGCATGAAGCGTAAGGGGGAGGGCAGGGCGGCCGCAAAAAGAAAAAGACCAAGGGTGAGGAGGATTGGTCGGCAGGGGAGGGGGACAGCGAGGGGATAGCGGTAGCAAATGTCGGGGAGGACGAGGAGGGGGGAGGGGGAACAATCCCCAGTGAAGACGAGGGGACGGAAGGCCGTGTCAAAGCCGGAGGCGTCCACCGCGGCAGGGGTCAAGTTGGCCAAGTGGGCGGAGACAGCGAAGAAGGGGCTGGTGGAGGTCAACGCCGGCGGGGCCTGGTTGACATTGGTTGATGTCTGGTGGGCGCTGGAGGAGAGCTGGGTGTTCGCAAGTTCGGTAAGTTTTTTTTTTTCTGGTCGTACAAGGCACTTCGCTGATGAATGGTCTGGCCTCTTAGACCAAGTCGCATCCTACGGCGAATCGCCCCAAGGCGGTTGGCGCCTGGGTCAAGAATGCTCGTAACGGCATCCCTGCTATTGGGACGGCCGAGGCGATGGATAGGGAATGGTGGAAGTGGTGGATGGCCATTAACCCCGGATGGCGGCTGCGCGACAGGGAACTGCAGCAGGAGGGTGATGGCTCGCTTGATGCATTGAAATGCCCAGGGCAAAATGGGTTTCTCAATGTCATCGCGTGCCTCAAATGGTGGTATTTGGCGATGGGCACCCCGTCCGAGTCCTGGAAGCGTGCCGTGGCGGACGTGCAGTGGGTAATTGGAAAATGCTACACGCGTGAGCACTGGTCTGCTTTTACGGTTTTTTTTTTATGAAGCTAATATGAGTGGCAAGCCAAGGGATTGAAATTCCTAGTGCAGGCGCACCCGTCCCGCCCGCTACAGGACCCGGATCCCCTGCCCACCCCGTCCCGTCCAGCTGCGCGCAGGCCCGACCCCAACCCCGACCGCTACGAGGAGGCAGCAGCGGCTACCGAGCAGTGTGGCAGTACCGCCCGACGCCACGAACCGGATCGAGCCAGCCGCGGCCCCAAGTGAAGGGGCAAGTGAAGCGGCGGTATCGGAAAGCGGCCCCGGGCACCCGTGCCCGCGCCGTATCGTGCGTGGGGTAGTGGTAGGGGCGGCGCTGCGGCACATGAATTCCTATACCCCACTACTCCCTTACCTCGCTGTATTCAATAGTATATAGCAGCCAGCGCTGGCGAGCGCTGAGGGTGGGATTGCCCGCCTCTTTTTGTTCCCAATTGGGTAAATACCCCTATTGAATACATTCGGCGCCCCAGCGACATCGCGAGAGTGATGATTTGATGGCCCTTGATGGCTTTTTTAGAGCTCCCAAGGGCTTGCCGAAAGAGCCATCATGCTGCCAGAACGCCCGCCAGAAGCCCCAAGTGAGGTTGGCCGGATGCCCAAATGTTTCACCAAACATCCTTGGGCTGCCGCCCACTATCTTTCGTGAAAGGGTAACTTAATGGGCTGTCCGGCTTCGCAAGCTCAAGTTTCACCACTGGGAAGACCGGGTGGAGCTGGGAGTACCGTGGAGGGAGCTCGAGCTTGTACGCGCCTTTTCCCATGACCTGTACGACCTTGAAGGGTCCGAGCCGCTTATCCGAGAACTTGGGAGACGGGCGTGTCGTTTTGATGTCGGACGCATCCACCCAGACTCGGTCGCCTACCTTGATCTCCGGCGCGGGTACGCGCCGGTGATCGTAGTACAGCTTGAACTCGTCTTTGGCTTTGACGAGCGCGGCCTTGGCTTCGGACACTCCAGCAGCAATTCGGTCACGGAACTTGTTGACCGATTCATCGGCTGAGCGCATGCCGTTGGGCTCGAAACCCATCCAAGGGAGCCGGCCGGTGTCCATCATAAACGGCACCTGCTGCGTCGAGGAGTGGACATGGTTGTTGTAGGCAAATTCGGCCGCCAGTAGGAGCTCATCCCAGTCGTCTGTTTGTAGCTCGTGAAGATACGGACCAACTGTTCGAGCTCCTGGTTGACGCGCTCGGTCTGACCATCGGTCTGCGGGTGGTAAGCGGTGGAGGGTAGCGGGTTCAATACCGATGAGGTGCCACAGTTCCCGGGTGAACTCAGCGATGAACTGCGGACCCTGGTCGGAGATGTACTTCCGGGGGGTTCCGTGGTGCCTTCACACGTTCCGGTAATATAACCGGGCGGCTCCGACTGCTCCGAGGCTGGTGTGGCACTTGTTGAAGTGGGCCCTGCTTACCAAGGATGTCGACAACAACCATGACCGCATCGAACCCGTGCGCCTCCGGAAGCTTGACTATGAAGTCCACCGAGACAGTGTCCCAGCGCTCGGCCAGGATCTCAGTCAGATGGAGCTCACCGTGGGGAAGTCGCCGAAGCGCCTTCGTCTGGTTACACGCATCGCAGGTTCCGACGTACTGACCGACATGTCGGGACAACTGGGGCCACCAGTAGTTCCCGGAGATTAACTCCAATGTTTTGAAGCAGCCAGCGTGTCCGGCAACCCGCGTGTCGTGGTGCTGCTCCATAATCCGCCGGCGGAGGGTCCTTGTTCTGTGGCACGACAATCTTACCGCGAAACAGGAGCAATCCATCCGAGATCTGCCATTCGGCCGAGCGGGGAGAAGGGGCCTTCCGGTTCTTGAGAAGCTCCCGGGCGACACGCGCAACGGGATCCTCGAGTTCCGGCTCGGTCGCAAACACCTTCCGGATGTCGCGCAGGAGGGGGACTTCGGGTCCGTCAACCACGATCCCCTCCATTGCCCGGATCCGGAAAAGCTTCCGGCCGAAGGAGCGTAACGTCCGAGTTCTCGGATCCGGCGCCGTGGTCCGGGCGGCGGGGAGAGCGCATCCGGGCGACCCATGAGGCGACCCGGCTGGTGGAAACAGGGCGAAGTCGAACCGGGACAGGTACTGGAAGTACTCCAAGTTCTTGTGGTCCGTCCAGATCTTGACCGGGTGCTGCGCACCTTTGAGGAAGTGCCGCCACTCCTCTAGGGCTCGGACGATTGCAAGCATCTCCTTGTCGTGGATCACGTAGTTCCGTTGGACATCGTTCAAGCTCTTGGAGTAGAAGGCGACAGGGCACCGCTTTCCATCCGCGTCCTGTTGCAATAGAACGGCTCCGGCCGCCCGATCCGAACTGTCCGCTTCTAACCGGTACAAGCCGAGATTCGTCCGGGAGGACCAAGACGGGCTCCGCAGTCACCGCGTCCTTGAGGGCTTGGAACGCGGCGGCCGAGGCGGCGGTCCAGGTCCAGGCCACGCCCTTCTTCGTCAGGTCGAAAAGCGGCCAGGTGACGTCCGAGAACGCCTGGATAAACCTCCGGTAGAAGTTCGTGAAGCCAAGGAACTGCTGCACGTCCTTCTTGTTCTCGGGCTCGGGCCAGGCGGCGACGCCGGTGACCTTGACGGGGTCCATCTCAATGTGGTTGTGGGAGATGATGACGCTGAGGTACTCGATCATGGACTTCTCGAACTCGCACTTCTCCGGCCGAAGGAAAAGGTGGTGTTCCCGGAGCCGGCGGAGCACCTCTCGGATGATTTCACGGTGACGGGCGAGGTCGGAGTGCGCGATGAGGATGTCGTCCAGGTAGACCATGACATCTCCAGATAGAATCAGGTCCTGGAAGATGTCGTTCATCATCGTCTGGAATGTGGCCGGGGAGTTGGTAAGGCCGAAGTACATCACCAGCAGCTCAAAGAGCCCCTGTTTGTACGGAACGCGGCCTTCCATTCGTCACCTTCCCGGATCCGGACGTTGTTGAAGCCCCACCGGATGTTGAGTTTCGTGAAGAACCGAGCTCCTTTTAACCGGTTAATAAGGTCGTTGATTAAAGGGAGCGGGTACCGGTTTTTCACGGTCATCGCGTTGAGCGCCTGGTAGTCCTGGACAAACCGGAGGGCACCATCCTTCTTCTTGACGAAGACCGGGGATGCCATCGGAGACTTTGACAGGCGGATGCGGCCGGTATTCAATCCCTCCAAAATGAAGGCATCGAGCTCCTTCTGTTTGAGCTGAGAGATCGGGTAGACCTTACAATTGGCCGGTTTCGCATCCAGGACGAGTTCAATGGCATGATCCCACGTCCACCTGTCCGGGAGAGAGTCAAAGGACTCCCGGGCAGGGGCGTCCGAGAAATCCGCGGCCCAGGGCGGGACCTCAGTTCCGGCCGGTGCAGAATTCCGCACGTGAGCCTCTGCGAGACATTGCGAGACGGTGCTTCCTGCGCGGATCTCTTCGGCCGGGGCGAACACAGTGTAGAGGATGTGATCGCCCTTCTCGAGCCCATCGTCGTCATTGTCATCGTCCTCCGAATCCGGAGTGAGGTCCGGGAGGTCATCGTCGTCGGCCGGTTTGTCCCCATCGTCTCCGGTCCACTCTTCCGAGTCGACGGCGCAGATGGACGGGGTCGGACCTTCACGCAGCTGCCGGAGGATTGAGGCGGCAAGCTTCTCATTCTTCCGGACAGCTCATAGCTCCTCCCGGCAGGTGCGGCATCCGGTAGGGCAGCGCGTCATATGAACCTCCTTGGTCTCCCAGTTGATCTCCGGATTATGCTTCTGGAGCCAGGAGTAACCGAGGATGACGTGCTGTTTCCCGAGCCGAGTTACGGCGAGCTGGATACGCTCGGAGTGCCCTTTGTAGTCGACCACCATATCGACTACACCCGTGATGCCACCCGCTTGGTTCGGGCTGCTGTCCACGTTGAGAACCGGGATGGGCTGCAAAAGGGGCTGGACCGGAAGGTTGCGGGAGATGACATACTCCGAGTTGATGAAGTCTCCAGTCGCTCCGCTGTCGACCCACCAGTAGTTGTAACTACATTGCAATGTACCCAGCCATGGCAGGGCGGTACATTGGATTAAAGGCACACCTTGGCTGGGCAGCCGTGATGTGCCTTTAATGCAATGTACCCTGGGCTATTTAAATAAAAGAAGTGCTAGTCCCGAGGTTTGAACCAAAAGCCAACACATATTACCTAAGCATCAAATCCGAAAGAAGGCAACATCACAACCACTAGACTAAGGGAGAGATAGCATGGATAAAATTGATGGGTATATACTATGTGGTCCCAAACACATAATTGGTATGTGCTGAACTATTCTGCCCCGCTAGGGGCTTGGTTAGTGTTTAGAGTTAGTGTCTGGGTTAGAGGTTTGAGTTAGGGGTTAGAGGTTAGGGTTAGAGGTTAGGGTTGGTTAGTGTTAGGCCTTAGGGATATTGAAAAAAAAAATGTTGAAGGATTCTTAAACACAAAAACACAGAATAAGCCTGTAGGAACAATTTCAAAGACCTAGGGCAGCTTGCCTGCCCTAGGTCTGGGTATTAGTAGTGTCAAATAAGAAAGCAAGGCTGCTGTATGTGGTCATCAGAATTTAACCCATCTCAATGGTCTGATAATCTAGTGGTAATAACCAATGGCTTAAAATAGTTGTGGTATCTGGAGGTCTGGGGTTCAATTCCCGGCACCAGCATCATTTTGCTTTGATTTGCTTTATTTCATTGGCTGGCAAGGGTACATTGCATTAAAGGTACACCCTGGCTGACCAGTCAAGCAGTGCCTTTAATCCAATGTACCCCCCTGCCATGGCTGGGTACATTGCAATAAAGGTACAGCTACACCTCCCCGTGCGCGGTTAACGATACTCCGCAGGGTTGAGTTCAACAGTGAGTGGTCGGGGAATGATTCCTCATATGAATTGTTCTCCAGTAATTTCAATCCTGTCTCGTGGTACCATTCGGCTGTAACAAGATAAAACAACTGTCTCACCCGTGGCGGCTAGGGTAATGACCCACTGTTCTCGGGTTCATTGTGTCGCGCTGTGAATACAGCATTCCTAGGGTATGCCATGCTGGGAAACAGATTAGAAGAGGTATTGCCAAATGAAAGGCGATGGCCTACCTAAAGGCTGCGGGATATGTTAGATTTGCTAAAAAGATGCGGAATTAGTTGAGCATCAAAGAATTGAAGGACATCAAACTTGAGAAAAATAATCAAAGATGAGTCGAACCTGGAAGGAAGTGCACATGCAAACCAGAGTAAACTTGGACAGTTTCGCGGTTAGAGGGGTTGCAGGATGAAACACAGGTCTCACTGTGGATGCGGGCAGGGTGGCTGTTTGCTGTTTGCGTGTGACTGTTGCTAAGAAAGTCTGCAAGAAACGGTCACGCCGGTCCAATCAGTCGAAGTAAAAGACTTACCGGTAAGCAAGCGTCGTTCAGGGGAAATAATTGATCTAGGATGATGAGCAACTCAGATGGCAGTGAATTGACTCAGCGTTGACCTGTGTTGAGGACGAGAATTCCCTGTTCAAATCAAGGAAATGATGAATGTGGTGCAATCACATACTTGCATGAGAACACACCAAACCAAGACAATGATAAAGCAAACGTCGCACTCTGCGCACTGATTATTGTGTGCGCGATGCCCTCGAGGTTGTCCACCTGCGACTAATACTTGCCCTCCCAGGGGCCGTTCTGCACGAGCACGTCCGCGGTGGCGTGCGCGTCGGGGTCCAAAATGACATAATGAATGTTGATATCAAAACAGATGAAGTTGGAAACGGCACCGGCAGACTGAGTGAAGATGGATGTGTTGTACCCTAGAGCCCCGACGACCTGGATCTGCCACCCAGCCCACTTACCGAGGCAGAGCTCGAACACGTGGTGCACGACGACGACGAGGATCGGGCACAAAGCGCAAGATTCAGCCGCCAATTGGAGGTGCGGTTTGGGATTACGGAAGGTGATGGGGAGGTGTATTCACCAGCTCTTTTGTTAGCCGCGCACTGAACTTCGACTGCCGCTCTGACGGGGTGAGTGAGCAAGGCGAGGCAATTGGTGGAATTTCCTTGTATGAGACGTGGGTTGTGGACGAGTGCATAGCATCTGGGTCGCAAGAAAGAGAGACAGCAGGGAGGAAGATGAGGGCAAGAAGAAAGAGAGCTCGTTTGTCCCATCAAAACAAACCACCTTGATCTGCACACACGTGATGGTTTCAAGGTTTGATCCGATGGAGTTGGTGCTCGGTTAGCTCGGCAAAGAACTTCAACAAATTTAACACCATCTCCAATCGCCGGCAGACTGACAGTCAGTACTTACTCCATGGTGCGGCGCCGCTGTTTTTCAAACAAACACATACTGCCAGAATTGGTCCCTGAAATACACAGATCATTGCATTTAGCCATAAGCCTTTTTATTGCTCAGCGCCGCAGATACTTGTCGGAGGTACAAACTACCGAGGTACGAGGTTCAACCGTTTGTAGTTTCTGTCTACGAGAGCTTACATCGGAGGCTGCCATTGGGTCTGCTGGAACGACTGGCAAGGTCAGGAGCAAGGAGGAGCGTGGCTGAACCACTGGTGGGCTTACAAGTATGATAAAAGTCTCAGAGACTTTGGTTCTCCGATTTCTGTGTCTCTATCCTTCTTCTGTAGGTTGCGTTTTCAATGGCTGACACAGAGTGTCTTTTTGTTTCCAAATGATGAGCAAAGGCACATTACTGGCAGGTGAAAATATTAACATTGACCTACACAGATATTTCTACGATGACAAGAATATTAAACCAAGCAAGGAAATAGAGGATATTTCCCGCAATTTCCTCCAATTTGCCTGGTTTGGAAAGCAGAGAGGAAATTGCCCCAAATTGGAGGTAATTTTCCAAAGGAGGTTTTTCCTGATGAGTGGTGGGGCTGCGTAGAAAGCGGAATCCAGGTCTGCGATCCGCATTTGTTCTGCGGCGGCTTTCCACAACGGAAATATGGTGGCGCAGGTCCCGTTCTCCTGTGAATCTAGGGTAATCGGGTCAAGATGGCATCTGATGAGTAAGAGATGTAAATACCTGTTCGTCCTATTATTTGCTCTGCCACACGAAAAACAAGATTGATGTTGTCGTAAGATGCCGCAAACAGCCCAGTTGAAGCGGCAACCCTCGCGAAGCCTCGCATGGAGAGGGAGAGCTCCTGGAGCGTGCCGGGCTTAACAATTCTCTTCAGATTTTCGATTTTTGCTGCCAAGACTTCGGGTTCTGGAGGTAAGTATGGCCTATCGACATCGCTGCTATTCGGGGTGCCAGGTGGAATCCTGGGAGGGTTGTCCTCCGGATTAACAATGCGCCGATGCCGGTTTATCATGACGCGCGAGCTGTGGATCAGATTCTGGTAGCTTTCCGAAATGCCCAGATGGGACATGACCGAGATCGTCTGGCGCTGGGCTCCTGTCGCGTACAGATAGAGGCCCATAATACGGCGGGAGAAATTATTTTTGTGACTGAATTCACCAAGCAGGGACAGCGCCGCTGCAGTTATAATCTGAACACGACAATTGAAGTAAGTGCTCGCCCTTCAAAAGAATAATGACATAACAACATACGGTAAAATGTTTCCCTGCGCGCTGCACGAGTCCAGACTTGAGATTCCGTGGGGGGGTCGCAAATGCCACGAGAACCTTCATAGAAATGCGGGCCGCTGTCTGGAAGTATGTGCCCATCGACAGCATGCTGAACTTGGTCACATAATCGTTGTCGATTGCGGTGTCTGCTGTCTGCAATTTTTTGGACTCCGTGATTCCCTGGGCCTCGTCGCGCATCGCCTCTGCCCCATAGTCCTCTGCCCACGTCCCCACCTCTTGTCGCGCCGAAGGGCTGTTTTGATTTGACACCTAAAGATTGAGAACTTGGGTCGCTAGTCCCTGGTGCTTGAAGAACCCGTTCCATCGCACTACTCCTTGCTTATAGATGGGGTCAAAGACATAGAGCATTAGCTGGCCGAATGACAAGCCATTCGAGGACAGTGTCTCCAAAACTTCTTCGAAAACGGCGGCTTTACATTCCTCAGCGGACGCTGCTGAAGCAGACTGCTTATTGGCCATAGTTTCTTTTCGCTTTTTCGCCCCCTTCTCCCATTTCTTGGCCTTTTTCTGCTCCTTGGTACCGACGACAGGGCTGGTGTGGATTAGACCATCACTTGACAGTGGTGGTAACACTGGTAAAGCAGAATTTTGGGGGCCTCATCCTCGTTCCCGGAGCCCTCAGACCCAGAATCCTCGGACTGCGAGTCCTCAGAATGGGATGGATGGACAGGAGAGGTGGGAATGGGGGATGATCCAGGTAAAGAATCCGCTCGCCGGACTGCCAGAGGGGTGAAAGGAGAATGCAGGGTGGACACGACACCCAAACCAACCCCGCCGTGCATGTAGGTCTCGAGCGATGGAAGTGGAGTGCGTCTGCCAGACTCCTCGTCGTCAGACAGGGCTCTCGTCGGTGTTTCCGGGCCTGGGGCTGCATCCCGCTCATCGTCGAACAGAGCTGTCGGTGGCGATCCCCCGTCCGAGGATAAAATTCTTCTTCCCTTGAGTTTAGGCATAGTCGGCAGAGATAGGAGAATTCGAATTTAAGTGATCGAAAATTTGTTTCTCACCAAACACCCATGCCGCCGCGCAAAATAGTGTCTCGCGAGTCGCGTCAAGGTCCCAATTCGTGGCAGCCGCTCACGAGAGAGCAGCTACAGGGACTCCCAGAAAAAATAAAGAAGAAATTCAACTGCCAGCATGTCGTTCGGGCCTACCAGCTTGAAGGCATTGAAGCACAGCTGTTAATGCGCGATGGCCTCGTTCACGCCGGCACCGGAATGGGAAAGACAACGATTGTAGCAGGCACTCATGCACACGAAAGTAGCGCCGGAAAAGTTACACTATTTATTTCCCCACTCATAGCACTACATGACGAGCAGGTAAGCCTTCGCGAAGTACGGGAAGAATTAATGTTTCTTACCTACATCTAGGTTGAGACCTTTCGCGATGAGTTCAGATTAAAAGCCATTGCTGTCAACAGCAGTAATGGCGGCTGCAAGCCCGAAGTCCTCCAAGTAATGTTCCCGTCCAAAGTGTGTGTGATATACTAACAAGTCTGGCTCAGCAAATCGTCCACGGAGAGCACCAAATCGTTTTACTCTCACCAGAAATGGCACTCTCTCGCCGGTTCATCCGCGAGGTCTTAAAAAATACCGAGTTTGGGCGGCGGATTCTTTCCGTGGTTGTGGACGAAGCCCATGTCGTCTCACACTGGGGCGCATCCTTTCGAAAAAAGTATGGCACATTGGGCACGATCCGAGCATTCTTGCCGCGAGGGACCCCAATGATCGTGTTATCTGCAACGCTCCCCGCGCGAGTGCGAAATGATGTCTTGAGCAAGCTCCAGTTCAGTAAAGACTATGTCAATATTGACATTGGCAACGACAGACCAAATGTCTCGATAATCATCCACGGGATTCATCACCCTCTCAATACATATGCGGATCTCGACTTCATTGTGGCCGGTATCAAAAGTTGTGCGGACCTAAAGAAGACCTGGATCTATGCCGACAACATTGCAACCGGTGTCGAAGTCATCGACCATCTAACAAGTTTGCTTCCGCCCGAGCTGCAGGATGCTGTGCAGGGATACGACTAGTGCTGTCCAAAATATGATATTGATATGATTTTTGGCGTATCATATTATATGGATATCATATTACACCCCAGGGCTCCGTATCGTATCCATATTATATTATCTTCATATGTATTAATATGTATCATAATATATTATTGATATATCAATTAATATTTGTGGATGTTCAGCATCTCTGTCTGAGCCCTTCACCAAGCCCAGAATTGAGCTGTTCCTTGGTTACAATACACATTGATCAATTTTGAGAGGTCATTGAAGTTTGATCATCCATCAGGGTGTGTTTCATGCTGGAAAACAGTCACTCAATAGCAATGCTGACCCCCTGTTGTTCCGGAGTCACTGAAAATGTTCCTCAGATCTTAAATTCCAGCAACAGAATAAGCACTGTATAAACTAGACATTTCAGGGTAAGTTTTTAGCTCACTGAGATGATGAGTATCAAACACGGAATTTCCGTGGCTGATACTGACTGTCGGAAAAATCAAAAAAGCCTTATTAGGCCTAACCGACCCTAACGACCTTATAAGGTCTTGCAAGGTTTGACAGTAAACCTTATAAGACCTTAGCGGACCTAATAGGGTCATTTAAGAGTGGGTTCTCGAGAGTTCTTTGATTCATGGCCATTGCGTGAAAATAACTGTAGCAGTGTTGACAAGTTCGAGATGCAGTCCGAACATAAGCGATACATTATCTTTGAGACTTTACATGCTTGCTCAAAAAAAAAAAAAAAAAAAAGACCACAATCCAAGTCTCTCAGCAACATGACTAGTCCCCACCAATTCCTATCAAAATGGGAAAGCGAAAACACACCCATGAACAACACATCGAGTCCGACAGTAGCATCTCCAAATCAGGCTCAGATTTTGGGCACTCAAGTCCAGTCAACCAACCCTTCAGATATTCGCTTCCATTGTGAGGGAAGGGGCCCAGCATTGTCGTGCTGCTCAAGGACCACAAGAATCACATTGTGCAGGCTGAAAAAAAACGACCAAATTCAGGGTCTGCAGAACGA
Source organism: Mycena olivaceomarginata (assembly GCA_029378375.1). Taxonomy (NCBI): domain Eukaryota; kingdom Fungi; phylum Basidiomycota; class Agaricomycetes; order Agaricales; family Mycenaceae; genus Mycena; species Mycena olivaceomarginata. The sequence goes on along the minus strand of JARKIC010000072.1, from coordinate 504,205 downwards.
GGACACGACTGCGGGTAAAATTTTTGCTTCACTTATCGTGGCGAGAGTTCCTTTTTGTATTCAAAAGATCAATTCTTTGACCCAGATTGACAACAGGTCTTAAGAAGCCCAAGGTCTCAGTTCTCAACATTTTCCGTGTATGGGATAATATCTTCTTCCCAGGACAAAGCAATGCGTCGGCCAGGGCTGAGAGTGACAGGGGTGGCATGGTTGATGTCATGGATTTGTTGAATGCCAAAGAGAAACCGAAGAACAATGATGAGGATGGGTAGAAACATGTGTGGTAGTTGTATCAACTTATCATATTTTATACCTACCTAATACGACGTGAGAGGGGATGACAAGGTCCTACAAGGTATTGTTAGGTCATATTAGGAAAGGAGGTCAGTATATAGCGAGTTGAGTTGTGGCATTTTTCAACGGCTGTGTGGTGTAGTGGTAATAGTCTTGTCCTCAAATTTGGTCGCGTGAGTTCAACCCTCAGCAGTGATTAATTTCAGTTCTCATTGTTCTACATTGTAACTAACCTGATAAGTAAATGATAATTATGAAGAACTAGATGCAGTAGTTCAAGGCATAAGAAAGTGGAAATTATTTTTATTTTATTTTGCCTTGACATCCCAATCAGACCTTATTAGCCCTTGTAACTGTTGTTAGGCCCTATAAGGTCCGTTAGGCCCAATTAGCTCTTACAACCACTCGCGAGGTCTAATGGTACATACCTGAACCTAACACGGTCCTCAAAACCTAATGGCCATATTCAGCCTGACAAGGCCTAGCAGGGCCTAATATGCCATTTGCGATTTTTCCGACATGAAGGTATCAGAGAGCGTATGGGTCAGTAGTCCGGGGCGGCCCGCACCGGCCCGGGTCATCCAGCAATGTCAACATCAGTCACTCTGCTATGGAAGGTATGAAGAGAGCGACTGATACTTTCAGTTTCAGTTGACACAAAATTGTAACCAAAAAACCCAGTCCCAGTACTCACACCTGTGATAGCATCGGCTGTTCCGGAACTTGCCATGATATGAAATAATACGGATAATACAGGCCTTCCATATTGTATTAATATTTGTATCATATCATATTATATTACTGGGTATTATTTCCTTGAATCTACCTCCTCTCCGTATCATATCCGTATTAATACTGATATATTAATAATATATTATTTCGTATTATATTAATGGACAGCACTAGATACGACATCCCGATTCGACCGTACAATGCGGCGCTGTCGAAGGAGTACCGGAAGAAGGCCATGGAAAAATTCAAGGAGGGGACGGTGCGAATCCTGGTCTGTACAGATGCCGCTGGAATGGTGAGTCTAATCCTCCTTTGCCTGAGTATCCGGACGTACCTAATCAATGCAGGGGTGTAATATTCCAGATATCGATGTCGTAGTGCAATGGAAGCTGCCGTCGTCTGTGTCCGTATTTGTTCAGAGGGCCGGACGAGCTGCACGGGCATATGGGCGGACCGGTATCGCAATTCTGCTTGTCGAGCCTAGTGCATATGCGATTGATCTCTTTGCCGAGCTTGCAAAGGAGCAGGGCGCTAAGGGGAAGAAAAAAGGGCCAGCTAAAGAGAAGGAGAGCGAGGCTGAGAAGCGAAAAAAGGCGCAGGAAAGAAAGGTGTACGCAAAATCTCGAGGAATCGATCGTGGCGCTGCTGGTGGGAAGCACGATGCGATTCCGGTTGCGGACACTCCTCCACTCGACCCCGAGGCTGCGAATGAAGGACTGTATGTTCTAGTGCAGTCAGGAACATGTTGAAGAGCGATCCTGACCACCATTTACCGTAACAAGCCTGCCAGTAAGTCAAGTTTGAATGCCACCGAGATCGAAAAGTGTGCTTACAGAGTCTAGATCCTACTGTATCCTGTTGCGACATCTGTTCCCCAGAGCTCCTCGACCTTGTTCGTGCTGGAAAGCCGCCAAAAGTGGCGCGTCAATCTGCGATCAAACGCGGCGAGGTCAACAAGGACCTACAAGTCGCGCTGGACAAGTGGCGAACGACAATCAAGGAGCGCGATTACATGTCGCCCTTGTTTGCTGCATCGGCAATCCTCCGAGACGAAACCATCGCGCTTCTATCTTCTGTCGGTCCGATAAATTCCAAAGAGCATCTGCAGAAAGTGCTGGCGGGACAATGGACTTGGTGGACGAAGTACGGCACGGAGTTGTATGAATGTCTTGCAGCTCAAGAAATCCCCGCGATGGTTCCGCTCCCACCAAAGACAAAGGGGAAGAAACGCGCGGCAGCAGAGATGGCGAGCGGGGTAGAAGTGGACAGTACGTCAAAACGTCGCCGTCCTGATGGGCCGAGAATCACCGCAGGAAGCACGCCTGCTGCCGGCACAAGTACCCCAGTACCTAGCACCACACGAAGAAGCCGAGCAGTTGCGCAGACACCGGAGGAAATTCGAGCCAGTTTTCAGCCTACTGCTGAGGCGACGGCACTATGGGACTCATTTGAAAGGACGCGGCAAACAGTACAGGCTTCCCGGGCTCCGCAAACACCTCAGAATAGCTTCCAGAAAAGTAGTTCACGTCAATTGTAAACAATTTGGCATCTTCGGCGGCAGAAACAAGTCTTCGCGAGTGAACTGAAAGCAGGAACGTGGTGTGCAGTGTCAAAGCGGATCAGACGCGTTAAAAATGCTCACAGAAAGTAAAAAAACAAGTGGATCTCAATCGACACGGAATTAAAAGTTATTCAAGTTTGACTAGGCGACTTTTTACACTTTTTTAGAAGGCTCGCGACGAAATTTTACCAAGTATCAAATCATCTTTGGCGGGATCACCCAAAACGGCAACCAGTGATCCCAGCCGCTTCGCCAACCGTGAAAAGCGCAGCCACGTGATAGCGAACGCGGTTGGTCACGAGCCTAGGTTTTTTCAACCAGGATCTCCGCTTTGGCTGGATCCATGTTCTCGGGTGATGATTTGGAACCTTTTTTACGTCCCTGTGACCGCTGCGGAGTGGGCGCTGAAATTTCAGCTGCTGTAGATTCTAGAGCTGCCATGGCGTCAACTAAATGGATCATACGGAGAGTAGAAACTCACTAGCGATGTATTTCTTCGCTTTGGTAATGTCGCTTTTCTGGACAAAGACTACTGCCCTTCGAGTGTTCTCCAGCAGCCGTGCAGCTCGGCCGCCTTGCTGTTCCGTTTGGGAGAGCGTGGCAGGCATACCTACCGAGAGACTGTCGTCGATAGCAGAAGAATGGACACTGTTTGCGAGGGCAACTGTCGACTCGAGATGATGATCTGGAGCTCTGGATCCGTTTCCATAAGTCGTAGAGTTTCGCTGTTGAACTCGGGGTGGCAGAGGGCGTTATACTGACGAATTCGATGGCCCGCACGGCCGCTGATGTCGAGCCGAAGTAGGTAGATGAAGAGTCGGGTTCCAATGTCGAGCGAAGGCACAAAAATAACGACTTTACGTCCAGTATTGAGGTACGGGAGGAGCTGAGGATATGAACGACTAGAGATGGCATGCTGCAGGGGCTTCAGAACGAATTGGATGTCCCGGCGTTCATTGGAGAACCGAAACAAGGTGAAGTTGCGGAATCCGAGAGAGTCGCAAACCTCCTTGGTGGGGACACCAGGCTCCAGTGTAGCGGAGAGACCGAAGACCGAGACACGTGTACGAAGCCTACCACGCAAGAAATGGCCGACGAGGTCATAATCCCGTCGGAAGGTCAGCCATTGGTGCAACAGATGAACCTCCTGGTTACTGACGAAGATAAGATTTTCCTGGAAGGTCGGATCGTCGAAAATTTTGAACCAGGAAGACGACTTGAGGTGCTCACGGTCGATGCAAATGACGTGGAAGCGGCAAGAGGCTACCTCCTTCCCAAGATTCCGATGTTCGCTTGCAGCATGCACGATGGTCTCCCGGTCGTATGCAAGCACTGAAACATTATATTTAGCCAATGTTTCGACCTGGTAAAGCAGTCAGAGTCGGCCGAGAAACGAGTCAACAAACTACGCACGATGTTTCGGGCCAGGCCTTTTGTCGGAGTAATGACAATGCCAACCGGATGTCGACGGATTGCGCGGAATTTTGGAAACTGATTCGGAGCCTGGCTGACCGCCAGATGACAGAGAATAGAAACCGTAAAAAGTGCCGACTTTCCATCGCCCGTCGCCGTACACAGAATCAAATCTTGACCATCAAGAATCCGAAGAATCGGCTGAGCTTGTCGGTCACGAAGGCCGTTCCTCCAGGCGGGAATTCTTGATGCGACGATGGATTTCAGTGACGCTTCTCCTTCCGGAGAGCACCATATAGGTGTCCTTTTTGGACAAAAAGGTGGTTCCTGTTGCTGAACTCAACATTCTGGTTTTGGCCAGTGATCATCATGTTCATTGGCAAAATCCAGAATCAGTTGCCATCAAATCCAAAACCAGATTTCCAAATCCAAATTCCGAAGTCACATGAATGTCACAGTCACAAATCTGGTTCTGGTTCGGTAAATCCCGATCTGGTCTAGCAGAATCTTGTTTTGGAAGGGCGGCATCTCGGTTTGGTTTTCTGGCATCTTGTTTTGGTTTTGCGCAATTCTACAGCTTACTTTCAGATTTAAAACCAGATGTCCACACTTCTCGCTTCGACTGGAGCAGTGATCATTGTACTAGTGAGTGTATCGTCAGCATGGTCCCATCAATTACCTGACCTCCCTCTCCCCTTCTCCTGGCGCACTATGGCAGATGACGGGCCGGTGCTGGTCCCTCTTCGCCTTGAGACCGTACGAATCGCTTTTATGCAGCTCGGAGACCGCATGAATGCCGCTCTGCACACTCAAATTGGAGACCGCCTCCGTCTTCAGGAGCAGAGCAGCGGTGTCTTACGCATGCTTGATGCCATTCACCAGGTTCTCATTTGACCTTATGTTTTCGCCAGGTCCTATTACTAACTGCTATATGCACTCATAGCATTCCGACGTGATCCCTGCTTCTGAGCGTGAGATCATGGAGCAAAGCATCCAGGACATGTTTCAGGCGCTGGACGTGGCGACCATTCAGTCTGCAGACCTGCCTTCTGCCCCAGCCATATCTGTCACCTACAGTGAGCCAACTGGTCGACGCGGGCGGCCCCGCATTGAAATCGACCACGACTTTCTATCTTTCGGTCTCGAGCTGCGCGGTCCTACTGGTCTTGCACCTGTCGCTGGTGTTTCCTCTCGCACTATCCGCCGCCGTGCTCTCGACTATGATTTAGTGGAGCCTGCTACACCGGTATATACAGAGACGGTGGACGAGACAACTGGGGAAGTTGAACGCGTATATAATTCCTCCACGTCTGGCCCAGTCTCTGACATCTCGGATGCTGAGCTGGACCAGCTAATGCACCACATCCTTGAAATCTTTCCCAACTTTGGCCGCCACATGATCGCTGGGCACGTTCGCCAACTCGGGCTTCGGATCCCCGTTTCAGACCTTCGGCAGTCGTACGAAAGGGTGCATGGGCCAGCTGTAGCTTACTCTAATACTGCAACCGGTCGCCATCTGTATCGCTTCGCAGGACCCAACTCGCTCGCGCACCACGATGGTCAGCATGGTGAGTCATCAAAGTTGTTTCAGTCTCCGCCCACGCTGATTGGGGAATGCAGGCTTGAGACGATGGCATATCATTATTCACGCCTTCATCGATGGCTACTCCCGCTTTGTGACCGGTATTCGTGCCAACAACAATAATCGAGCAGCCACCGTTCTGGCGCTCTTCCTCGAAGATGTTCTCGTCCACGGCGTACCGCGCCGGATCCGCGGAGATCATGGTACTGAGATCGTCAGGGTCGCTGAGTGGATGGAAGAGAGGTACGGCGTTGACGATGGAGCCTACATTTGGGGTCGGTGAGTGCTCTTTTTTCTTATCCGCTTCTATCATTGTTCGCAAGTCACTTGCGATCCAACCGACGTATCAGGATGGCGCCAAACATCCATATTGAGCGTCTCATAGTCCTAAGCAGAGCGAATGTTCTGTGGCATCGCCTGAAGTTGAAGTGTATCTGATATATTTTGCAGGAGTGTACATAATATTCGTATCGAGCGTCTCTGGTGCGATGTGACCCGCGGCTTTGGCCGCAAATGGAGCAACTTCTTCCTCAGTTTGGAGTACAGCTGCAGCCTCCGACCAGACCTCGAGGCTCACATCTGGCTTCTTCACCACCTCTTTCTTGCTCCTATTAACCAGGATGCTGGTGACTGGGCCAGGACGTGGAATGAGCACAAAATTCGCTTAGACACAGAGCGCACCCGGAGCCCGCGTGACCTCTTTTTCTTTGGTATGATCGAAAACGGACTCCGTGGCTTCGACAGCGTGCCTGAACTGGCCGACGACGACAACATAGATGATTTTGACGCATATGGTATTGATTGGGAGGATCTCCACAATGCAGACATTATGGCTCACCATACAGAACACAATGCCGACCAGGAGCACAATCCTGACGGACCTAGATAATCCGTTCTCTAACGATGGACCGCACCGGCTTTCCCACGTTGAGGTATCGGAGCCTTCGTGTCCCTTCACCTTGGATGAGGTTGCTGATCTGGATGCGCACCTTGCTCTTAATCCACACTCCCAGTCCCGTAATATGACCAGTCGGCGGAGCGTTTGGATAGATGCTCTTGCATTTTGTAGACATTTATCGGGTGCCGGAAATAATTGATCTTGTTTAACCTTGTTTGGATTGAGTGCCTCTCCTCTTGAAAATGGCCGAAAACGTCTTGCAATTGAGACGACGAGAAATTCCTCGCACCCTGCTAGCTCGGGCCCCTCTGCAGGGGGCCAGCCAAACTCTCCTGCCAACCACACAGAACTCGCCGGAGGAGACAGATATCAATGACGATAATGATGCCTGTGAGTCGCTTCAGTGTCATTGCTGCTCCGCCAGCATTGACCAACCCCTAAACCAGATCCAAGCTCATCTCGTAAGTTTCTCTTATCCGTAGAGCTCCCAAAGCCTCACCGTCCATTCTAGCGCCCCGATTGCATTCCGCAGTGGACTTTGATACAGATTCACTGGTCGACGTAAATCAGCTCGTCAGTGATCTGGCATCCGGCCAGTTCTCTTTTGAGCCACTGCCACCAAACATTATCCCAGCAATACCCGAGGAACCACTTGTCTCTACGCCGTATGAGTCCCCGCAGTGGCTGGCGTCTTTCATGCAGGACTTTCTGGCTCACACCACCAGCATCTTGCCGCACACTGAGCAGACTTCCGACAATATGGACCATATTCCTGACATCAATCGACCGGTGAGCATGTTCCTCCAGCCTTTATTCACGTCTCAAATCATAATTTCAAGCCATTGGTGTCGTCCAGTAACTCTGCTGAAGACATTTTGACGACTCGATTTGCTACCGAACTTGAGATCCTTCATCGCGTAGCAAGCGTCGAGGAATGATATGGGGCTGCATATGTGCTACTATACACAGTACCGGCTGCTCAAGAAATCACTGATACAGTTGGTCTTCATATCCATAAACCTAGCCGAAAGGTGACTTTGGGCGCATCCGACTTCACATACGATGATTTGTTCCACTGGGCTGGCGTAAACCCAGACAGCTTTGGGAATGTCAAGGCATTGATTGCGACCGCCGAACACATTCGACAAGGTTTTGATCAATCTCCCACTTTGAAGCAGCAGTACACCACCTTCTCCGCCGAACTTGACTCGCTTGCTCAGAATCCGGCTTCAGCACGTACACGGCCAGCGTCCCTCAGCTGGACGATTACAGATCTGCGCCGTACGTGTCAATCAATGTCAGCGCAAGTGCGTTTTCCCAGCATGCATTGTCCATTTCCTCACTATTGCAGTGTAAATGCGGCCGTCAATATGTAGCTAGGCTCGGATCGAAGGCTATGACAATCCTCTCAGTAATTCTCTGAAATAATCAGGACACTATCATGGTGCTTGTAGTACCGTCAAATATAATGCTACAAATGCTTCAGAGTGTTCATTTTGTACAGCAGTTGGCTCTGGTACATCCTGAAAGATTTACAGGATGTCGTGTTTACGAGTTGAGCTGCAATAGGGGCTGCTTCCACTTCTGGCCATTTTCACGATTTTGGCTCCATTGAAAGCTTGAGAAACATCACAAAATGTGTTTTGTGAAGTAAAATCTGCAAGCTAGTGTCCCAGGAGCTCAATTTAATTGGCTCAAAGTTGCTTTACGATCAAAAAATGATCGTAAAGTGTACGCTGGCCCATGTGGCTGTGCTGCCAAATTCGGAAAGCTGCGGCCGACAGCTAATTCTTGGGGTAACTCGTACATCAGTGAATTGTGCTATGTTGTATGAAGGCCCTTACTGGACAAATGTTCCATCAAAGAATGACTGTAGTCATTGTCTAACTGCTCGCAATCCAAGGGGAGTTCGAATTTGACGTGGAGGATAGTTTTCGGCCGGGGTGGCTTCCACCTTTGCCTGTGAACACACGTCTTCTCTCCGGAACTGGTAGCGGTGAGAGGCAGTCTATTCTCCGCATCCATCACTCACCGTGTTCTTAGATATCGAGGAGCTAGAGCTGGGCATTATCTGTGCTGAGATGGAATTTATGGGGCGTGTGGATGGTGAGATTTGTACTCGCAGCAGTGGATTGCCATTAATATTTTAGTAGCCCCTTCGCTCACCTATGCAGCTCCTGTTCAGATTCTCAGTGCCGAGATCCATTGCCTAGGAGGGCCGCAGTGACGCCAACCAAGACGTCAACGCCTCTGTAGTCACAACTGGGTTTCCCAGAGGCAAGGTGACATTCCAGGTTAGTCCCTTTCGTGGAGAATAAAACAACAGACATTTACGGTTGTGGAGCCACTCGTACCCAATGTGTACGGACACAAGTCACCAGAGCTCGTGAGGCTCACAGGCGGCTTGCGCGACTCCTTCACGTCGGCAGGGCTTACTACGGAATACAAATTGGTGCACAGCTATTTATTTATTCAGGCTGTAGACTTTGGTATTAGCAACCGTGGAGCAACTTTCGGCCGTAAGGAGGCCAGATATAGCGCACCGATCCACCCTGCATCGTTGGCAGCAGACGAATACAAATTGATGTCCCCGCTCTGAGGCAGAGATCCATCCACTACGGCCCAATCGAACCCAAAATTTCTCCAGCTGCATCGCCATTCTGAAAGCGCCGTAACTGTCGGAACTCTTGCCCTTCTTCTGATCCCCACCACCGCTCGTACTCTTCGCGCTGACAGGTGGGTCGTCTAACCTGGAGTTGCCCTTTTGGACTGGAAACCAGGTGCGACTCAAGCTCCCCTTCGGAAATACACCGAGGTCTAGCTCCAACACTGCAAGATTTGGGAAGCTTGAGAGAAGGAGAGATGCACAGTGTCCCGTCCCATCTCTCATCACGATCCGCGCCGCGGAGGCCTTCAATTTGAAAGCAGATGTCGATCGGTCGAAGGAAGAGGTGCAGCTGGGGCGGTAAGATTCCAGGACATTCCGCTTCGAGCATGTCAAAGAAGCGTGTGAGGGCTTCTGACGATATGGCAAGACGGGTCAAAGATCCGTGTATTGCTGGATGGCGGTAATAGTCATGTAGAGTGTCTATGCCCCAGCCTTGAAGCTCCAGAGATTTGAGCTTGCAGCAGGAGCGGTCGAGGAATTCATGGAGATTTTGGGCATGGACGGGAAGCCAGACCTTGGCCAATACAAGATGTTCCAAGTGCGGTAGCGTTAACAGCTGCAGAAGCTCCACGCACTGGTGCTGAAGACTGAGTGTTGTGATGGTTGGAAGAAAGTAGGGAGCATCCAGTGGGCCCACGCAAACCCCATGCGCCGCATCAACAAGATGCAGCTCCACGAGATTGGTGAGTCTCGGCAGGATGCTCTCCAAACGGATGAATGAAAGGTGCAGAAGCTAAGGTAGCGGAGTTGGGACCATGGCGCCACAATTTCCGGTCCGCTCCAATGCAGATTGGTGAGGTGGGGCGAGTGCATGAGGAGCGCTGAGTACCAATCACCTGCCGCAGTATCCAGCCTGTCTATCGAGACTACTGCAACCTCCAAAAGGGTTGTCTCGGGCAATCGAGGCTGCAAGGCTACCGGAACACAGCCTGCCTGAATTTCCAAGCTTCGACAGCGACGAAGATAGAAGCTTGCGAGCAGAAGGTGTTCCCAATGTCTCTGCGGATCGGGACTGAGAGACAGCGAGAGCGGGGATTGTCCAGAGCGGCACAGCCACCATGTGATGAGTTCCACGTTTGGAATTGCTCGAGTATCAAGGGATGTCCAGAGCCTCGGGGTGGCCATTGCCACGACTCGCCAACGGCCGCAGACCCTACAGAGAAGGACTGGCGCTGTTTCTACACTCGGTGTCAAGAATACCGATCGAGGGAAGTGCGAGGCGGCGATGCGTTCAGCCTGGGGCAGACAGTGGAGGAATATTTCGGATAGGACATCATTTGACAGAGGATCCGACATGATGGTAGGAGCGAATGTGACTTGACCAAAATAGGAATTGATCGGCCTTGTTGATTACTTGTATAATTTTGTCGTCAATCATGATTATTTTTTCTCCTCTCTATGACATCGAATGCGGTGTATTGAGGGTACAATCTGTGTCTTGGTTGCTTATTTTATTTCAAACACAGTGGTCAACATTTTATAGATACACAAAGCGGCCAAGTATTATGAATCAACCTCCATCTCAAAGATTTCCAATTTTCCAACTCTATATATCGACAATATCAATGTCTGAATCCATAAATTGAGAGAAGCCTCGCCCGTGAGCCACAATGCTTGCAAAAACCGATTTGGGAAAGCTGCGGCAGGACGGAAACGGAAATTTCATGTGGTCGCATAGGTTTTCCCCGGATTCCCATTCTGCATCGTCAAAGAGCAGGCGAGCCTGTTCCACAAGATTTTACTGGGCCATGTGCATCAAACGATGCTGCCAACGCCTAATCTTGCACAACAGCTGCTCCACAAATACCGTTCCGAAAGAAACAGTGTCTTTGTCTTCTGGGTCATAAAATGGTCGAGCCAATGATAAAAGCACATGAACGCCGCACGGATGGCAGCGGCCGATGAGTTTTGGTGCAGATTGAATCCCAGAACCTTCAGGCCAGTGAATGCACCGTAATCTTGATTCACCGCGATCCACTGTGCCATCTCAAGCACAGATGGGCTTCGGACAATCCCAGCCAGGAACAGGGTGTTGGTGAACTGCAACGCCCCAAGCCCAGGACCGAATCCCCGAAGTCCTGAATTTATAACCCATCCCATTGTGTCCTCCCAAGAGAGCTTTTCTTCTTCCGAAAACCCCACTGGGTCGCGATTCGCAAGTGGACCAAGAAATGCCTCCCATCTTTGTTGGATCTCCACACAAAAGTACGGCTCAAACTTCTGCTTCAACGAGAGCTCGACGATGACTCCATTTGCAGCGGCATACCGAGGACGACAGCTGTACCATGTATTTGCCTGGCCATAGACATTCGGACAATCAAGTTTTATCCGAGTAGCCGGGGAGCGGTTGTTGTTCAGATTCTCGACTTCTGAAAACAGAGCGACACAAGCATCTGCGGAGGGGAAATGCATTTTATGCTGTCTTTCATGGGCGAGATCCAGAAACTCAGATGTTGTGCCACCTTGCCCCGTCCCCAAATACACCAGGAGACTGGAGAGTCCCATAGGCATTGTCAACGCCTTTAATGGAAGAAGGTCTTGAAGCAAAGCAAAACTGCGCAAGTCGGCCCGAATAGGATTGTGCTGGTCAGGATCGTACTGAGTTCGCTTCTGCTGCGTTGGATGGAGTGCATCCAGCATGCGTCGAAATATGCGTGTGTCATCTGTGGCAGGGTGCTCTCGCTTTCGAGACAACGCCTCACGGATTATGATGGCGGCGGCCCCAAATTCCGGCTTGGAAGGAAGGAGAGTTTCAAGCGTAGGAACCAAGTCGATGACTTGTTTCTGCTTTCTTCCCTTCGCTTTCCCGGGACGTGCAGCAAGCAAGGACATGGGGATGTCCGGAGCCATCCATTTGAGCGGATGCTCGTACTGCTCATCTGTGAGTGTGAACCCAGTCGTCACCGACAGAAGGCCACGATGGACCAGCTCCCCCATGCGCATGCATACATCACTGAGTTCGGGATTATTTGCGAGCAGCTTCCAAAGATAGTCGTCCAAAACTTTGAGTGTGTCAGTTCTGTCCCGTTCAATTGCCCGCGCAAAGTGCCGGTCTCGTGAGATCTTTGGGGGGAACATGACACAAGGACGCTGCCAGAACACCTGCATCGCTGAAGCGCAGAATATCCCGTCTCCGAAGAAATGACTGAGACTGTGAAGAATCGCGCCGCGGGTAATGCAACGGTCCCGAATGGCATCGAGAGAGTCCTTCGTTTTGGTTTTGTGGTCGTTAGGATTTATGAACCGGTCAACTATTGCCATCGGCTTCAAGACGAGCTGCTGATCCCAAACCGAACAGAGACAATTTGCTGCAGTACCATACAGGTTGTCATCGTCTTTTATTCGGGCAGCAGCAGTGGTGAGAGCCTGGAGTGAAACCGGTGGTCCCTTTGCACCTGCGAGGAGTCCAAATAAATCCGCTGGAATACGCCAATCCTTGACTGGGGCTGAGGCTACTGGTGGATCTTCTGGCACAGGGTCCACGCCGGCAGATAGAGGATCCCCCACTCTCCTCTTTTTATTGCGACCCGCCTTTCTATTTCCGATGGTCACCTTCTTCCTGGCCACCTCCTGCTCGTATCGGGCTTTGTACTCGCCCACGTAAGCAACGACGTGGGTAACCAGCAGAGCCAACTCGGGGAATTTCTGCGCCAAAGCAGCCTCGCCTTCGTGCTGTAGAATGCCGGTAAGCTGCGCCGCAAGGGATGGACCGAGATTGATCATCCATTGGTATACAGCAATCAAAGAATGGCATATCTGACTGCGAGTGGTCCGAGAAAGAACTTCAGATATATGCTCGTGGGCAACAATGTCCGGCATTGTTTTCCCGACATCGGCAAGGCAAGCGAGACTGAGATTGGCGAGGTGCGAACTCCATGAACCGCTTGTGGTGGAACGGAGTCCATACCGCATCTGCATGCTAAGGTCATTGCTACGCTCAATTTGGTCCACCATTTTGGACGCTATCTGCTGCGGAGCTTCATTGGCTGCACGGTAGTCTGCTGTTTTCTCCAGCGATGCCTGACCGTTCTGGATCCCATCGCATTCAGTTTGGAGCTGAGCCACATTGAACAGGGTATCCAGGAGTGCCTTGTTCAACTCAGCCTCTTTCAGAACGCCATCAAGCATAGGATCTGCCTTGAGCAAACTTCCCACCCGCCGGTTTCGTCGTGGAGCACCCTTTTTGAGGGGCAGCTCAAACTCGGAACCAGAGTCTGGGCCGGGGGAAGATACCCGGGATCCTGAAGGCGACACGGTTGGACTCAAGATATTGTGGGCGGTTCGGTAGTCAGCAACAAGCTCCTGAGCGTGACTGGTTTTTTTTTTAAATGAACAGAGCAATCTCGAACACAAACAGGAACTCACTCCAATGCATTTTCATCCAGCCATGTATCGTCTGCGGATGAATAACCGTCCCACCGAATCAAGTACTCTCGAATACCGTTCTGTATAAGGTGGCATTTCAGGTGAGCCTACTCATGAAAAATGCATACATACCTCCAACCGCGAGGCCATAATGGCCTGAATCTCGTAATCTTCCGGAGAATTGGGCGAGAGGAGGGTGTTTGCCTTGCGCTTCCTCCGGTTCAGCATGCCACCGTTCTCGGCTTCACCTATGACTTAGCATTTGCGTTGACCCTTTTGCAAGATGCTTACAAATATGGTCCGGCAGATCTGCATTCTGTGATTCTGTGGTTCCATCTACTTCACCTGGCTTAATCATTTGTGTTGACTCGGGTAACAAAATACTCACCGATCGTATCAGGCAGACCCTCATTGGATTGATTTTCAGGCTCAGTAGTCTGTTCGTCTTCGGTATCGGAGAACTGAGCATGAGCAATACGGTCTTGGCGCTTCTTGTGAGGCTTCCGTCTAGATAATGGCAACGAGGGTTTTAAGCCACCGGTTTGGGGTAAATTCGGATCGGACAGAACATTTGAGCCAGCAGACACAGAGTAGTCAGGGACATTGTTGCTGTTGGGTCCAGAGCCCTGTTGCAAGTGCACCGTGTTATTGTTCTCCGTGGAACCTGTCCCATATCTGCAAATATAGTTGCCAAGCTTCTCTGCATTGGCACCGCGATTAAGCCTAGTGAAAATTGGTTTGTGAAGCATCCATCGTAGCCTAATAAGCGTACCATGCGGTATCCGCCTCGATGAACTCACGCTCCTCGTCACTACCATTTAAGAGAACAGTCCAAATCGCCTAAGTCTAGTGAGCAATGCTCAAAGTATAAAACAAAAAGCATACCTTTGCGCCATTGCTTCTACGCCCAATGACTCTATCAATCTGCAGGTCCATAGGTGATGCTGCGACTTCAATACGGGGAAGTTCAGGCCATGTTTGGCGTTCAGTGGGAAGGTGCTTTGGATTGGTGTTCTTCCCCTCTCGAACAGCTTTTATCCGCTTCTGGCACTCCAAGAACCGTGTCTTGGTGAGTCCTAGCGAGTATTTCTGCGCCTGAGAATAGGCCCAAGAATAATAGCGCATATAGATACAGATGAGTTCCCATGTATCATCGTCTTCTATGTCCAACAGAAAGGGCTCCAGAGGTTGCTGTTGTCCATTTTCGTCGACAAATGTTGTGCTCTGCAGCAGTGTATCAATGCCAAACCCAAGGTGGAGTCGACATTGCGCCAGATATTTCTTGATTGCATACAGTCCCTCAGCTCCAAGTTGGTTCGCTCGGGATCTATAGTCGCCTAGGATAACATCTCCGTGTGTCGCATAATAAGTGCGATGCGCATCACGGACATTCGGAGGGGGGGAATTAAGAAAGCGGAGGGATGGAGTGTACATGATTTGAGTATCATAGGAGACGGCGGCGGCACTGTAGTACATAACAAGGCCAATACGAACTTGGCTGCCAAATCGCTGGAAAAGCTGTTTCGCTTCCTCAAGGTGAACCCACCCTTTCTGCAGCTTCCTTATATACGAGGGAGGATATCCGGAATGAATATCTGTGCCTCGGAAAGTGCAAAATAGGACATAGGTGTCCTGCTCACGGACGTAGATGCCTCCTCTGTTCCAAATGAAAGGCCCTAGATCACTCCCCGCGACGAGGCGGAATGTGAGGACGAAAAGTGTCAGCCGAATGAGATCGTCTTTGAGATCTCCGTGGTTTTGGCCCTGACCATCAAGAGTTGTCGACAGCGAGGCTGCCATAACATGTTCCCAGAACTCTTCCAGGGTACGGAAACGGAAGCGTTTTTTGGATCTCCGTCTCTGACCTGTTGACTTCGGGACCTGGTCAGTGTTGGAATCTGAGGAGTTGGTCTGTGAGGATGTAAGCATCAATGCAGATTAGTCTTACGTTTGGAGCCCGGGTTCTGGGGATAATCTGGTGCATTTTCGGCTGCTAGAGCGGTGGAGATGAAAAACAGGATACGGCACAAAAGCTCATGTCTCACATTGGGTTGTGGATTCCACATGGGGATTAGGTTCGCTGTCCCGTAAGGAGGCTGTCGGGTTCCCAGCTGTTGATGGCCCATTCGCCGGCACTAATACAACTAGAGTGACAAAAACATAGCATTCTACAGCAGCTCCACTCACAATCGTGATGTTCACTTTCGGGAGCAGAGCTGGAATCCTGCATTGCATTCCCTGGTACTAATCCGACTTGAATCAGCTGGACCGGAGGGAGGAGCTCAAACTTACCTTGCGCACCAGGAACCTGGATCGAAGCGGCGCCATCGCCTTCAATTCGGAGAGCAGAGATTTCATTCCCTGGTACTAATCCGACATGAATCAGCCGGACCGGAGGGAGGAGCTCAGACTTACCTGGTGTACCAGGAACCTGAATCGAAGCAGTGCCATCACGTTCAATTCCGGGAGCAGAAATGTCATTCCCTGGTACTAATTGAGTGTTAATCAGCGGGATGGAGGGAGGAGCACGGAATCTCAGGCTTACCTTGCGTACCAATCGAAGCTGTGCTACCATCTTCAATTCTAGCAGTGGAGATTTCATTCTCTGGCACTAATCCAACGTGAATCAGCCCAACTGGAGGGAGGGCCACAGACTAATGTTGCATACCAGGAACCTCAATCGAAGCGGCGCCATCAGGTTTCTCCGGTCTGTTTTCACAGCCTGAATAAAGCGGCAGATATCAACGGCTGAGTATTTGGTTGCACAAAATGTCAGGGACGAGGACAGAAGCTCGGGCTTACCTTGCGTACCGATCAAAGCAGCACTATCATGTTCAACTCCAGCAGCAGAGATTTCATTCTCTAGTACTAATCCGAAGTGAATCAGCCGGACCGGAGGGAGGAGCTCAGACTTGCCTTGCGTACCAGGAACCTGGATAGAAGCAGCGCCATCAGGTTTCCTCGGTCTGTTTTCACGGTCTGAACAAAACGGCAGATATCAACCGCCAAATATTTGGTTGCACCAGATATAACTTACCTTCTGTTTGGGCTTCGCCGAAATCTGAATCCGACTCTGAATCCGACTCTGAGCCTGACTCGTCATCTGATTCCCTCAGATTAAGGTCGATGACGTTGGCAGTGCTGGATGAGTTCAATTGACAGCTGGTGGGGCCTGGTTCAAGTCTGCCAAAAGCAACCACATTGTTGAACCGTCCTCCAAACTCCGCCATGGTCCATTCAAAATTTGAAACGCAGAGTGGCATAATCAGGCGGTATAGCTTGTGCAAGAGCTGAAGGAGATCACGGATAACCTGCTCGGCCTCTGCAGTTCTTGACTGGGCAGCAGGGAAAACCGTACCCGCCCCCTCTCCTTCGCCAAGAGTGGAAGCAAGATTGAATGAGCCATCCCCAGCCCGCAGTGTACTGGCTTTCTTTTTGGAGCGCAGATTCCGCTTTAGCCCAACAAGATTGTATATCCCCGGGCGAGTCTTTGTGCCCCAGACGAGTTCCAAGAACTGTGGCATCAGAGCTGCCACTTTCGGTCCCTCGTCATATTGACTGAGAGATTCCAAGTTGTGAACACAGACGGCTGTCAGCGCTTGCTTCGGGTCGCCGTTGATACGGTGCACAAGTGGGATTCCCAAGGGTGCCTGGACCATTCCAGGAATCGGATCAGACTCAAACATCTGAGTCTTCTTGTTGAACCTCGCTGGTTTGACATTTAGAGGAGGCTGGATATTGAGCATGTTTTCGTGCTCAATCATCTTGTCGACCAGGTTAAAATCAGCGGTATATATATATCCCCGTCGATATCCAGGATCAACGGCCAGCCTGTAGACAGGAGCCTGCGGGAATTTACCTTCTCCCTCCGGCAGAGGGGGGAGCTGAAGGAGCAGGAATGAGCTCTTCCAAGTCGGGTTTTCCCAAGGGAGAAATGGAGTTGGCGTCATAGACAAAAAGTTCAAGTGGGGGCGGTAGAGGGTTAATACCAGTGGGAGGTATGCCAAATTGGCAGGTGACTCCGGGAGTTTTGAAAGCTGAGGTATTTCTTAAGCTAAGGTTTCCCAAAAATGAACAGAAGGCGCACCAGTGAGGGATGGCTTCATCTGCCCTGTTGGAATTGGAAGCGGGACAAACGGGAACTGGGGACCTTTCTGGGACACAGAAACAGATCTGGAGGCAACAGAGTCCAGATTGGGAGACGATGTATCATTGCCAGTGGTCTGAGACACTGTGGAATCATCGGAGGAAGAGGGATGCATCGTGAGAGTACTGATTGAGTCTTTCAAGTCCCTTAGCCTTTTCTGGAGGAATTCATCGGGTTGCTGGACATCCAGATGCCGGAGTTTAGCTATGAGATCCTCCACTTCAGCCAGAACATCGTTGCTCATGGTCTAAGCGAGACAGACAATGACGGAGGCAAATGAGATGCCATCAGCAAAAAAAAGCTTGGCTACATCGCGCCCAGGAGCTCAGGTAGCCATGGTATCCCGGTAGCCTAGTCCCCTGATACGGAGGGCTACCGAGCTCCCTGCAAGAGCTACCAGCAGCTACCGAGCTCTGACAGGGAAGCTCAGTAGCTGCCTGGTAGCTCCCAGTAGCTTTTGCATACAGTGTCAGTTGTCGTATGTAGCGGCCGGGAGCCAGTTGTAGTCGCCCAAGAAAGTATTCATATTGGCTTGGTATTCAAAGGATTGCACATTTAGATGTCAAAACAATGGAAGATATATATTCATCCACTATACATACAAAAGCCCATGCACGACCCGCACCTCTCCGATACTTCAACATTGCAAAAGACAGCGAGGACGGTCTGCAGACAGCAAGTTAGCTCAAGCACAGATAAAAAAGCAAGTGACATACCTCAAACCATACAACAAAATGCAACCAAAAAACTGGATTTGAGAACGCCGCGGGAGATAGAGCCGCATTGATCGCGCGTGCAGCGTGGTTGAGGTTTTGGCGCAGCCAACTTGATCCACCAGTCTTGACGAGCTTGCGGGTTGAGCCAAAGAGCCACAGTTTTGCTGATGTTAAGATTTGATGATTGGAGAAGCACATTGGTTTAACACTGAGTTTTGAGCAGTTCTCGCATTACAAGTGTGCTTGAGAGTTGATGAAATTGCTCTTCTTCAGTAGTGAGACTGTCTTGCGGGTCAGAGGGTTATCTTGATTAGCTATGTGGTTGGTAGAGAGCGGCATAGGAGAGGGAGGTCGAGATGAGCCGCTAGAGGTATGAGAAACTGGGGGAAGATGGGGGGAAAGGAAGAGACTCTGAGAAGGCGAGCGACAACCATCAATCAACCAACATCACGCAATCCTCACGTGCCATTGGAGTTTGAATTGACTTAGCAATTTTCCGAGCAACGCTGACCAGACAATGGTAAGTATGTAGATTATCTGGATTGTTCAATCCAATTCACTGGGAGAGCATGCATAACCTTTTTTCACTGCCCTGTGAAGCCTTATGCCGCCACAAAAACACATAATCTTGGACCTCGGCTATCGAGGACTCCTGATCCGGCAGTGATGTGTTACGGAGCGCTACTGATCTTCGGCCGAAATGCTACCAGAGCTCCCAGCAGCTACTGATCTCTGGCTGACAGCTACTAAGGCTACCGTCAATGGAGAGCTCTGGCATATGGCTACTGAACAAAACAGTGTTTGCTGATGGCAGATCAGCTGCCCAGCACAGCCGAGCACAGCCACATGGGGCCAGCGTACACTTTACGATCATTTTTTGATCGTAAAGCAGTTTTGAGTCAATTAAATAGAGGTCCTGGGACACTCTCTTGCCAATTTAACTATACAGAACACCTCATGGTATGTTTGCCAGGCCTTCAATGGAGCCAAAAGTGCGAAAATAGGCATTGGTGTGGAGAGCCCCTATTTTCACTGTTGGCATTAGATTTGCGAGCACAGGATGCCGTGGAGAATTTTGGATGTGAAAAAGATCACTGTACTATGCAATAGACACTCTGAAGTACTCGGAGTAGCATATTTGTGGTGAGAGTCAGGATAACAATAATGTACACTATATTTCACAGAATTAATCTTGTACAGCTCAGCGGATTATTGTACCACTCAGAGTAAGTTTCCTCAGGCTTTGAGATTCAACATGGTGATTTCAAGCATGCAATACACATGCTTACAAGAGCGCGGGGGGGCACAAACCCATTTCGAGGCAAATCCCAGCATGTGATGCCGGAGGTGATGGCAAAGATGGCTGAGTTTGAAATGGCGCACAACAGCATTGCTGTAAAAAATACCGCCATAATGGCTCAACCAATTGATACGCTTTTGCAGGGAAAGTAGTAGCTAACCCGACTCTCAAGAAAGGTGCTTAGTAAAAACTTCCAAAATCCCACTTTTATCCTGAAATACTTGCACATTGACAGGAATATCAGAGAGCAACCGAATAAATCAAATCTATGAAGGAATCAATCGATGGAAATTTGTGAAGAGGCATAACATACAATTCCCCCAAACTCTTGGAAGACCGTGGCCGGACGGTACATTATATATTGGTAGGCATTGAAGTCAGTGCTGGCGTCGTCGTCGTCGGGGACAGGCTGCTTAAGCAGCTTCGAAGGACCAAGGAGCGGCAAGTCGACACCATCAAAACAGGTGTGGCCTCGCACCGGAAGGATATGCTGTGGGGCTCAATGATTTTTTTAGGGTTTCGGAGAATCGTAGCACGTACGTTTGACCAGTGATCAGGATTGTGGGCAGGATCAGTGTTGTTGGGATCAGGGGCAGTACAACCGTCAGGAGGAGGACCGAAATCCTTCATAAAAACCATCTGCAAACGACATCAGTATTTGACTGCTCGCTCGAATAAAGTAACAAGAAACGTGCATCAATCTTGCTGTTGTTTTGAGGCAAGAGCGGGGAGCCAGTCACTGCGTTCCCACCCTATGTAGACCTACCCACGTCTACGTTGATTGACATGTGCCGACATGCGGCGATCTTCGGCTACCTACGTCTACGCCATGTAGATCACGGCCCTTCGGCGCCGTTGATTGATGTTCGGCTACGTTCGGCTACGTCGGGTAGATGCACCGCATCTACCCGTCGGCTACGTGGGTCTACCTGCGTCTACGCTGTAGACGCACGTAGACCCACTTCGCTCAACTTCATGATGCAGCCATCTTTTTGTTATACCTTACATATGTATATGTCTGCCTATGTGCGTCTACATCAGTCTAGGTGAGTGACCAATGTAGATATAGGTAGACTAATGGTGTAGACACACATAGACACAGTGGTCCGTCTACCCTTCGTCTACGGGGGTAGACAGACCCTCTGTCTACATGGGGTGGGAACGTAGTGAGTGGCATACATGAGAAACATTACGACGCGCACTAAAGGGTGATCCTCTGGGATGCTCTTTTCATGCTCTGTGAGATTATCTCTGGGCAACTGCTTATGGTCGACGATTCCTTGCCCATTGAGATAACGGATAAACACAGCGCGATACAGTCTCTCATCCTCTCGCAACTCAGAGTCACCTGTGGACTTCCAGGCGAGGCGCTTTACAACGTCATCCGGCTTGCGGAGGCGACCAGCTGACATCTTGAGAATGAGGGTTTTGAGAGATGCGCCAAAGGTCTAGGTCGCCAATATAATCAGTAAACAAAATTGAGAGTGGTATGATTTAACTGACATCGCTCAATTTTGCATCAGAATCGGGACTGATTGGACCGTTAAACCCCTCGGAAAATGCGGAGATTTCGGACGAGTCGGAAAACGGGGTCTGACAACCAAAAACAATTTGGCGTGTGAAGTTCGTTGTATAAGAAATAAACATGTCATCGGAAAGGTGACCAATGTCCTTGGGCTAGCGTTGGGACAACGATGAGAAAGAAAGAGCAGATGATGACAAGGGATTAATTCGTACGAGCAGGTTGAAATGATTATTGACGAGTTCCATGAGCTCAGGGTCCTTCTCCTTTGCAAGGAAGTCGCTGGGGAGATCAGGCCACCGCCGCAGTAAGGGAACTTGGTGGGGAGCGAGCATTCGGATGGTGGCCGAATTCGAGATAACATCATTGTCGTGCCCAGGGGTTAGCAGCGAGAATGCAAACAGCACTGAGATCGGTGGAGGGAGGGCACCTTGGAGAACGACGTACAACCGACAGGCGTAGCCATGCGCTCGGAGGAGACGGAGCTGCCCAGCATCAGGCATGATGCCAGCCGGGGACACATTGATGACATACGAATCACCCATGTTCTTCCAGATCTGGGAATTGTTGAAGACCGCATTCATGAGCTCATTCATGATGGCCTCGCCGACGCCATGGCCAATGGCAGTACCGCTGGGTAGGCATGAGCAATGGAAGGAGTTATGAAGGGAGATTTTGACCTTTTCCACGATCTGTCTTTGGCAAGAAGCCCAAACTCACCAGGCGGATCAATGGAGACGGTGTCCACAGGTTTGGGGGCCACATATGGGTCCCCGCCATAGAAACTTTCAAAAGTTTGGAGAAAGGCGGTTACGGCCGCCTCGACAGTCGGAGCTGTAACGACAGACAGCCCAGTCGCGAGTTTGGGCTTAAGTGCTTGCGACCAGGCCCGAACATTGGTGTACGTTGGAAGGATGGCTGGTGCGGGCTAGCCAACATGTGAGATGATGTTAGTTACGAGATGTAAATGCGTACCGAGGGAGAAGGGGTCCATGTGGACTGTCTAGCCGTCAACAGCAACCTGGATGGCTACGAGGCCATGATGAGGAACATCAAATTCAGTTTACTGGAAAACTAGAATAATTTAGCTACCGGCGGCGGCGAAGGACTCAACGTCAAATCAATTGCTGTATTCAAGCGGCGGCGTATAGACGGAGGACTTGGTGTCTGAAGCAAGGCAGATCAGATCAATTGTGCAGAATGAATACTGAACATACATGGACATGGAGACTGGCCGGCCGCGCGCGAGGACCAAGAAGTGCAGGCTGTGCAAAGAGGATAATCATGCTGCGGAGAAACGCGAGAAGACCCACTGACCATCGGAACATTTGAGGGTCCTGCCTCTGGCGAAGCAGGCAGTGCATTATCAGCCAGAGACAGTGCCAGTGCTCGCCTGATTTGCGTTGCCTCTTCGTCGGACTATCTGGCGGTTAATTCAGCACCGATCAAGAGCTCAGCGAACTCACGTCATGTGCAGCATCAAAGAGCGGCAGGGATTGTATCGGCTCTTCGTCAGACTGTCTAGCCATTAATTTGGAACGGATCACGGGCTTGCCGGACTCACATCATGTCCCGCATCGAATAGTGGCAGCTCAGGAGCGCCAGCAGCGCGTGCTGGTGCCAACGTCCTGGTCTCTGGTGCCAAACTGCGGGATGAGGGACAGATATCAAGGCAGTGGATAGGGTCGCTCAGAATCAAAGCTTTGCACTGCATCGACTGGCATGAGGCAAGCAAACCGGGGGTAGATATGAATACTTACCTCAAGCGCGTACTGAACACGCAGAGGAAAACAAGCATGTGGTATGCGGCCCGCAGGCAATGGGCCTTGAAGCGGGCCATGTTTCAGGCCTGATAAATGTGGACATTAAAAAAAAACACGAGCAAAATTACAACATGAGGCTTACCAATAAAGTAGATGACGCCGGCGGGGTTTACAGGGTCGGGAAGGGACTTTGTTTTGCAAGCCCAGCGACGGTGAACTCGTACCAACGGACACCGGCCACCGAAATCTTGCGCTGGAAGCCAGACTTTGGCTTGATGCCGGTAGAAAAACAACGTCCAGGCAAAGCTTTCAAACCGTTGAGCATGAATTGTATTCATTATCTCGGACTGGGCCCCGTCCAAATTGGGCATTGTTAAAGGAGGTGCGGAATGGCCTGAGAAGTGGAGGTGGTGGTCAGACATATGCGTGGTGAGACGGGCGTTGAGCTCAGCATAGAAAATTGAATCCCTCCCCTGGGTTCCGTCCGCTCCGGCAGGAACCTCGAACTTGAAGAGGAGATTGAAATCATTGAAGACGGTGGCCCAGGCTGAACCTTCGCTGCCGATGAGCCGAGGATCAGTGGGATAGAGATCCGGGTACTCCGGATCGGCGTGTTGGTGACTAAAAGGCTGTAGGAGGTATTCAGCGATAATCAGTCTCCAATGTGAAATGAAAACCTCACAGAGAACGGCCAGATGGCGAATGAAATCTCTGTCGGGGGCTTGTTGGGCTGCGAGACAGCACGTGTGTTGGAGGTGAAAGGTCGTTGAGTACCGCGAGGCATGGAGGCGCCCGTTGATGGCCCCCATGTCCGGTGGTGTTTGGCAAAGGCACGGCGGCGCCCATCGGTGGTTTGGCCGGGCGGAGGGGCCTGAGCCCACCTCACGGTGGAAGTCATCGAAGGGACCAGAGATATTCTGGGGAAAATCAATCTGGTTGGCCCCACCGCACAAAGGTGGACTCATGTCGGGTCAGGGGGAAGAGTCGATGTGGACGAAGAAGGCGGTGCGGGTGTGGGTACCTGGCTTGGGGTCGGATCATCCGGTGGAGGGTCATGAGCGTAATAGGGCTGTCCACAGCCAGGCCGCCGACAAGGAGTGTGTCCGGGGTTTACAAGAAGAAACGTGATCTGTACATGTGTCGACTGAGCAGTGAGCAATTAGAGTAGGAAGGGGAGGTACCGTTTGAAAGCCGATGCAGCCGGAGTCCACACATCGACCTCGCGGAGGGTATGTCACCCGCTGCGCAAGGGCATGTGCCGCCTCACTATGGCCACAGATACAGGGGGGGCCAGGCAAGGGCTAGATAACAGTGAGACAGTGAGTGTGAAGTAGAGATTTGGATACCGAGTACACCACATATCGACAATGTTGGCAAGGGCCTCGAGTGGACGTAGACATGGAAGACAGAGAAGAAAGGAGTGAAGAGTGACTTGTGACTTAGGGTCTTGGATGATTTCGCATCGCCTGCGATCATTCACTGGTGTCATGGATCGAGGATTGGAAATTGGTTGAACGCCAGGAGAGCCCACCAGGAATCCGCTGTTCATAAGAAATGTTGCCCAGCAGATCAAAACCAGCCATGAAACAGCCAAAACCAAAGAGAACTAGATGAAAACCTCAACAGCAAAAATCAAAACCAGATTCACCAAAACCAAAACCAGATCTTCGGGGTCAGGATCAAGATTTGGCGTGACATTTGTGACGAACATGGCAAATCTGGTTTTGGTTTTCAAAAATTCTGATTTTGGTTTTGGAAATTTATGTTTCGGAAAGCTCCGAGGGGAGATTCTTGTTCTGAATGCAAGGGTGTTTTAACAGTGAATGCATCTCATTTTGGGCAGTGAACATCGTGAATTCATCGTGATCACTGCCTAAAATCAGTCTTAAACACCAATCAAATCCAAAAAAGAGCTCAACCAAATCCTTTTATTTTTGTCCAAAGAGGACACCCATACTGCGGGGCCGACATTCCCATTTTAGGCAGGTATGGTGCCGAATAAGGCAACCCGTTGCTACATCGTAACCTGAATTTTGCGTAACGCTCCTTGGGCGGTTGCTACCATACAAGTCGGTACAGTACTCTCCTACTCATGGAAATAATACCGGAGTGTTCTTAATGCTAGGAGGAGTTTTTTTCTTCAGACCCGAGTTTTTTTTTTTTGCAAAATGAATCCAGTGCAAGATCCAGACTCCAGTGAGCTTGGCCATGGTTGAAGCCATGGTTGAAGTGACTTTGAACGTTCAATACGACGCAAGTGGGACTCTGTAGGAGTATTAGAACTGACTCGGAATCAGTTGTAATTTCAGGGAACGGAGTCCACATCTGAGTCTAAGTATGTATCTCTAACGAAATCAGAACTATTCATACAGCCAGGACAACCCAAGGAACAAAATGAGCGCCAACTGAACATTCATCAGAAATTTGAACGTCCCCGAGATCACAACCATTTCTGCGCGAGGTCTGGGTGGACCAGACTTTCCTTCTGCGATGCTGCTGCTGCCGGGAGCCGGTGATTCTGAAGGCACCATATAAATTAGCTATTTAAAGCAAACACAATTACTGGCACCGGTACTCACCCTGATTCTCGCTATTTGAATCCTCGGCCGAACGGGAGGCTGACCCACACTCGGTGCGGACAGACTCCGCACAGTCGTGGCCATCTGCCTCTAAATAAGAGTATGAAACCTCTGCGTCACCGTCTGTCGGGTCGGATTCAAGCTAAGTAAGTCGTCGAGCATAATAACCAGGTTTAGTCGGAAAGTTTACTCACTAACATGTTCGCTAGCCGATGTCTCAGTCTTCAGATTGTCTGAATTGTCTTCGTCCTCTGTGTCGGGCCAATATTCCTCTTCTGCCACTTCAAAGTTGCCCTCATTCACTGGTAGCATTTTTGGGTCGAGGAGAAAGTTATATCGCGAATGGCCGACTTACCATGGGCAAACTGGGAAGTGCTTTCGGATGACAGTTGATAAAGTGGATGCCCTAGATGCCGAGCGACGTCCTGAGTGTCTGGATCGAATCCTTTGGCCCGGTGGAATTTTCGGAGTCCCTCGTAGACATTGGTATCCCAGTAATATCCGTAAATTTCCGTGGTGCAGTCAAGGGCAGGGAATCCGAGCCATGTTGCCTCCTCGAGAGTGAGTCGACCAGCACCGGATGGATCCAGAGACCAATAAGCAGGCCAGACAGGCCAGCGAAAAGAAGATGAACTGGTTTCGAAGTCCTCCGGTGGGCAGAGAAATAGAAAGCCAGTAGCGGGCCTTTCAGTACTCGCCAAGATGTTGAGCTCAAAATGGGCGGCGGTCACAAAAACTGTTCAAGAGGTCAATATGAGTATAAAACGAACTTCGGGATGAGCCAGCACCGTAATCCCCAAAGTTGGACGTGATCCGGAGGTGGCGGAAAATATGGTTTGCCTGACTCAACCAGGGCTCGTAGTACAGGGTACCAATGGGGAACCAGATGCTGTTGTTCAATATGTCGTCGGAGTTGAACCTTGAGAAGGAAACACATTTAGCAGGTATCGCTATGAAGAGGATATAATGTACTACCGCGTCCATCCATCCATAACGACTCCAACTGCTTCTTTCGAACTCTCCCAGTTATAAATAAAAGCGCTGTTCTCATTTTGTAAGACCGCAATCTCGACAGGATCTTCGAGTGGATAGTCTAAAGAACAGGCAATTATTGCACCTGGTTTCACAGTCATGGCGATGGAGGTGGAGATGTATCGATTTCGCGACAGGTTCACGAAACATATTCTGTGATACTCTTCCTTTGTCAGCGATTCAGCGACCATAACCTCCATATTTGATGCACTGGGTGCATACATTCCCTGCGAGCTAGACAGTGCTCCCTCTGGGCGGAGGGAAAAGAAGAACGGGCTGTAATTACAGGGTGGTATGAGCTCTGCACATAGCCGACCCGAGGAGCGACGTATCCACGCCGCGAAGTTGTTCCATTTCTTGAACAATTGTCAGAGAACTTGGGTAACTCGACGATAAACTCACCAAAGTCCGTTGAAATGTGGAATATATATGGTCGTCTACCGCCTGCCCCGGCGTCAGGAACTTGAACGATGGAGCCAAATTTCCTACATATAAATCCCAACCCTTTCGAAAAAATGAGACGCGGAAGATGAGAAGGAAGGGACATGTACACAGCATGCATAAGTATATACTGTCGCAAAATGCGACTTTCGATAACCGTCCACGAATTCTTGAAGTGGCACAAGCTCTACTTCAAACGTGATGTGGAAATGAAAAACCGCATTTCAAGCGACGGGCGCACCGTCATGATACAGCGTGGCATGTATATTACCTGAACTTGCTGCACCATAAATCTGAATAATATTGGGATGGCTGGGTGTATTGTTAAAGCGCTAATTGCCGAAACTGTGCACAAAACTCACCGGATAGACATATACTTCGCGATGTCTCGCCGCCATTCCTACATATATTGCTCAGATACCATATCACGAGAAGAGGATGTCACACACACACCTCCTCTGCGCTGTTCCCTTGATATATGGCAACTGTTACGTGCGACTTGCGCCCTTCCACTTTAGCACTATATATCCGACAGACACAAGTCCCTTCGCGTTGGCGAACTACAACGCCCATGTCTCGGTCGACTGAGATTTCGCGTCGCAGGTCAATATCGTCGAGTGGGATGATTCGAAAGTCTAGCCGGAATTTAGTATTTCAGGCTTCTGGGAGCACTAAGGTGGCTCAACCGGAAGGTACACTCGCAGCATAGTGATTTGTGATGTTGGTGAAATTCTGGCCCGTCACCATGAAGTTTTGAGAACCTGAGAACATCCCGCTGCCATGTCTGGATTTGGGCGCCAATTAGAGTCGATGAACGCACGTCACAACAAGTAAGAATCACAAGGCAGATTCAGGATCATATGTAGCCTTCGAGTCGTTGTTGAAATCGGGACCTCCGTGGGGTCGATCGTCCATGGATGGTGGTGGGAGGAGAAAGAGATGCCACCAGGCGCCTAAGTGATAGCTTCGATCTCATAACGAGAGAAGCCCGGAATAGCAGACTTCATCAGCTACAGCCTCTGCCAGTGTTAGAATGACAAACTGTCGAGGCTCTAGGGCTGCGACTCGTAAACCCGTACCCGTAAACGGGTACGGTACCCGTTCACGGTACGGGTTGCTACGGGTGTGCTTGAGGCCCATACGGCCGGGTCCCGTAAGCGCGCAGGGATCAACCCGTAAACCCGTATACGGTCGGGTACGGGTGACCCGTACCGTACCCGACCCGTAAGGTTCTTGCTCGAGAGGCGCTACGGCCGGGTCCCGTACCCGTACTACGGGCCGTGAACCCGGCGCTTACAGTTACGGTTCACAGCCCCATGCCGAGCTGCCTTGTCCCCACAGGCTGCTTGCAGGCTGCAGCGGCAGCTCAGCCTGCCTCTGCGCCGGTGCTACATAGGGCTCAGTTATGAGCGCAAATGTACAATAAGGACGAAAGCTTTCAAGCCAAGAGAGAGCAACGCGTTGCAGCGACATCAACATGATGTACATGGGATGCAAAGATGAGCCACACAGGCCGGTTCGAGCGGATCAGATGGTTGCGGCATTGTCCGGAGGTCTTCTTTCCTTGTTCTTTCCCCACCCATTGCATGCGGGAAACACGACATTGAACCCGGGATATCGCGGCTCAGCAAACTCAAACTCGCAACACCCCCGCCGTAGTTTTGAAATGTAGCGCTTGGTTTTGTTGGGCGCTTCTTGAGTCGAGTGAAAGCTGTCATGTGGGCGCTTAACCACTCTTCCTCCTCTTTCATGGCCGATGGGCGACGAAACACATGAAGAAGCGAACTTCATCCCGGGCTGTCCCGAAGTTAACACTGGATACGCTTCGTGAGTGCTTCAGTGCCGTCTCAGTAGCTCAATTGAAATGGTGGCTTATCCGGCGGCGCCTAATACAGCTACGGTGTTTTCTCGGGTTCGCAGCACTTCACCGTGGCCGGGGGGACCTTCACAAACACCACGAACAACTATCATGCTCCGGCTATGTCCTCGGGTGATTATCTGTGCTGTTTGCACGGTCTCTGCTAAATATCACCCAGACTTTCGACGAATCCCGCTCGGAGACATCGACCTTCAGCATGAGATATGGATGGGTGATTCGAGTGTCGTCAGGTCGCGCAGATTACACTCCGCCAAAATATATCGCGGGAAATCAAGTGTAACAGTGGCCATGTATCAGGGCAGCGGTGCGGAAGAGGTGTGTTACATTCCTTCGTATCTGGCGCAAATATGCCTCAGGATTGGCGGAGAGATATTGCGAAATATATGGCTATGCGGCAAGTTCCTCTTTCAATCACATTCACATTCGCATTTACTGAATGCACCAGCCATCCAAATACATTTCAGCTCTGCGGCGCAGCGAGTTACGGGAATATATACGCTACAATCTTCCATGACGGTGGGATCTAAGTACCATTTTTGAAAAGGAAATACTGAGGAATTGAACACAGATTTGATACCGTTTTGACAATTCCTGGAGCAGCATCGGCACTCGCATTTGGCGACTGCTTTCATACATGCTTACGGTGTATGTACACCACGTCTGATTTGCGGGCTGCATATTGATTCGTCTTAGGACGCAGAGCTTACAGTAGGAATGTCTAACCTCGATGATTGCACCGTGAGGCTGACTGTCGCAGGCGGGCCAAAATTACATTTACTACCTCGGGATCTACCCCAGGCTGGTGAGTACAGTCCTCACCTCGTTGCGATGTTCTCACGTCCATCTCTAGGGACGTCTCTTGGTGAGTTCAGTCATGATCTGGTTGCGATGTTTTCACGTCTGTCTTTAGCTCCGTTCCGAGTGCCCCCTTTTCATACGTCGCTCAGCCGGCCGAGTCTGTATAGACCCTGAACCGCGATATTCGAGGTACCGCGCGATGTATCTCACCCAGAGTATGCGTCTCCTGAAGCAATTCAAAACATCATTGAACGCCCCGAGCCTGGAGGCCGCTGCCATCGACTCTTTGACCTTGCGGGATTATCATGAGATGTGCTCCCAGAAGTTCCCACAAGTCCGAACCGCCTCGTTTTACAACCCAGTAGCAATTGATCTTGGCTCAGTGATTTTCTGTTCTTCGGGCAATCAGCTTGAGGATTCCGTTGAGATTTGCTTCCTGCCGAAGCTCCATTCTAACCTTGACCTATCTCGTTGGGATATGCCCCAATGGCCCTCACAGTACGACAAGGACGGTTGGACCCGGTATTATTTGTCTGGTCATCGTGGCTAGCTCTAATCTTATTCTACCCTTCAAGGTTCAGGTCCAGTGAGATTATCGACCTCACCATTTCTCTGACATTCTGTCACATCCATTCAGAGTGCTGGCTCACTCAAGCCAATAGTATATTCAACCGCTTTGGAATCTCGTCCAATTTCGAGGATTATGGCACGAGTTTCCCAGTATGTTGGCGCCTATTTGCATTGATCTACCTCAACAGTTCTATTGAATGATATTGAGTTTTCCATTCGCTCAACTAAAGCAGACCCACCCAAAGGGTTCCTGTTTCTTTGCCCACCCAAGGATTTTCAAATCGGACAATCATCACTCCGATGGCCGGACTGTCCGGCCTATTGGTCCCTGGATCCACTCGGGCTCGATACACTCAGCTTGGAAGATGCGGCCAGCCTCGGCTTCCCCGCTCTAGAACTCTCCATGAACGTCTCGGCCAGCTGGTGGGGTGCCAGTGTTTACGCCGGGCTCCGCCAGTTTCGCCAGGCCAAAGGCTTCGATCCGGAAAATCGGGCTGTTGCTCGATATCTAGAATGCCCATTATATGAATTGTCAAACAAAATCGACGTTCCATTTGGACATAGTAAGTCAACGGTTTCATCTGGTCGATTTTTTCTCTTCGTGAAACGATTAAGCAGTCTATGACGATGAGTATTCCTGCGAGGGAGAGGATCCGATCCGAATCCTCACAGATTTGGAAGACGAATCTCAGGATATACTCCAGCCAACTCACAAACACGATGGTAAGTGAAACACACTCTGAAAGCGCGTTTCCGTCTGAAGTACTTTCGAGGAGCCACGTCTCTCGACCAAGACTCTGTTCCTCCCAGTCATAGTGGAGAAATTGCAGTTTCAAGCGCATTCAAATTTGTTCTGAATGTGCAGTTGGGCCTCATTCTGTTCCTGTTCCACACGTTAGTTAGCTTAGCATGAAGGTCGAGAGCTTGGCACATTATCTTTCTAATCATACGATTCCTGTGATTCAAGTTGGAAGCGAAACCATATATGAGTACTTGGAAATTGGCAAGACGACCGTTTATGATTCGTTCAACCGCTGTGTCGAGTGAGCTTTCCCGCAGGTTCAATCTCGGTTAGACTTGCGTGCCAAAGGTCCGTTTCCAGACCCAGACCTGAGACAACGCACTATTAGGGAGTTTCAAAGTTGAAATTTTGACCACAACTTCTGCCTACTTGATTTGTTTTCCTTGGTTCGGAATTCTGACGCGGTCAGCAAAGTGATTTTGATTACAGCTCCACCATCAGTCCTTGCCATTGAGCTGCTGCTACGGACCGAAGGTACTTAATTAGATCACTGCACTACAGTCAACTGTCTCCTCCGGGAGGTGGTCGACATTATTTTCACCAAATATGCATATGAATGTCCAATGCTCACCCATAAAAAATTCAACCACACACTCGCGTGTCAAATTAACTTCAATCAGCGACAAAATAAGGCCCTGTGAATCAACTATTTTGACGGCTTACCACCTCTGCACAAGGACATTCAAAGGCACGGATTCGATGCCGGCCGACCGAGGGAGATTCGTGATTCGTGATTTGGGGGTCGTGTGCCAGGGTCGCGTGCGACACAAGTGAACAGTGACAACCAAGGATGGAAAGCCGTGAGAACGACGTCTGCACTGATATGTCGTATCCATACAGATACGGCTCCGCGAGAGCACTTGTGACTTGGACTGTGCAGAAGAGACGCACAAAATACAATTTTATTTCCTGCAAATATACAGAACTTCAACTACGTCGCGAACGGGAACGGACTCGGCGGCGTCAAAATGAGCGGCGCGTCCGTCCGCAACCTCGGCCCAACCAAATGGTCAAACGACGGCGAATTGCTCACCCGCGGTGTGAAATCCGCAAAGTCCCAAAGTAGCCCGAGCGTCTTGAGCACGCTCGTCGCACTGTACGCCTCGGGCTTGCCGGTTACGGGGTTCGTCCCGAGATTTTCGATGAAGCCGGCGGGGGTGAACGCGGAGATGAGCCAGGTTGGCATGCGGCCGCCGAGCCGGTCGAAGTGAAAGGTGTACGTCTCGCCGTCGAGTGCCGTCTCGGTGTACGTCTTGTCGTCGGGGCGGACCGCGATCGGGGGAGCCACATGGTCGTGGAAGCCGCCGCTCTCGTCGTACGTGAGCACCAGGAGCGTGTCGTTCCAGTGCGGGCCCTGGCGCACGGCGTCGTAGATTTGCTTCACGAACACCTGGCCGTAGCTCACGTTCCCCGTCGGGTGCATCGAGTTGGTGTTCCCGGCACAGCAGCTCGGGTTGAGGTAGGAGAGCTGGGGGAGGAGGCCGAGGTACGCGTCTTTGAAGAAGTTCTCGATGGGGACGACGTTGTGGGGCGCGTTGGCGGCGGTCCAGGTATAGAAGAGCGCGTCGGGCGCGAAGGCGCCGTTGGTGCCGTCGTAGTTGAGCCAGGAGATATCATGCGCGGAGGCGGTCTCAAAGATGCTGTTGACATCTATGGAAGCGGTTTCAAAGTCGTTGTCGTTCGTCCCGTGCCCGTCGGACGTGCCCGAGAGCGCGCAGGCGCGGTTCGGGTTCGTGGGCTGCAGAGCGAAGCGGAATCAGCCGGTAGTCAAGAGTGCAGCGTGAGGAGGAGCACACACCCCGGGAATGCACGAGAACCAGTAGTTGAACGTCGTGAACCCATCAACGAGGTCCACTATGGTGGGGACCTCCTCCTCGTCGTAGTATCCCATCACCTGCGCCGCTGACAGGGCCACCGTGTTGTTTTCACCGCCCAATGGCCCCCACACAAGCATCTGCTGCTGGACGAACCCCTGGTTCGTCGCCGTCAAGCTCCCATTCTGGATCGCCGCATCGTCCGGCACGAACGTGCTGTAGAACTCGAAGTTGTTCCCCGTGACAGAGTGGTCTGGGTCCTGCAGGACCGAGTCAAAGTCCTTGGAACGCGTGCACTGCGTGTCGGAGGGGTCGGTTACGTTCACGGGGATGCACACGTCCCCGTTGTTGGTCGGGTTGTCGAGTCCCGGGCGGTTCACGCCGCCAAGAATGTTGTCGAAGGAGCGGTTCTCGAGAAGGACCCAAACGACATGTTTTATCTTATCTTTGAGGTTCGCGATGGACTCGGGCGAGCCCGCGGTGTACCCGAACGGTGGGGGGCCGACGGTCGTGGGCGGGGTGACGGTGGTGTTGCTGCGCCCGAAGATCGCCTCGACGGTGTTCGAGACGATCGACGTAGAGGTCGCGAACAGACTGAGAAAGGCGGCGGTGGTGTTGGCCTTCATCACAGGACGAGGTTCGAGTTATGAAATTCTTATAGAAAGCCATCGTGCGGGAGAGCACATGGTGCAGGTGCTTCGGCGTCGCTAAGAAAAGATTGCCTGAGAATCCGTGGACGGGAATAACCATTGGAGCCTTCGGATTTTTTCGGACCTCCTCTTCTGGACATACATATCAGAATCGATTTCTCTTCGATTCATCCTGGAAGCTCAAGTTAACTTTGTAAGAATACATTACATGACGTGTTTTTCCTCGTTTATTTCTGGATACACTATCTGGAACCCCTTTTGGCCTAGAAACTGTGGCCGAGGTGTCATATTTGGTGTTGAATTCAACTTTCACATCGACCTGTCAAGTGTGGTTGACGTCGGCGGCCTGCGGCCCGGTGGTATTTCCTACGCGTTTCCTCCCTTTATCCTAAAGCCTGAATATCAATTATATTGGGTAGACTTCCGAATGATCCCACTCGGCGATATAGACCTTCGGCATGAAATATGAGTCAATAATCTCACCGGTGTTGTACATCGCCACCGCGGACGGGTGTGTGTCCGGCGTATGCATTCTGCCACAGTCGAAGGCCGGAAGGCGAAGGTGATGGTGGCCATGTACCACGGGAACGGCGCAGAGGAGGTGTGTGGGGGCACTATCTTCCCATTCGTACGGTCTCAGCTGAACAGCATTCCTAAGAGTGATGGCAAAAAAGTTCGAAATATGTGTCTATCCGGCTAGTCTCATGGGTATCACCGCTCGTCAGCTCTCTAACTATCTTGGAATCACGGCTTACTTCTCTGGAATTGCCATATCGGGACAATAACGGTTGTTTGGATCTCAGGTGGTACATCAACACTATCCTCTTCCTTATTTGTACGATCTACTTGCCCAATGTCAAGCTAACTTAGCTCACGTTCGACCAACGTTGTAAACGTTTGCAATGGCGGATACAAGCCAAAGAACTCTCCCGAAGACCCCGGCGTAGCGCCCATGCTCGCCGATGTCGCTTAAAAAAAACAAAACAAAAAATTGACCTTCGCAAGGTCACCCGGGCACAACGACTCGAGCTCTTTGCTTCTATCGCGTCAAATCTCCAGATCTCGACGATCGATGCTTCTCATCTTAGCCACACCCGGATTCGAGTGTTTGTTTTTGCCAGGCGGATGGATGCACCCGTTGTCAAGGCGTGTTCCTGGGAGCTAGAAGGATCTCCGTGGCCTCTATGCAGTCGCAATTCACAAGCTCTTCATGAGCGTGGCTTACCCCATCCACCTCCTCGCTTCCGGACCCTCCTCGCCTGCGACATGTCGGCTGCCTCAAGCTACACCCAAAATCATCGATGCCGCACACCTAGACGCACTCGACGTACTTCTCCCAGCGGATCCGTTTCATCTTTCGTCTCCCGTAAACTGTCTCGTTCCGGCCACGCTGTGCGCACGGCGGCCCTATAGCGGACGAACAGAATCGCGCCCCGGGCGGAGCGCTCCATGCTTTCCTCCGGTCATGATCTCCTCCGGTGCCTTTGTTCGGCCGGAGACGCACGCACAAGGATGGCGGCTGGCGGCTCTGATGCTCGGAGGTGTGTTGTTCCTCTTCTCCGCTGCCTCTTCGCTGACGCAGGCCCTGCACAGCACCCATATCATCACTCCCTAACACTCTACCGCTGCTGAGCAAGCCAGAGCTATGCTCCGCTGCTCGACACACCGACTCAGCCCGTACGATTCACTCAGACTCACAGCTGCGTCGCACGCACGATTCGTCTCCGTTATGGGCGCTGAGATTGCCGTCACAGGTCTCGCACGCCGGCGCATATCCACTCTTCTCAAGCCCACGGAGCACCGCGAAGGCTACGCTGCGTTGCTCGACGCCCCGCGGCGCGACCTACGCCTGCCCTTTTGTTGCCTTCGAGGCCAGGCTACGACTCAACTCCTGCCCCACTCGCTGCCCATATAAACTACGGTGGCCCCCGAATGATTAGATGGAGATGGATGCAGTCTCCATCTAATAATCTGACTTGGGCTCGCGGCGTCGCACCCATCCGTGTCTACGCTACGTCTTCGCCGCCATTCACGCTCCCGGCTGCCCTTCCTCCACGCGTGCCTCTTCGCACGTCATCCACTCCGCACCCCCGCCGCCTCGAGCTCGAGTCCAAGCGCTGCGCTCTCCGCCGACCTCCGTCGACTCACGACCCCCGGCCATGGCACTCAACCTCAGCCGTACGACCGGCGCCATGCGACTACGCCGCGCTCCATCCAGACACCCTTCGCACGGACGACGTTCCCCGAGTCGACCAGACCAGCTCAAGTGGTCAGTTCGACACACATCCCGCAAGACCTTTGCGCTTGGAATCCACCGGCTCCGCGTGCACAGTACGGCCCACACATCTGCACCTAGCTTGGTCGTATGACCGCGCGCACGCGATGCCCATACCAGCTCCAGCTATCCTCTTTCCATTTTCTCCTTCGCTCGCTCCCTCTCTCCGCGTTCGCTGCCCTCGCTTGCTTCCTTACTCTTGCCCCACCTGTCCCTTCCCTGCCATGGCGGTGGCGCACGGGCGTCTGCTCTTGGCTCGTGCGGGAGCGCCTGCGGATCAACTCGTAGTTTGGTGTTACGAGCGCAACATCGCACTGCACATACCCAAGTCCAGTGCAACTAAATGCGCCTCCTCCCACTTACCTCCCTACTCCCTCCTTTTCTCCCTATGCCGGTGGATCGGGTAAATGAATGCGATCAGTTTTCTTCCTATTCCTACTTCCACTTACTGACATAACACGAGTCGTCAGTATTGGATTCGAATAGCTTCGAGGACGTACCGTGCCGTGTATCTCCCACAGGAACTCGACTCTTCGTACACCAGCTTGCCTCAGAATCTAGCAAGATGCCGAATTTGTCCGAATTTAAAATCCAGTCCGCCACTTTGTTTCCAGAGTTCCTTAAGCTGATTGGAACGTATCACATAGGATCGCTGTGAATTATTCCTGATCTTCGCTTTGAATTGTGAATTCCGATTTCGCACTGCCTCGAAATACAT
Source organism: Mycena olivaceomarginata (assembly GCA_029378375.1). Taxonomy (NCBI): domain Eukaryota; kingdom Fungi; phylum Basidiomycota; class Agaricomycetes; order Agaricales; family Mycenaceae; genus Mycena; species Mycena olivaceomarginata. The sequence continues at coordinate 467,686 of JARKIC010000072.1, read as the reverse complement.
CTTTTGGGGCGCTTTTTGACTTGACTCAAAGCTGTCAAACCGGCGCTTAACCACTCTTCCTCTTCTCTCTACCAGCCATGGGCGACGAAACGCATACAGACGAAGATTTCAAGACTGGCTCGCCCGTAGACGATCCTGGACCCGCTTCGTCAGTATTCAATGCCGCCTAAGTGGAAATCTTGGCTTATCGGCGCTTAATTCAGCCATGGTGTCTTCTCGGGTTCGCAGCACTTCAGCGTGGCTGGTGGAAGCTTCACCAACAGCACCAACACCACAAATAACTATCATATCACTCAGACTGTCCTGTCCGGTAATTCTTTTCGGCGTGGCTTATTCACGAAGAGCTGAATATTGTGCAGATTTTCGACGAATCCCGATGGGAGACATAAACTTGCAGCGTGAAATCCGGCTGGACAAACTGTCTCGTGTTGTGGATTACCGATGTGAACGACGCAGCATTCGAAGAGTATATTCCGCCAAAATCCCCGGCCGAAAGTCAAGTGTGACGGCAGCCACTTATCAAGGTGAAAGCGCGGAAGAGGTATGTCGCGGCATTCCATCTTTCAATTTAGAGCGATAACATTTCGCAGGAATGGCGGAGGGATGTTGCGAAATATATGGCCATGCGGCAAGTCACTCAATCCCTTACGAGTAGGGCCATTGAATCCACTCAGCCATCCAAATATCATCCAACTTTGTGGCACAGCGAGTTCCGGAAATATATATGCTACAATCTTCCATGACGGTGCGATCCACCATTTTTGAAAAAGGCGATATTGAGAATTGAACATAGAGTTGATACCGTTTCGTCAATTCCTGGAGCTGCACCGGCACTCAAACCTGGCAACTGTATACATATATACTTACATGGTATGTAGCTGCTTCCTACTTACCGAATGCATATTAATTTATCTCAGGACGCAGAGTTCGAAGTATGAACGCTCAACGTTGATGACAGGAAGCTAAAACTGATGTAGACTGTCCAAGATTACTTCTTCTCCATTTTTCAAGCCGGTTTGGTGGGTTCAGTCACCTAGCCACGATACGCTCATATAGATGTCTCTAGTACGTCCGCGATTGCACCTTTTTCGTCCGTCGCTCAACCGGTGGAATATGCGTGGCCGCTGCCCTTGACTTGTTGACGTTGGAGGAATATCATGAAATATGCTATTTCCAGTTCCCACAACTCCGAACCGCCTGGATCTACAACCCAAGAACAATTAATCTTGGCGCAGTGATTTCCTGTTCCTCAGGAATCAGCTTGGGGATTTCGTTGAAATTGCATTCCTGCCGGTGATCGAGTCTGACCTTGGCATACCTCGCTGGAATGCCGCTCCCTGGATCGTAGAAGATGTCATGGAGGACGGTTGGACCCGGTATTATTCATCTCCTCTTCGTGACTAGCTCTAACATTGTTCAATCCGCCAGTCTCAGCTCCAGTGATACTGTAGCCAACACCACCATTTCACTAAGGTTCGGGTACCTAGACTCAGATTACTGGCTCAGCCAAGCGAATCATATATTCAAACACCTTGAAATCTCATTTAATTTCGAGGACTATGGTACGAATTCTACCCCAAGCTAGTCCGTTATCAAAGTTGACCTATCCCAACAGTTCTATTGGAGCATGTCTTGTTTGGCCTCAGCATTCCCCTAACTACAGAAGCTCCACCCGCAGGTTTCCTGTTTCTCTGCCCACCCAAGGATTTTCGAGTCGGACAATCTTCATTCAAATGGCCAGAGTGTCCGGCCTATTGGTCCCTGGATCCATGCGGCGCCGAACCACTTAGCTGGAAAGAGGCATACAACCTCGGCTTTCCCTCTCTGCAACTCTCCACGGAAGTTTCGGGGAGCTCGTACGATGCTCGTGTTTACGCAGGGGTCCGTCACCTCCACCAGGCCAAAGGTTTTGATCCGGAAAGCCAAGAGATCGCCCTGCATCTCGGGCACCCACTGTATGTATTTCCCAGCGATACCAGTGTTTCCTTTACACATAGTGAGTCTACAGTCTCAAAGTCGTTGATATTCTCTCAAGAACTGACTAGTTGACGATACTCGCGACGGAGGCGATCCAGACGGATCTAACACGGAGGAGACTATCCTTGAATCTGCGAACACGAACCAGGGTGAATAAATTTCATCACCCCCCGGCCCGCTTCTCACTGAAGAATTCCAGCCGAGTCTTCGATTGCCTCACCCATCCAAGCCTCTAGAGATTCAGGTCTTGTGGAAGAGATCCCTGTTTCGGGGGCATTCCAATTCGTGTTGATTGTCCAGTTGTCACTGATTTTGTGTCTCGTGTTGCTCTGGCTGTACACTACCTTTGGAGTCGGAGGTTCGAGTGATTCTCTGTTCAAGCTGGTTAACAGGGAAGAATCACATGTATAGTACATAGAGCACACGATACAGTGCCTTTAAAGTGCTGCAACGGTCCGACATACTTCCTCTCCGCATCCTCACGGACCAAATTGTGTCTCGGGTACATAGGCGATCTTCTTTGGTATATACTCCAGTTCATCCCCATTCGAAACACTCTTGTCTAGTTACTTACAATACAGTTTTAAAGACAGAAATGCTGCGTGAGCCTGAGCCTGTACGACCCCTCCCGCTTTTTCTTCGTGACTTATGTTTGTGTTTCTTTCGAAATTTTCTCGCAGCGTTGATCAAGATGTGTCAAACAGGAATGATGTGATCTGCCGCAATGCAGTGCCTCGGAAGCTGTCTCTTGTGTATTTTTACGCCCTTCCTACAGCTCTTTGCGGAACTTAGGGCGCAGCTCATTTTTTATCAAAATTTGATGTTTCCACCAGGATGGCTGCTGTAAGCTCAATTCCCAACCGTTTCCCTTGAAAATATAACCATTGAATTCGAATTTCCATTATGGAGGGCATGGCCTCCTCAGATCCTCTGACGGTGAATCAAATTGCCTAATTGGGAGAATATCTAGGTTTGAGTAGGATGGCTGTAACATGAGCTATATTTGTTCGATTGGGCTAATATTTTGATACAATGAACTCACAGGTATACCAGAGGGCAGGAAACACTGGCACTGGCATTGCCAGAATTATCGTCCTGCTCCATGGCGGGAGCAGGAGAAACACCTCGTGAAAAGGATGCCGTCACCACGTCGCTATACAATAGCTCGGGTGTAATGGGGCAGGTTTTAGGGGATCCATGAGCTCCAGCCGGGGAGTTAGGCGGTGTGGTCGATGGAGGGGTGTTTCGAGGGAGCTTGGGGCCGGGAAGACACCTGCACGAGTTGCGGCCCGGGTGTGGTGGCAGTTCGGGTCAGTAGACATAGTTCTTCGGTCTTGGTGGTATTGAAGCAAAGAGGCGGTGGTGGTTGATCAGACAGACAAGAGCCAGACAGAGCAATGACAGAGTAGCGAGCAGTTCAAAATATGTGACGGATGCGAGAGACATTGAGATCTGGCACACGTTCAGACAACAAGAGAACTGGTGTAGGTGATGGATTGACCGAAGAACGTAACTACAGACAGCTCAGGTATTTATACTACGAATCAGAGGCAGTGCATAGAGCATATGGTATGCGCGACGGCATGGCATAGGGCATGGAATCAGCATAATAAGCAACAGGTAAGCATAGAAAAATAATCAGGCACCCCCACGACCTTACAAAGGCATGTTTCCGTTACATCGACGAATCCCGATAGGAGACAGACTTGCAGCGGGAGATACGGATGGACAACAATTCGGGTGCTGTGAGCGTTCGGAGATTGCATTCCGCCAAAATAAATCGCAGGAAAACGAGCCTAATGGTGGTGATGTATCAGGGCAAGGGTGCAGAAGAGGTGCGTCACAATACACTCTCTGATATGGAGGTCCAACAACACTTCTCAGGAATGGCGGAAAGATATTGTGAGATATATGGCTGTGCGGCAAGTTATGCATTCACCTCATAACACAGGTTGCTGAATGCACCCAGCTATCCAAATATTGTTCAGCTTTGCGGCACTGCGAGTTCCGGAAATGTGTATGTCACAATCTTCCATGATGGTGCGATCCACAATTTTTTCAAACAGTGATACTCAGAAATTGAACATAGATTTGATACCGTTTCGCCAATTCCTGGAGCTGCACCAGCACGCACATCTTTCAAACGTGTATATCTATGTTTACGTGGTATGTGACCAACACTTTCTACTTGCTTGCCGAATCCGTATTAATTTATCTCAGAACCTAGAGTTCGAAGTATGAGCCCTCGACGTTGATAAAGGGACGCTGAAACCTGTGTAGGCCAGCCAGGATTACTTTAACTCCACTTTTCAACACTGGGTGGTGAGTTCACTCGCCTGGTTGCGATATTATTATGGTTGACATATCCAGTCCGATAGCGAGTGCACATTCTTTATACATCGATCAACTGGCCGGATTTGCATAGACCTGGCACCGAGCAATATTTATATCTATCTCTACATGCACACCCGCTTGAGTCAGATATTGGGCCAAAAGGAATTCAAATCATTAAACACACCGAGCCTGGAGGCTGCTGCTCTTGACTCTTTGATGTTGAAGGAATACCAAGGAATATGCTATTGGCAATTCTTACAGCACCGAGACATTTTGATTTACAACTTGCCAGTTACGGTTAATGTCGGTGCAGTGATTTCCTGTTCTTTGGGCAATGAGCTTGAAGATTTCGTGCAAATTGTGTTCCTGCTGAGGATCAAGTCTAACCTTTGTGTACCTCGCTGGAAGACGGCTCACTGGACCATAGTAGACGTTACAGAGGACGGTTGGACCCGGTATTAGACAGGTTGTTCAAAAGCCGCACAAGCCGCATGCGGCTTCACGTGGTTATTTGGCATTGTGCAAAGCCGTGGAGAGGATTTCAATATCCCGAACTCATAAACCTGCTGTAAATGACTCATACAAATACCATTTGAATGTTCCATCCATGCGACTATCAAATCAGTTCCGGTGAATACAATGATTTTTCCTTTAGTTTCCGTGTTGATTCCACAGCACCTACAAATTGAATGACAAATGGGCCTGCCATCCCATAGTCTAAAATACTCCCCCCGCACTCAGTGGGTTCACTGAAAGCTCGACTGGTTGAGATCTGCCCTTGCAAGACTTAACATGCATATGATCCAGGTTGACATCATCACTCTGGAGACTCAGGAGCACACTGTGCTTTATATTGTACCTTCAGCTCTGCAATTTGATTGTGTTATATCTGTGTCGGAAAAGGCCGGAAGGATGGAAGGCCGGAAAGACGTAAAGGTCGGAAAGACGGATAGGGCCGTAAGTGATACCACGTAGGAGATCGGGTACACCAACTAACTTGGCTTGACGACGAAGGAAGCAGAAGTCAGACCACGAAGCAATGCAGAGGCAAAGCACATTAATTTTCAACTAAAGATACAGTAGAACATAATACGTATTTATACTAAATACGGAGATAAGTCTAATGCGGAAAGAAGTATGTAAAAGACAATAAGTACAGAGAAAGACAATAAGAACAATAAAAGAGAAGCATAGTTGCATAAGTCATATGTTTGATTTGGGGAACACTCAGAAGACCTTCATTGCGAAAACCCCAAGGGATGTGCATCAACGGAACTAGCCGGACGCAACAGGAAAGTTGGATAGGACGTAACAGCCGTAAAGTAAACCGTAACCAGAACGGCCGTAAACAGCCGGAAAGGACCGGAATGAATTGGAAAGTGCATGGTCGTAACAGATTGCATATACCAGAGATTTGGTCCTGTGTGTCGCAGGGGGCTTGTATCGGTCTTTCGGGTCTTTTGGTGAGTGTGCTGAGCTCTGTGAAGCAGGATATGTCTGGCATGGGGCAATACGGTCTGGGCGTCCACTTGAAACTCCCAAATATAAAAATAGTTGAATGCATCACATCACATGGATTGCTTGCTGAAGAAGTCTCAGCTTCTGTTGGTTCTTAACGGGAATTCATGTGCAAGTATGGTGAATCTAATTCAAATATTTCTTGATCTGGACTAGACGCTGTTCCCAATACGTGTTTTTCCGGAACGTTCTGTTGTCGGAATTTAGAGAATTGCCATATTGGGACACTAGCGGTTGTTTGGATCTAAAGGCATAAATCAAACAACAGATCCCGGAATTTGCCGTTGATCCGACATGTGTCGGACAACTTTGCTCTTGACCACCGCAGCAGTGTGCCGCCCGTCCCTTGCTTTCTGCATAAAACCCGTGTTCCGCACTTGGAACCACCCCATTTCACAATAGAGAGTTTGTGCAAAAGCCGCATGAACCGCATGCGGCTTTTGTGCATTGTGCAAAGCCGCATGCGGAACCATGTGGCTTTTGTTTTCCTATCAATGATCTATTTGATCCTTGCATAGATGTCGTAGAGTGCTTTGGAAGCTGTCGGTTATTGATCCGGCATTGGGCGGGTGGAGCAAGTGTGGGAAATAGCCTTTTATTTGGCAGCATCACGGCCATAGCCACACATGTACAGCGGTTGTGGAGAAGCCAAGTAATGACATCAAAATGGTGCAGATCATGGTTGGTAAGCGGTTCAATACACGGTATAGCACCTAATTCAGTAGTATTTCATCAAAATGAATAGAGATACACTCATAAAACCCTCAATTTATCATGTGGCTTTGCACAATGCACAAAAGCCGCATGCGGCCCATGTGGCTTTGGCACAAACTCCCTAATCTTGACGCACTCTGTGGACTATTGGTTGAAGTTCTAATTACCTTCTCTGCAAGCAGAACAGTTCCCTACGGCGAAGACTTAGTTCACCGCGGTGCATCTAGATGATCTGCACAATTCTCCGACTGTAGGAACTCTTGAGCCTCACTCTGCAGTGCATCTATGTCTTCCCGCATATCTCAATGTCGGCTTAGTGGCAGTCTCACTGTGATCTCTTGCCTGAGATGGCCAAAGCCGCCTGTCTTTGTGAACCAAAGAACTCATTAGCTGCTCAAGATATCCCATTTGTCAACTTACAGACACCTCAATCCTTGTGGTTGGCATCCACATCCTTCATCAGGAGGTGAGCGAGCAATATGCAGGTGGGCCTGGTAAATAAATCACTTCAGGTCGCTATAAATCCTCGGCGGGGATGGACAGCAGTGCCTGGACACAATCCAATTTCTCTGTGCACATCTATATGAAATATGATTTGATCCCTGCAACCAGGTAGCATCCCTCTCGAAGGTTCTTGAATGTTTGGGTTCCTGAATTGTTCTTTTCTCTCATTGCCCTCAATCAATGATTTCTTGTCATGCAGACTAGGTTAAACTCATTTGGTGATCAACTTGTTCAATGTTGATTTACGACAATGATTCTCACTTGGTGGGAAGGCCGATGCTTCGTATGGCATGTACTTATACTTAATTTTTTTTTGTGTCTTTTGTTGAGTCCACTTCAGTAATGGTGTTTGAGTATTTGAGATATTGCTTGCTATATTTCACCGAATATTTACCACTCAGTCCACTCCACCCAAGCAAGTGTCGGATCCGGAGAGCCAAGGGTACTCCTGGAAGAATTGGTTTGTGTGAAATGGATAATGCTGTTGAGCTATGAGCCACTGTTGATGGTGACCATGATGGTAAAAGACAAAAGAAATTGTGTGGCTGTGATGAGCCTCTGTACAAAGGACTTCAGATACACCCGGTTGCACTGATTGCTGGCCTGATCGCCAATGGCTGTGCTCACGCTACCTTTTTCTTGTCATCTCAGTTCCCGGAACCCCGAATCCCGGGGCCGAGATTGCAAATAGGGGTGTACAAGCAGGCTACCGTACCATACACCATAATTTTGTAGTATGGTACAGCTTGATCTTCATCTTGCTCCCATGGCCAGTAGGAGGAATCAAGGTTGAAGACATACCCAGGGAGGTGAAGAAAGGGATGATCCAGCATCTTGAATCCCACATACCATCTGCTAGACATTGTTCTCAAACCCCGTAATACAGCTTGATACGGCTTTCAGAACCATCATGTAACCGTCCCTGTACTTAAGCACTCAAAACCATAATTTTACGGCCCGTACCCGTACTTATACGGTCTGTCCAACACAGCCACTATATCTATCAGAAGAGTGTAGTCATGGTGGCTCAAAAACACTTCAACACAGCCACTATTGGCCGTTGGTGGGTTTTGCCGACAAGTAAATTGACTCGATGTTTTTGCCGATCTGAATGATGAAAAGAATGATTACTTATTACATAAGTATTTGTAAAAATTGGTGCGAAATGGGGTGGCGGTATTCCCTCCACCGGCTGGAGAGCGGTTAGAAATCAAGATGTCATAATTCATAGTTCTGTGTTATTCGTTCATCATTCACATCTCTTCTTTCAGATGTCAGCGCAGCTCGAGGCAAAGTCACTGTCATCTGCGAAATGTGAGTCTGTCATTTCTGTGTTCCATACAACTGCGCTCACCAAAGCGGGTCCCCACATCTATTGCTGTCAGACGGGCATACATCCAATTTGTCTGCCTCGGCGATCTTGAGGCCGTTTATCTCGGGGGCGCCGCACCTGAGCAGGCTCGTGGTTAATTGGAATAAGTATCATGCCTGTGAAAATGTACTGGTGAAGAGGCTTACCCCGCTGGTGGGTGATCTCGGAGTCAAGGGTGGATGGTCGGCCCGGGTATGCGGAGTAGTATGCGCAGCCTATCCAGAACGGGTGAGTACCTATGGTTCTTTCTCTCCGAACAACTGCTTACAATTTCCATGGCATGCAACGTTGTACGCTTCGATATTGTACCAACCCGGAGCCGAGCTGGACCAGCTACATATCACATCGCGCTGTCAGTCAATCGATTACAGGCAACGGCCACGATACGCACTGGCAAACATTTGATCCGCCTGCCTAGGCACCGGCCCAGATGTCGGGCTGAACAAGAGCCTGGCAGTTGGAGAGCGTTGCTATTAATTCTCTGCTTTAATTTCTGCATGAATATTGTAAATGATCGATTACCGTCGCTGGTGGTTCTGCAATGGACCCAGGTTAATTGGCGGGAAGTCAGATCAGACGGGAATGCGATCGCTGGCATCGTGAGTCAGATCAGACGGGAATGCGATCGCTGGCATCGTGAGGACAAGCGAGAACACAGCGGCGGTGAAGTGCATGTTAGGGCCCAAGTACTTGTTGTTGAATCGGTGGATTTGAGGACGGGTGTCTGACTCAAGCCGTGCATCTGTCCTCTTTATACCCAACCCGGATCGGTTTGAACACATTGCCCTTTTTTGGCATCTTGGCACAAGCCCCTCTCCGAGTTCGCTGCAAAGCACGTGAATATCATGTGATGCTGAGAAGGCGGCTTGTTCCTAGGTTCGGAGCAAGCCTGTCTCCGGTCCGCAAGCGGACATTCTCGGAATCGTGCGGTGAGCACGTGAGTATCATGTGATCTGAGAACGGGGCTTGATCCGAACCTAGCTTGTTCCGAACCTGGCTCTATGTGGGAACTGCACGTGGCCTCGCTTAAGAGCTACGGAGCCATTGACACGTGGCACAGACTGGGGACGTACATCCACCATGTCTTCCGATTACCAACGCAGAGACACAATCCTCAAGTCTATTCCTTCCCCCAAACAATGCTCAACCCTTTTGGATGATGAAATGACTCGCTGCACCGAAATACCGACCCATGGAAACCCGCTTGAGCGCTGTCATATCCACCACGAGTAGGGCTTGAACCCGTACCCGTTTTCGACGGGTCGACGGCCGGGACGGACGTGTTTGGACCCGTACGTTTCCCGTCTCAGAGCCTGCCTGTGCCGGGACGGGTACGGACGGGTTGACCCGTCGGCGGGGAACCCGTACCCGCCCGTTTCGACGGCTTCGACGGGTCTCCCTCAGGCACAGAAATGATGTCGTGCCGTTCGAGATCGACCGGTAATACCCATGAGTAGACGCGGACTGCGAATTCTCGAGTATGGGATGCAATGCTTGAACCTGTAAATGTGCCCCTTCAAGGTTCGAGAATGAGCCTGCCAGGTCATCGGCATATTGGAATTTCGGCTGGGAAGGAATATTCCTTGCAACAAAGCTCGTTTGTTCAAGCGGAGCCCGGAGATTCTGAGAAGCTCAACTCGCAAAAGAAAAGGGAAAGAAAGATAACCCAGTTTAATCTTGAGGTGGTTCAGAAAGGTCGAGGTTGAACATACTTGAAGGAATTTCAAGTTGAATCACGCCGCGACTTACCTGCATTCGGACTTTCAACATTTTCGCCCACGGCTACAAGGGCAGGACCTCGGCATTCAATTGATCTTGTTCCGGCCGATCTCGGCATTGACCGCCGCAATTCTACGACTGGGCGAAATCTATGCATTCCTTTGTGTATGACGGAAATAAATACACACATGTTTATTTATTTAACGCCAGTCAGACGGTTTAAATCGCACCTCGAGCTCGTCCAAGTATGGCGCCGAACAAGCCAAACCGGGCCTTTGGACTCGACTAATACTTATGCTGCGTCCGCTGAACGAATTGATTTGTGTCTGCTTGGGATCATCCAAATCGGTATATATGGGAGGGTTCAGCTCAGGTCTCGACAGGAAGACCTATCCGTACCTGCATTCCAGACCCATACATTCTAAACAAATAATTAGCGGCGAAAAGGCTGCAGTCACAGAACCACCAACCTCAAAATACCCTGAGCCCGTCTGCGTTACATGAAGGCCAAGAAACGCCGGAGCACATTTGGACGCATCAGTGGATGATGTCGGGCAATTGGCGGAGTTTATGTTAGTTCCCTGTAGGGCGGGACGTCAAATGTGAACCTTGGGGAATATGATCAAAGCGCACCTTGGCGCCTCCTAGACGAATGTGCACGTCCCAAAGACCCGCCGCCCTTTTCGGACAACGCGTGGCTTGCACGAACACACATTCCTTGTTCTCTGCGACCCTCTGCCTTCTGCGTGGCAGAAACGCACCGACCGAGATGTCCCCATTCTTATGCCTGGAGATGTTCATATGGATTTAAATTCCTTCCACACGATTCACAACTCGTTCCTCGAAGTGGTTTCAGAAGCACAGCCGCGAGGTGCGCGACCAACTGTCATAATTGGTGTTCTGCCCGCTAGGTACAGTACAAGATATAAATAATCGTTTAAACATCATGATAATCCAACCGGGCCCTAGAGCATGCGACTGCGCCTGTACGAAGCCAGTTAGGTATGAGGTATGTGTTGACAAATGTGGTAGATGAAGCTTACCCCTGAAGTTTGGCCACCTTCTTGGATGCCTTCTTGCCGGTCTTCTTGGCAGCTTTCTTGGTCGCCGTCGAGGTCCACGGCATGATTTGGGGTCCATCATAACCCGTCAAAACGGACGGGTACGGACGGGACGGACGGGACCCGTACGTTTCTCGATTTCAGAATCCAGGAGACGGGACGGGTTGACCCGTCCGTACCCAGAAACGGCCGTCTTTTTCGACGGCCGTCCCGTTCGACGTGCGGGTTCAAGCCCTAACCACGAGCAGTACCGTACGATGACAAAACGCTACAAGGAGGCTCAGAAATTCGTTGACGAAACCTTTGCTGGCGCCTTGATTCCTTCAAAAGAAGATGTTCAGAATTACACCTCCATTCCTACAATTCTGGAACAAGCACGCCTGGTGAAGAAGTACGTGAACGCCATCAGAGAGGAACGAGCGGGGAGAGACATCCACCATAAGCGATTCTTTTTGAAAAGTGGGTAGACTGTCCCCTCAATGCACTGATTCTAATTCCTCGAGCAGTGGACGATGGTCACAGAATCCGCTTCAACACCCTCGCCAGGCAGATGGCAGAAGCAGTGGAGATCAGAGACACCTTGGAAGCACGAGCAGTGGCCCTTCATATGGAAGACCATCCCGCTAAGGACTGGATAGAGGAATTTCAGGCTGCTCCACTTGACAAGGAGGACAATGAGGCTACCCGACCGGGGGAAGGTATATTTTCCTATATACGTGCTAAACAGGATAAGTTGTGGGAGACGGTGGCGTCTGAGGAGAATGACGATGTAATTGAATTGAAGTTACAATTGTAAGTCCGCTGTACAGTTCCTCAAGGAGAAAGGCTGACACAGCTGTAGCGAACGCCAGAAGTATCTCAGGTTCTTTGCACATATCCTGGAACCCCAAATATTCTGGACAGCTTATTTTCGAGATACTGGCAAGACACCCCCACTTGAGGGGCCCGAGGAACGAAACCGCAGGGATACACTCACGAATGCGTGGTTGCAATACACTCGTCGTATCATATTTCATGATTCACATCTTTTCGCAAAGTCATTGGATAAAGTCTCCTTCAAAGACTTTGTCATGGATGATGACTTCGGGTCTGAAGACGTTCTCAGAATCACAACCATGTATGAGAGGCGTTTGTAGATGGGGTTGCGGTGGTGGAAAGATTCATTGACCGAGGCAATTGAAATCAAGGATAGCTCAGAAGCCAGTGCCAATATGGGAAGTTTGGGTAAGCCACGTGTAAATTTTCAGGAAACGGTTTCATTTATTTACGGTATACATCGCAGCGAATCGTTTCAAAATTTTGGGAGGATGGATTTACAACAATTCCCGAAATACTCTTGCACCGAACAAGGTGTGGTGGGTGAGTGGACGTGGCCCCAGGCGAATCCATGTATTACATTGTTCTCTCTCAGATCCTACTCACCACAGACGCACCGGCAAAGGACGCAGAACATCGTTACGTCCGACTATGCTGCAACTTCGACGAGTTGCATACGTTCCTCACGTTCCGAGCATTGCTACAGAGTCATGACACTCCATCATTTTGCGCCGACGAGTCTTTCGATTCCCTCCGCAACTCCAGTGCGACTAGGAACCATCTAAGTCTGTGCGGAGCTGTCCTGGCTAATTTGGTTCAGGGCAGGCGAGGATTCCAATCTCCAGGTCCTGTGCCGAGCCCTATCCCAGCGAAGAGACGCGGTTGCATAACATGGGTCGAGCTGGAAATGCGGCCATACATGTTCGGCGCTCTCCGCAACAAGCCAGATAGTTTTACGAAGGCCTTTCTGCAAGAACTGCGCTCACGGCCAGATCTCTTTACTGTCGTCACTCGATCTGATACAGATCCACCGCGCAAAATCAACGGAAAGGTAACGGACCCGATACGCAGACGGCAGTTCGAAGCACCCTCCCAGCCAGCCCAGAATGCGCCGACTGGTCGAGGCAGATGGGAGGTTATGCGTTCCGCTGCAAATGTTTTCTATGGTGGGGGGCAAGTACCCGGACCAGTGGATAAAGCGGCTGGTCCGGGTTATCTGTCGGACACACTCGACAATAACCGGGGTGCAGAGGGGCGAATGGAAAGATCATTCTTCCTTCACAAACGATTTCCAGTCAAGTATTTCCTCATCCTGAGCGCCTCGCCCACAATGAACGTGCACGATCTCGCGAGGCAACTGGCATGGGTAGCGTTCCGAGCGCATGGGCTTGTGCAGGGGGAGTACGATAAAGAGAAGTATGACAAGGCATCTGACGTGTTATTCAAAAAACATGCCAGAGAACGCTTGTCCTTTTTACCCGACAGTGGCCACATGTCGTAGCTCGACCCCTTCATGTAATTGTATATATATGTCGAGTATCTGTACAGTATTGAGGAAACAGGTCGACGAAATCAGTAAGACTCTGTCTAGGTTTGTCTTGTGTAAACACAATGTTTTTTTTTGTCGCCAAAAAGTCTGGGTCGGTTTCGAATTGAACATATGGCACACATGCTGTGCGAGAAGTATTTACATGTTCGCACATGGAATCTAGATGCAACTTGACCAATTGGTCACAAAATTCAGACAACTTACCTGAATTGCAACTTCGTGTTAGTGGAAGTTGTCGTCTTGTGCCTTTGGCATGGATGCAAGTTGAGGGAGCCGCAACTTTGGCGAGCAACAACTTCGAAAAGTTGCAGCTTTGAGCAGTTGCAACTTTAGATGTGTCCCACGTTGAAACGTGCAGTTTTGGTCTCATGTAAATGCAACTTCGACACCTACCCTACCCACATATTCCCACAGATCAGTCGGACAGATAGGATCACATCAATTGAACCGGCTCATCGGACTGAGATCTACGTCTACGGCGTACTCTCCGGTTATCCGGGACAATCATGGTAAGTTAAATGCACAATTTGAATTAATATTTAGACTCCGGCTCTCGGTGTCGTACAAATCCGCCTTATCCCGAAGATCTTTGTTGAGAAAGCTGTTCAAGTGCGTGTTGTACGGTACGGTCAGACGGAGCCCCGGCTGATGCGCACTATGATCACATGATTAGTTGCGGGATATTTTTGGTCACGGAAGATCGCACTTGGGCAGAAGGATGGCGAACGAGTCGACGTCTTTTCCGGGCTGAGTCGCATGGTGTTGGATGTAATCGGGAAAGCAGGTCCGAGGCGCGATCGTTCGTTCTTAACCGCCATTCACATCACATCGCAACCTAGGTTTCAACTACGATTTCGATGTGCTCGAGGTCAAGCGACGGCCAAGCGAGCTCAACGAAGTGTTCACTGAGCTATTACATTCCCCTCAGGCCAGGCGGTATGCCCTCGCCCGACCTGTTCAGGCGATGATCCCTGTTTTGAGATCGCTGGTATGATACACACTTCGACCATCGGTGCTTCTGCCTTACTCTGATTCACAGCCAGCACCGTGGAGGGCGCACCGGAACGCGCGGGCCGAGATGGACTGCATTGCAAGTCAGATTGTGATGGAAAGCAAGGCAAATGCCAAACTTGAGGGTCTGGACACCAAGCGGGCCCTGGTGTCCGTCCTCGTCAAAGCAAATAATGTCTCCCGGTCTGCCGCAGAGTAAACCCCTCATTCAGGCGGAGGTTATAGCACGTAAGGCCTGATTAATTTAAACCGCCTGTGTGGAGGACTTTCTGTTCCATCTAACTGACTGTTCTCGGAGACTTACTTCTCGTAGCATCGCGACTGCGTGGGCGCTCCACGCTCTCTCGCAGCGCACTGCAGTCCAGGTTAAATTAACGCCAAGAATTCCTCACTCTTTCGACAGAAGACCCATCCAGGGAAGAGCTCGACCCCCTACCGTCGTGAGAGAGTACATGCGTGGGCGACCAGCTACACGGGCAGAGATTCTTCATCCGAAATTATTCTCGCTCAGGTTTCCATGCTCCTGCCGTGTTCACGCAGTGGATGACGTAGTTCCTCTTTCCGAAACCCTATGTTGACAAGGCGGGTAAATTGCACAACAGCCTCGTGTTCGTTTCCCCTCCGAACCTTTATGGCTCTCACTCTCTGACGCATTCCCTCTTGAGATCTCCAAAGGCCAAATGATCTAGACGCCGAATAGCGCAATAGCGGGTTCAGATCTCCGGGTGACATAAGAAAGCGACAGAGTTTAAAGTCGAAGTTACACTGCCTTTGGCACTTTGGGGTTCAACAGCTTTGAGAACTGTTCGACGGTGTCATATCAAATATTTTAGTATCACACACCCAGACGTCGATTTCCGCCCAGCCGGAAACAACTAGCATTCTAGGTGGTTCATTTCCACACATCCGGGGACGATTTCACGCCCCGAGATCGATTCCACCATATCTGCTTCTCATCGACGATTATCCCCCCGAATTGTCTTCAGCGGAATTTTACCATCGCTCCCCGGAATCAGGTTTATGTTGCACGTCAAAAGCTGTTTTACGGGGAGTAACGACGTTGGCTGTATCGTTTTCGAAGCTAAACCACAGATTCTCAACACGTGGAAACGAGGCAGTGCTTAAGCGCCTCAAGTCCTGTTTTTACCGAATCAATCTAGAGCCCTGGTAACCGGTGGCCAGAGAGTACATCCCGTGCAAACTTCAAATCGGTCAATGATCTGCTTCCACCTTCGGTATCATCAAGATTCATGAACGGCATATATGCATATCTGCCACACAGACTAACCCTTCAGGGTCTGTCGCCCGGGAGCACGAATCAGTGTCAAGTATCAATTCACCATCGTGCCTTCTCTTGTATAATTTCTCAATTGGATCAATCCCTGACTCAACACAAAGCGCGATGTCGAAGTTGAAATGTCCTCGGCAATCACTACGTTCAAGGGTGGCCTAAACACAGTTTGGGTAGTTGAGTTTAGATATGCGTAGACATGTTTAGTCGGCCACACAGATCCCGTTTAGACGACTACACACAGTGTCCGGGTAGCTGGGTGTAGCCGAAGCGTAGACAACTACGCAGAGTCTGTATATGTCAGTGTAGTGAGGGTAGGTACATCCGCAGAGCTGCACAGACTAGATTTTCTCTTGCCAGCTCGATATCTGCAGCGGTTGTTGTTACAGTATCTTAATGCTGTGGAGATGACTACACAGACCTACCACGACCTACACTGGCCTACGATGACATGCACTGACATACACTGACCTGCCCAGAGCTATACAGAGCTACACAGAGCCTGTCCAGCCACCTACACAGAGTGACCTGTAGAGGTCTGCGTAGGTACCTGAACCAAGCCTCTGTGCAGGGAGGGTCTGAATGCAGTGAATCCCCGACATCAATCCCGCTTTGCTCCTGCCACGATCCTCAATTTGTCCTCGATTTCCCAATTGCGGGTGCTGGTTTTTTCGTGGATGTTGACTCAGACTTTGACGTTTCTCGTCATTATGAGTTCCTGGGAACTGTCTTGCGAGCCGTTGGCTTTTTGGACAATTTGATTCTCTGGCAACACCCCCACACGACCAGCTGCGGGCTCGTACTCGCCGGTCCGGTACTTCTCTTCACATTGTTAGTACAATGTTAGTACCTCCTGTTTCTTTGCTCATCGTCAAGCCCAGCCCCATGTGGGAGTGATAATTCCACCGTTAAGGCTGCAGAACTACAATTCAGTTTTTACTTGTGGTTTGTAAAATGTTTGCCGACCCCATTTGATTCGGGGCGGGCCGCATACGATCAAAGTCTCCGTTGTTGAAAAGAAAATCAAGAGAGAGAAAAAGGAAGGGCTTCGTATCCTTAAATTTCCTGTTTCCTTCCGTATTGAACAGCGAGACCTTGCGATTGAATTCTATTGAATTGCGAGTATGATGGGGGGTTTCTTTGATTCGTACCACCATCACCGTTTCTCCGGCAGGGCCCTCGAGCCGTTATTCTGCGGGGATTTCGGTGGTTTTTTTGGTGCGGGTTCTTGAGTAGCACACCATCTTTCCACACAGGACTACTTGGTCTTTTCTCAAGCTGTCTGTGCTGCCTGCTGCTTGCCTTGCTTGTGTGGGGACTGTCGACAATACAATCAGTCCTCAGTCGTACCCAAGATGTGGTAAGAGGACTCCATTAAGTACCTGTCGACAATACAATCAGTCTGTACGGTAATATGTATGTAAGTATGTGTGTGCATGAGAATAAGTAAGAGTTAGATGTACCCTCAGTCGTACCCAAGATGTGGTAAGAGACTGAGGGCCGTCGTCACGCTTCCGCACCTTAAATATACTTACGGTGCGGAAACGATCGACGTCCTAAATAATAAATATGGTAAAGAAATATAAAGAGAGACCGATCAAATATACCAAACATGGACGCGAGATGCCATCTTCCCAAAGAGGCAGTCCTCACGCCTCAACAGGGACCCTCCTTGAGTTGCATCCTAACCGCCATTAAACACCTTCCATTTTGGGAAAAGCACAGCCACCCTGCCGACGGCTCACTCGGCGGAGTTTCAAATGAAGCCAAGAATCTTCAAGTCCAGCGATACCACAAACGAGCTTTATTACACATGTGAGAAGGTATAAAACAACTTGTATTATTACATTTCTATGAATTTACCTAACTAATTGTATTTTGGCGGTACATACAATACAAATTTGAAGTTCTAGAAGGTAGAGTGAGTAGGACGGGAGGAAAATGGGCTCGTCGGTGACAACGTCGAAGGCGTAGGCCTACGGGATGGCGACCCACTGACCAATGCCTATAGATGTTGCAATAGGCATCCAGGCGGGAGTGGATGGGGGAGAGGAGGAAGGGGGAAAGGTCGGACAGATGGATTGTCAGCCACATCTGTGCCGAGTCAGCGACATCCTGGACCACAGTGGTGCTGGCCTCGAGGCGGTGAACCCAGGACACGAGGGAGACACAGCGGGTGTGGGCGTCGTAATGGACGGTGGGGCGAGGGTCCCAAGGGCGAGACATATGGCGAGGGCCTCGTTGCGTTCTTCTTGCAACAGCGTTGGCAACAGGGGCAGAAGTGTTGGCGCGGCGAGACGTGCGGCTTCTTGTTGCCGGGCGAGACGTTGATGAGGCAGCTCGCGCTCGGGGCGGTGCAGGTGAGAGGGAGAGAGCAGCGGAGAGGGAGGCAGAGGAAGGGAGGAGGGGGAGAGAGAGTGGGGAAGACGCACTGCGGTATGACAGGTTGTAGTTGAGCAAGATATTGTCGACCTTGGTGAGTGTGATCTTGAGCGCGTCGTTCTTGGTCGTGACGGCCGAAGGGTCGTACCACTCGAGGTCACCCGTCTGCCAGTAGTGCGGTTTAGCGGCTTCCCAGTATCTGCATGCCACATGTCAACCCGCTATTGAGTGAGCAAGGAAGCACAAAGCACGCACGGGTCGTTTCCAGGATAAAGCTCCGCCTGTCCGTCTCGAACTCATCGGAGAAGACGAGTGTCACGTGCTCGCTCGGGTCATGGTATGACAGGATTGTGGACGCATCCTTGGGCGTGGAGAGGTCGATGAGGCTCCAGCTGTGGGTATTGCGAAGGAAAGACGGTGAGGATGACACTTGTTTGGCATGCGGCTCACCACGGCTTCAAGTTCGAGCTCCGCCTGTTGAGCCGCCGGCAGGATGGCTGTGCTCTTCCCGGAAAGGAAGGCCCCTAATGGCGGTTTGGACAGAGTGCCCTCCTTGTCGAATCTCGTGTCAATCTCGATCTCGGGTCATATGGTTGATGGGTCACGTCACCATCCGGTTCTCGGGCCTCACAGTAAACCGGCACATGACTAGCTTGGTTCTGAGTCTCGAAGCCGACAATCCACTGTGACGAGTCATCGTTTCATGATCAGGATATAGAATGCTTGCAAAATAGCGGACCTGATGCCCTGTTATTGGATTGGGGTATGAAAAGCTTGAAAAATGGCGGAATCCGCTGCCCCGTGCATGGTTTAATTGGCCATCTGGTATGGAAAACATGACAGGTATGGAAAGCCTGAAAAATGGTAGACCCGCTGCCTCAAATATTGACCCACTGCCTGGCTATGGTGGACCATTTGCATTATCCATAACAGAGTCCCCTCTGGCTCATATCTGGGGGAGCAATGTTGGTCTGTGCCACACTCCGCGTCCGGGAAGACATTTAAACTATGCTTTGACTGCCTGAGCAGAGCACGTCCCAAGTATGACGTAAAAACTGCTTTTTGCCAAATCCCGGCAGGGTCCCCTTGAGGGATAGGCAAAAATAAGTCAGGGGACTGCTTATCAAAACCATCCGAATGGACCGGCAGGTCTCAGGACACCCCGTGCCCGGCACCTTGTGCAAGGCGGTTAGTTGCTTGGCAGTGGCTTGCAGCAAGACAGAGAGTCCCCATGGCTGTGGATCCGTACAAGGTACCAGTCCTCAAATGAAGCAACCAGGGAGGCAACGGGGAAACTGCCCTAGAGTCGGTGAGTGGTAGGCCATGGCGCATGAGGAGTAGTAGTGTCATGCGGCTGGAGAGTACTAAATCCTCTGTTGGTCTTCATGTCTGAAACAGCATGTAGGCTTAAGTTGATTCCTGCTGACCCTTCCTGACTGTCAAGCCCATGTATATATATAAAAAGGGTTGCAGCCCCATGGGTGCCACTTCGGCTATGGGGAAGGGGTGGGCCTCGAAAGAGAACCCTTTACGGTGGGCCGGATGATTGGACAAGATCAGAGGGGGGTTTTAGTGGGTATACGGCCCATTACTCGAAATAACGGAGTTGGTTAACTTAACAGCCAGAGTCCCACACAAAGGCTTGAAACCTGTGTGTAACGGCATTTCCTCCTGGACACTTTCCCAGCTTTATTGGTAATTCCAATTCAACCAGCGGATACGCTTGGAATGCTTTGCAGACTGAGTTGTATTTTAAACGCTCCAGAAAAAAAAAATTGCAAGTATGATAAGATTGCGAGATAAGATGAAGCCTGGAGATAAGATAAAGACTTTCACCATACAAGTGTCAAGAATCAATTCAAAGTGATAGAGATACACAAGAGCGAGACGCGGTGGTGCTACAGTACATTGAGCCATCTACAATAATGGGGATACAGCGATAAGTAACGAGTCGTTGACCAGGTCGGTCGTGCAGTCGCCGATCAGGAAAAAATAACTTGAATAAGTAGCGCTTGGTAGGACCAGTAGTCGAGGTATCCTGGTAGTCTAGTCCCCTGATACTATGAGCTACCGAACTCCCCGCCAACGCTCAGTAGCTCCTGGTAGCCGTCACGTGTGATCTCGGTAGCAACTGGTAGCACTCACAAATGTGACTGGTAGCATCCTGTAGCGTGCAATAGCTGTCCATAGCCAACCGTAGTCGCTCACTACGACTCATTTTTAAC
Source organism: Mycena olivaceomarginata (assembly GCA_029378375.1). NCBI lineage: Eukaryota > Fungi > Basidiomycota > Agaricomycetes > Agaricales > Mycenaceae > Mycena > Mycena olivaceomarginata. Next base: position 447,213 of record JARKIC010000072.1, on the reverse strand, counting down.
AGGAATAAAAATATATTGATCCAAAAACTCTACAGTACACATAATATGAATGATCGAACACAATATCGGATCGGGGAGTGAACATTAATGATAGGAACAAACGGGTATCCAAAACTCACATCCACAATGGGTTCACAGCGAGGTTGTAAACCGTGAAATATATGAGGTACTGAAATGGGTGTACACGGGTACTAGCTCTGCAAAAGTAATATCAGCACTTGTAAGAGGCATAAGAGATGCAAACTCACAACGGGTATAATACTGATCTTGGAGTCAACAAACATGGGCTGTGAAGACGTCAAAAAAGCGCTGAGGATGCAAACAACATGCGACACACCAAGAATCCTTCAGTGTAGCCGATATCAACTAAAATCCAGGAATATTGTCCAAAATGGGATGCGGAGGGCCTGGGAGCGGCAAGGGAAGCAATGGCCGAGGGAGGAAACAATTAGAAGGGACTCTTGTTGGCTGCTAAGATCTCGAGTCTTGACTAACATAGGCTTGACAGAATCGGGGACGGGCTTGACAAGCTTGACGTGATTGCGAGGAAAACTGGCAAGCTTCGTTCATTTTGAGTCTTGTATTGGGATGGTGCAATGTCTCGAATCGTTGGCCCTGGGGACGGCTTGGAATGTCTTGTGTACTTGATATACTTGATATACTTGATATGCGAAGACACAGCGACAGGACGATTGCGTCAAGCCAGGTATTACGAGGAGTGATTGAGGCGCCGGGAGTAACCGGGTGATGTGTGAGGGGTCGCCGCCAGTGCATGGGTCAATTCAGAGGATCGGCAGCGCGACTTTAGAGGGGGAGGATGGGGGGAAAAAGGAAGAGAGGACGACGGTGAGTCATGACAAACGATCAACCAACCATCAAACAATCACGCCATCTTGCACGTGTTGTCGGAGCTTGAAATGGACTTGGTGTTTTTTGCTCGCACAATCCTCGTTCTCGCCAAGCAAGATTTGGTTTGTGTTCGCACATAAGACTTTCCGGGGTACTTGTGCATACCTTTTATGTTCCTACAGGCACTTGGAAAGGCATTCTTTGAGATTACAGCTATCATCCGCTACTGATCCGGACAGTGATCTCCGACAGAGCGCTACTGATCCTCGGCTTGATGGCTACTGGCGCTACCAAGAGCTACCGGTCTCTGGCGGATGGCTACCGATGCTACCACTTACTCTTAGCTTTGGCCTGTAGCTACTGAACAAAACACTGTTTCCTGATGCGTGAGGTCCGTGAGACGCGTAGAAAGTCTAGGAAAGATATAAGATACGATTAATGTGGGAAGGACAACTTGATAACTTGAGTCGAAAGTCGAGACGCGGTTTGACTGACTCGATTGTGCGAAGTCCGTGAGATAGCCAGTGCTACTGGTAAGCGTTCGATGCGTGAAGTCTATGAGATGCACGGAAGTGCAGAAGAATAATGGATCGTCGAATTGTGCGCGTGCGTGCGTGAAATTCGTGGTGCAGATACAAGTAAGTAGGCGAAGCTGCGCCGGATGACGCGACACCAAATCGGTGCTGAAGTCGCGATGAGGATGCGGGCGAAAGTTTCGATGCGGTATGAGATGAGAGGCGGAGGCAGGTACGGCTGAGCAACAAAGGAAGATAAATGGCGGTACGTGCTGAGGAAAGACACGAGACACGAGAACGATTAGCTCGCGTTCGAGTCGTCCCGGTGGGATCGGAGTCCTGATATCAATCGTGAATTACACGTGCCGCTTTCCAACTTGCCACCAACGAGGACCCAGGAATATGGGTTGGTAGGTCGGATACTGAATTCGAGCCTAAAGTGAGTTTTGTCCGAACTAATTTCATTTTCCCACGGTTTCTGAGGTGGCCAAAACCGTTTTCTCACTGAAACCAACACTTTTGGCTTTTTTTGGGTCGGAAATTTTCGAAAATTTTGTCCGAATTCCGTATCCGACCTACCAACCCTTATTCCTAGGTCTTCACCAACGTCGACAATGTCAGCTCCGAGAACTGTGAACGCTCGAAACCTGGTTGAAGCATCCGAACCTGAGGCGGTTCTGGGGCGCGTCTAGGTCCAATCCAGTCTTGTGACAGAATTCGACGCTTGGTTCCACACCCAATTCTCATTGACCTCACGGATTCGCTGTTTCAAGTCCGGGAGCACCTATACATATATCTCAGTCTGGGTCTCGGTCCGACTTTCCACACTCGCCTTCGAGCTTCCTGGGACCTGCATGGCCAGTGATTGCGTCAACGGATCTTCCTTCAAACTGCGGACCGCTCTACATATGTATGGTTTCTGATCCTTGGCCGCGTTTAATAAAGTTGAGAGAAATTGGAATGCCCACTGATTTGCGACTTGCACAAGATAGCCCGTTTCTCGTTGGAAACTCGAAGGTACGTGTTCCGGCCCACTCAAGCGGTTATCCATCAACTATATTTGAATTCCGGGTTGCGCCGGAATATACCCACCTACCTACATTCGGTGGAAATTCAAATTTTTTCACCCTTGCACTAAATGGGTCCGCAGTATGGGATGGATTTTCTCCCCGCCAACCTTCGTTCCGCATGCGGTATGCTCTCGTTGACGCCAACAAACAGAAAAATCGACTTCCGAACAATGTCAGTCCCGACTGGTGACGCCGATGGAAATCCCCGTCACTCGTGCTCGTCAAATTCATGCGTTGTATTTCTTAGTAAGAGTGCTTTACCAGTCCACAGTTAATTCTGCTGCCCACGAAATTATTTATCCAAATAAAATTCATAATCCCCATATTGAGCGTAAATAGTCATACCTATCCCGTCGTAACGCTTACTGATGCATCTCATACTCGCAGGCTCAAGGTCCAGCGCAGCTTTCAGCACGCTGTTAGTTGCCGCTTTCAAGCTTAAGCTTCGACAGGCTCGCGCACTGCCACCAAAGCTCGGTCAGAACACCAAGAGTATTGTCGGACGCCGAAGAATACATACCGATGTCGCGCCTCGAGGGCTTGAAAGGAAGATTGTCGAGCTGGGCGGCGAAGGCGGCACTCTGCTGGATGGCTGCGTCCTTGAGGTTATTGTTCTTCGCGCCGGCGATTGCAGTTCTTGAAGCCGAGCAAGGTAGCGACGTTGCAGTTCGGCTTTCGGCTCGCTGCGCCCACATCCACCGGATCCGTTGGTCTGCGCGACATCGGGGCCGGCGCACTTTCCTGTCTTGAAGCCGCAGCAGCCCTGCCGACACTCGTCGTCGTTGGCGCACGCCTCGAAGACGGTTTTCTTCGACTTCTGCTTGGCGGCGAGTTGGGCAATGGTTGCTCTGCGCACTATAGAACTGTCAGAACACGACACAAGATTTCGGGAACAGGGCATACCAATTTCGCGGTTCTTGATTCCGTTTTCGCGCTTCGACGGTGTGAAGTGCAGGCCATCGAGCTGCGCGGCGAAGGCGGCACTCTGCTGGATGGGGGCGTCCTTGAGGTTGTTGTTTTTCGCACCGGCGATGCAGTTCTTGAAGCCCAGCAATGTGGCGACGTTGCAGTTGGGCTTCGGCTCACTGCGTCCGCACCCACCGGATCCGTTGGTCTGCGCGACATCGGGGCCGGCACACTTTCCGGTCTTGAAGCCACAGCAACCCTGCTGGCACTCGTCATCGTTGGCGCACGTCTCGAAGACAGTCTTCTTGGATGTCTGCTTGGCGGCGAGCTGGGCAACCGTGGCTCTGCGCGCTGCAAAAGCTGCTTTCAGACCACGAACTCAGACTGCGGGAAGAGAGACATACCGATCTCCCTCATCTCAAGTCCGCTGTCCGTGCCAGTCAGTAATGCAACCACAGATATAATGAAAGGAGAAGAACGCACCTCGCGTCGCTTGAGCGGATATCTGCGCAGTAAGCGCCATGAGGATGGAGACAGCGAAGATGGACGTGTTGGGGATGAACATTATAGGCGAAGGACCGGGTGTCGTGAGTAAGTGGATATTGGGATGGATGGTGTTCGAAAAGAAAAGGTGGAACCAGTCCGAATGAAAAGGCAATAAAAAAGGAACCGGTCCTGGAGAAAATGAAGGTGTAACGTGGGTGAAGAAAACGAAGGGGGCTGGGGTCTCGCAGACTTTTAAAGAAGTTCAGACAGTAACTACCGCCCTTGCCATGCAGACATCTTTTGATCATGATTGCGTGCCGCTGTAATACATTCGTCCTATCATATTAGTGTCCGAAACGACCGACAGTGATTCCAATTGAAAGATTTCTGACATCAAGGCGCCGTCCTTGCCCGATTCGGAACTCCGCTGCGGCCCATTAGTTCCCTGAATTTGGCATTCATGACAAGTTCAATCAGCAGGACCCATATGACTTGGATGCGCACTTGGTAGTTTGCTCTTTCTGGGGAGTCTTATTGTGCTGTCGAGTTGAAACTGGCGACGAGCTATTAGCGAAACCCCTAGTTTGCTATGTAAATGTGATAATGATACCTTAAAGTACGCGCCGAGTGGTTTGGTAATGCCTTATGGCAATAGACTTAAGTTCGGAAATTCCTTCAAACAACTTACGTTAATCGACAATCTATTGTAAACAACCGACCGGCGAGAGCGAATCTTCGTCGGACCACGAACTCGAGAGCGAGTCTTCGAGTCTTTAAGATTTTTGTACTACCTTAATGCAAGCGCTTAACTTCGCCTGAAGATAGCCGATGATAGTTCTTAGAATTCATGCAAAGGTGTTCAAGATGATAGCTGGGGTCAAAAGATAATTACAGTCATATGGGAGGAAGCCTCCTTTATATACAATAACTACATCATCTAGAACATTCCCTCATATTCTTTCACAATCCATTGTGGAGGGGTCGGATGGCCGGCGTGTGGAAATCCATCCACACGCTGGTTTCGATTCTCCTTTGATACAGCCGTAATTTACATTACCACATTTGTTTTGTACTGTAAATAATGCCACGTCACCACGTTTGACCACAAACCACAACGTGAGCGACCAGTGTAGGGCTCTCGCCCAGAGGTACCACCGAGGGACCTCGACCCTTCCCTCTCGGAAAGTCGCCAGTGGGCAGTATCGCCACCCAAACCCCTCAAATCACGCTTTACGACGCCACATTCTTCACACAGCTTTTTCGCACTTTCTTACTCTGTTTTTGTCGCGTTTTTGCACTCTACGGCCCGGGACCCTTTTCTCAATTTAATCCCCATCGTTCGCTCGAGCCTACCCGGATCACCGACCCAAAACAAGAACCTACAGGCCGGGCATATCCCCCTTCCACACCATAACCCTCTCGAGGCAGTGTTGAACCAGTGTGTCGAACTGCCTCGAACCTTAAACTTCCTAATGGGGTAACTACTTCCTCAAGCCTCGGATTTACGATGGCGACTTCAGGTATTGAGACGATACTGCAGAGGGTAAGTTCCATCACACGAGCGTGGGCACTGCCGCGCCGTATTACTCCCTGAGTGCAACCCCGATTGCTTGGCGTGGCGTTTGCCCTCACTAAGGAGCCCGAGTGCGACAAACACTTTGCCCCCGATTACTGAGGCAGTCGCCAAGCCAAACAGGTATAAGTATGATACAGGCATCAAAACGTCCATCAAAGTGTTCAATCAGGTCACAATGACAACGGGCGCGCGAGAGACAGAAGACCAAAGTAGAACTGGTGGAAAGCACAAAGATATGCATGAGGTGGACCACATCTCATTGTTGGTGCGGAGATTTGAGTACCCTATAGCGCTGTTTCTGTACTTATTCTTGTGCGGCTTGGATACAGACTTATGATTCATTTGGTAATCAGCGGTAACCATCAAATGATCAAAACAAGCCTTTGCCACTACCCCCGCGTCCTCCTTGTGTCTGTTTTCTTCTGCAAAACGTTTGGTATAGCAGCATGCTGGGGTGGGAAGAGGTTTCGTTTCTTCATCATTCCGTTGCCGGGCCGACAAAGTCGCCCCAGCTCTGCCCGTTAAGATTGGCTTTGACTTATGAACCTGGCCTGACACTGAGTTTATCACCCGATTGCATTAATGCACACGTGTCCGATTTATGTTGGATTTATGCAAATCGCGATGCACCGTGTGGAGCTCCGGCTCGCTATCATCGACTCGGACTTGGCGTACCAGGTCGTCATTGTCTGAGAGTCTCAAGCTAGCCGACAACCCACTATACCCCGCCCTTCCTGAACCAGTCTTTAGGGAGCCTGTTTTGGTTGCGTAAAACTCCTGTCCAGGTTTTACGCACTGTCGAGTATTTAAGCAACGTATCCCGTATTTCGCCGCGTCGGTGAGCGCGCATCCTTTGCGGCCGATTTTCCTTTCATTTCGAAGTTTCCATATAAGGTGAGCGGGTTCGGATATTATGATTCTGAAGAGCCTTGATTCGCCTGCGTTTCTTTTCTCAGTAGCACCGCAGGCCATTACTTTGCCAAGAGCCGGGCCGATTTCTTCGCCCGATTTCAATTTCCATATCTCATTCGCTAAGCGCCATGCTTGGCTCTGTCCGGAGTAAATGCTGCTTGGATTCTGTCACCCCCGCATTTATCACATCTTCCCAAGTGTTCACTCCCTGAGATCTTTCCCCAGTAATAACAACGTACTTTGTAGGCATCATGGAGCAGTATCCGTAAGAAGAAACAAGGGAGCGCGGTCACCCCACCACTTCGGTTGAATATCGGAGGATGCCGGAGGATTGATGGCGGAGTTTTAAAACACTCAGGAAATTGTGTTGTTTCAGAGTCACCGGAGATGTTTCTGAGATCTGAGGTTTAACAAATATGCCCTCCATAAACTAATCATTTCAGGGTTAGTTTTTGGGCCTCTGAGATGATGAGTATAAAAACCCGGTATTTCCGTGGCTGATACCAAAGGTATCAGAGGCGCGTATCAGTCGGCGGTCCGCGGCGGTCCCGCGCCCGGCCCGGGTGATCGGAGTCAGTATCAGCAGCCGTATTAGTCGCTCTGATATGGAAGGTATCAGGAGAGCGACTGATATTCCAGTTTCAGTTGGCACAATTTGCAACCAAAAACCCCCAGTCCCAGTAGCAGTTATATTTTGGGCTGGAACAGAGGATATCAGGGACATTTTTGGGCCTTACCCAAAACAATCAGTTTGGCGGAGTGAAATGGCTTCGGACAGAACAGACACATGTAATTTTAATAAAGGGGTGACGGTACATTCCTGGATATGTCTTTTTATTTTATGGAGTTCCATATTCTGCTTGCGGGTGGAGTGTTCCCATTGCCGTCTGTTGCTGCCGCTCTCGCATATGACATGTTTCTGTTCAGTGGCCGGCCGGTTGAGCTTTCTTGTTTGTTTCTGTCCTCATCTTTCTTTTCCTGATGATCCTGTATGAATAGAGCAGTCTGGCAGAAGAATCCACCGCGAACCCCTAGTAGTGATACTTACAGCATCGACATAGCGAGAATGATAGCAACGAGATGAATTGATCTGAGCCAGTGAGTGGGATGCACCATGGTCAAGACCTCAAAGTGGGCAGTGCGAATCAAAACAGTACATAGAGTTGCCCAAAGCTTTGAAGCTACACCTCTCGGAGGTGCTTCTGGAGGATGTCTGTGGAATACATATTCGGGTATCAGGTCCTTGCAGGGACGAAACCAGCCCGAGTTTAGGAATTCCATTTGGACCAGCACGTCAGCCCTAGGTTCTTAAAGCTGGAATGAACCCACAATGAGCGTGAAGAGTGGTGTGTATGGCAAGCATAGCTGTGGAATCGGTGACAGGGTCACAGCCCAGTCTCTGCACACCCTTGGCGCTGACCAACACACCTTCAGCTCTTCGGCAGCACGAAGAAATGCAAAACACTTTGGCCGTGTTGTTAGCGACGGCATTTCCTAGCACAAGTGCCTAACCGGCGCTGAAGAAGCATTTCTGGGACCGTTATTCTGTATGTCATCTGTTGCGCACATCTGCGCCTTGTTGCAACTTCAATACATCTGCATTTCTACTTCCAAAACCTCTGAAACTAGGAGCGATAATTTCCTGCTCTTCCGGCCATACACTTTCAGATCCTGTTGAGATTGCAGTCCTGCCAAATGTGGGTGTTCAGTGGTTTTGGCTGGCAAAATTTTGGGAGAAGCGAGGGGAGTTGTCATGGAGGGCGTCTGGGACACAGTATTTCTTATTTCATTATTTTGGGGGAGTATGTTCCTGTGCTAATAGTCTTTGATTGGCCAGTTTCAAGTCTGCCAAGGTAAACAGCCAAGTGTTTGTAACAGTCTGGTGCATGAACCATGACTGCTGGCTCACTCAAGCAAACCATATTTTCTGCCGCCTCCAGATCAGTCCAACTTTGAGGATTATGGTACCCCTCCAGTGCACAACTGATCTATATTTCCAGTGACTTCATCCACCAGTTCTTGTGCAGTATGCGAGGTTCGAGCTTGAAGATTTGCGAATTATAGAAGGATCTCCAACTGGCTTCCTATGTTTCTGCCCAGGAAAAGACTTTGGAACCAGCCCATCATATCATTGTTGGCCAGACCTTCCCGCATACTGGTCTTGTGATCCGTCTGGTGTAGATTGCCCCACTTCCAAAGAGGCAACAGAACTCGGATTTCCTGCTTTCCGGTTGATGAATACCTTGCTTGGCATTCTTGGGACGCAATTGCTTATGAGGGAATACAAAGATTCCACCTGGGCAAGGGTTCAATCCAGACAGCCAGGACACTGCCCTGTATCCAAATCACCCATTTAATTAATTGGGATGTAGAGGAGTCGGACTATCTGGAGAGATCTGGTGGTAAGTGTATTGCATCAGGGAAAACCTCCTTTGTTAATTTGCCGAAATTTATGATACACGGGAAATATTCCATAATATTTGGTGATATTACACTGAATTTCGTGAAATTTCCCTCAATTCTGTGAGTTATTTCCTTCAGCTCGCAAAGATTCTCTCAAAGTTCCACTTAGAGTTCAGCAAATATTTCTTCTACCACATATGCTGGTCTCAGCCATTGTAGGCTAAGGAGAGTTCACTATGTGAGAGTCAATAACCGGGAAGTTCCAGGTCAGTATTCGCACTGCAACAAGCAATACATATACTGTGAAGCAAGGTTAACTAAGTGTAAAGTGGTGTAGGGACTTGATGAAAATTTTGCTGAACTTCCGATGCTGTTACGCTCGGCAATGTGTATCAGCCAATCGGAGGGCGACATGTGTGGGCACATTAGAGAATACCACGAATATATATTTGTGAATATGAATATTCACCGAAACTTTGAAACTGATATTTGCATTCATACAAGTATTGATGGCAATTATTCGTTACTTAGTAAGCATATTCACGAATATTTGCGAATATCAACTATTCAGATTTAATGGCTTCAAATATTCACTAGTTGCAGATTATTCATGAGTAAATCATCTAATCAACACCATCATCAGCAATTTTCAGCTGTAATTTGCATTTCAGGGTTCTGACTCTGGGTCCAATGCACCAAGTTTGCACATTGCCGACGTTTACAGTATCCTCGGGGCATATCAGTTTGTGAATCTGATTCTGAAATAGAGAATACCATGAATATATATTTGTGAATATGAATATTCACTAAAACCTTGAAACTGATATGAAGAATTTGCAATAGTAGGAGCAGAGGATCTGGTGTATTTATAGTCTGAAGTCTAAAAAACTAGTCGAAGACTATGCTGACTCTGCTCTTGAAGTTCATACCCACTGAATTCATCTTAGAACACCAGGGTTATGATGATTGAATGCCAGGTGCATTTCATTGTGTTCTCTTGTCTTTTCTTTTGGCTTGATAATGACTTTTTTTACAGAATCTACCCCACCCATTTCAAAGACTCCTTCCGAGACACCGAGACTATGCTCAGAAGACTCTAAGTACATCCATTTTCTTAGCCGTCTGTTGCACAGATCCATGTTTGTAGGCAATACACTTGAAGGCAAAATTGTTGAACTGCACTTCAAAGTTAAAGTGGTTGACTTGAATCATCGCTCAGGTGTGTCCACTTACTGTCTTTTCTCCGTACTTACTAACTCTCCGTTGCTTTCAGTTCGAGGCTATGTTAGCTATTGCCAGTACACTTGTTTCACCACTGACGCTCAGATCCCGGTGTGTTGTTATTATGGCTTGACTTGGGGCTATATTAACTGACTTTCTCAAAGTTCATACCCACTGATGTCATCTCAGAATGGCGGGGTTATGATGGTTGAATGCCAGGTACCTTCCATCATCCTTCCTTTCGACTTTATACCAACTTACCTGTTACAATGACAAACACCCGAGCGTCCACAAGTCTAAGACAAGGGATTGGGGGGTGCAAGGTATTAACCATTCGTCAATGAAGTCGAATAAAACACTAGAGGTACAGAATATCTACGAGTATGCTACGACTATATACTGTTCTGTGTATCTAATCATTGGAACTATCTTCAAGTTCAACCGTGAGCTATACCTTCCTAATAAGTAATCGCGAGTAAATACTGTGATCCGAGCATAAGGCTTCGGCGTGGTAAAACGTTTGTAAGTAATGCTATGCTACTATATATAAACTGAAAGAACTGTCTGTGTGTTGCTTCCATCTGTTAGGTGTGTGTTCTTACCAAGAACATGCCGTAGTCTGCAAGGCTATTAGTAACCTCCACATGTATCCCATGTGTCCATGTAAATATAACTGTTCATGTGTCTAACATGTGTTCCAACTCAATCGTACCAACCATTGTTAACCCGAGTCTTCGGTGGCTTCCTTGATCATGTATAATTATATATCCAATGCATGTAGCATGTTGTTCAACCAAACGATCATTGTATCCAATTGTTCCCGTCTTCAGTTATACTCGTGTTGAGTTTATAATTATGTCGTCCATGCTTCTAGCATGTTGTTCTTCATCGAGTATTGTAAGGACTCCTCCTGTTACCGTGGAACTGAATGTATATCCTCATGTGTTCCGTATGTCCTTCCACATATGTGTGGGATTATATTATCCAGCCTTCGTCTGTCGTGACTCATGTCCGAGTTTGTACTGGCGATCGAAAGCCTGATCCAGTTATGCGTCTGTACTCATGTTGTCTTGTCGATACACTTCCTTCTATATATATCTTCTTAAGCATCTGTCGTCTTGATGCTTCTTCGATCATGACTAAAGAGTCTTGATCGGTGTTGTGTGAGGTCTTGGCCTTGACTGCCTTATCCCTCGTGTCTTCTGTTGTTTAGCTTACAGCAGTGTCATTCTGCATCCTGGTGTTTCTTCCGTGATCCGGGATCTTATCTAGGCTTCGTATTCATTAAGCCCTTCTCTTGATCCGTTATCTAGGATCTTATCCTGATCTCTTGATCTAGGGTTTATCCGTGTTCCTGATAACACTTCCATTATCTCATCTGTATGTGCTTGTTGTGCTGCGCTCTCAGATAGGTTGTTGGAACGATAAGATTTACATCGAATCGTGACATTACCTGTTTCAAAGACTCGTTCCGAAACACCGAGACTATGCTTGGACAACTCTAGGTGCACCGATTTCCTCAGTCTTCCGATTCACTAATCCATATTTGTAGGTGGTTCCCTTGTAACAAAACATCATTGGGCTGCACCTCAATGTTTAAGGCTTCAGGGCCCAAGTGCGTCCACTTACTGTCCTGTCCCTTTACTTACTAACTCTGTCTTGTTTTCAGTTTGGAATTATGCCAACTATGACCGGGTCATTCGCTTATAAGGGACTGAGATATTATAGTTGGAGCTATTTCATGTACCTACGTAGCTTTGAATGCAACCTTTTTTGACTTGCACTTGTGAGCAGGGTGAAGAAACGGAATAATGGGAAGAAAAGGCGCCGAAGCTTCGCGAATTTGGCAAAAAATTTCCCCAAATTAACGGATGTCAAACTGACCCATATCATAACTCGGTGGAATTTTGTGAAACCGGCGAAATGAGTGAAATGAAAGAAATTTTGGGAAATTTCCCGGAAATTCCACCAAATTAACTCGGGAGGGTTTTCCTGATGTGAAAATTTCCATCTTTGACTTACTCACCAGCGAAAATGATAGACGGTGACAGCGAGGCATCGGATCCAGAACAAGATGCAGGCGGGGTGAGCTATTCACAGAGTTCTATATTCAAACCCAGCCATCAAAACCTGCTTTAGCTTCAATCAAAATGATAGACGGCGATGCTGAGGCCTCTTATGTAGGGGAAGAAGATTAAGACTATGATCAGGCAGCACCGACCATGGCCCACACAGTATCGCCGAGAAATCCAGGAGCGAGAATCATCTGGATCGGGACGAGTAGACCGTTGTTGTGTTTGTGGCAAGCAGCTAAGTTGTACCGCTTGTACAGATTTCCAGGTTCCGAGTCGATAACCAAAGAAGGTGGGGCTGCAGTGCCCACACTTCACCCCGAAATACTTGAGGGTCCCGGGAACATCTGAATACTTCATGAATGTTCGGTTGGCATTAATTTTATCCCTCGGCGCATATTGGCTGTATGAGCAGATGTGGAGATGCATAAATATGTACCTCGGCGTTGTTTTCCCTCGAATTGGATAGCGCGGCAGGCTGGGTTCAGAAGCATCTGTGAGTAGGCAGAACCGAGAAGCTAAATGGAGCCTACAGAGTATCAAGCACAGAGATAGCCCTCTGAGCCTGCGAACCCCGGGCCCCAGGCAATTCAATATTCCGACTCGGAGGGACCGATTCAATCAGATGCGGATGCGTGCAGCAGATCTGCTGGAGTGGACGAACTTGAAACTCCAAGTGAATCGAACACTTCATGTCGACATCAAATAATTAAATGAACAGATACAGTACAGTGTTCTGCAGCAGCAGCATGTGGTAGGACCCAGAGTTTTGTCGTGCGCATGTTCACCATCGACTGCCCGTGATTAATGGGGAAATATGCGGGGAAGGTTGACCAGGACTCACAACGATCGAGTGAAACATTTATATTCCTGAACAATTGATACAGTGGTCGCGACATTCCAAATGGACCGGGTCAACCAGTTGTGGGAACGTTGCAGGATGCGCGACTGCCCTGGAAATCCGACTCGCGAGCCCATTGTGCAAGATATCAAAAGTTGAATCGCGAATTGCCTATTCTGGAAGACGGCGTTGGTCTGTTTGGTGCTGCCACATATTCCCGCCATCGGCTTTGCCTCTCACGTCGGTCCTCGCTCCTCGCTAGACCGGCTCATACCGCTCTCTCGTAGATCAAAACACGTATGACTCTCACGTTGGCCTCCAACGCAACCGCAAGCACCGTCATTCGGAGATTCGAGACTAGCTACTCGATTTGTGCGCGTTTATACCTGCGGACGACGCAATGTGACTCCTTTGGCCGTTGTTTGGGGCCGGAAACCTCCTGAATGAAGGGCAAGTGCGTGGGGCAAAGCAGGATCATCTGGAATGCCTCGAGTATGTCCTTTCTCTCGTCTTTCTCATCTGTTGACTCCTCCCTAGCAGGCAGCGCAGATCCTCGAGTTACCTGCTTGCCGCCAACACCTTCATATGGTTTCGCACGCGTACGGCCCTCGACGATCCGTCCCGTCCCCGTCTTGCGCACTACAGGGCTCTCAGCCACAGTACTCGAATCGCGAATCGCGCGACCCCACAGCCCCGCCGCCTCGGGTTTTCGCATCGTGTCCGCCTCCCCGCTCTCTTCTGCCGCGGTGCCCGCAGCATTCGCGTCTGGTGCCTCCTCCCCTCCGTGCTCGCCAGCGCCGCCCACACATCCCCCTCTCGGCTTCTCCGTTGCTGCGCGGGGCACGGCGGCGCCCAAGGGCTCGCATTCTTGAAGCTTCGCGCAGGAGCAGCAGCACACCGGATGGAGGAGCAGTGCCCTGTCCTCCTCGACCTGCGCCACATAGGAGATACACAGGCCGTCCAGCTACTATCTTTCCTCCCGACCAGCCCATCCAGCGCCTGCTTTTGCCAGTGGCAGTAGCAACGATAAACCGATGGAGCAGAGTTCCCGACGCGTACTACGCTCTTCGTCCTGCCCTGCGCGAGCAGTCCTACGATCTCGCGCACTACTTCCCTTGTCGTTCCCATTGCAGAGTATGCCGCGCCGCCGGGCGAGCTTTTACTTCGCCCGCCAGCAGCAATGGGCGGGGACGGAGGAGGTAGAGAGAACTTGGCCCATCTCCCTCTTGACGTATGTGCTACTCGTCCCGCTCTTCCAGCCGTTTACCGAGGAGGAGCTAGAGGCCGTCACCCAGTCGAATGTGCCCCGAACAGTGGCTCATGTATGCGATGTTTCTCAGGTTACTCTTCTGAGATCTGCACACTGACGTGCTGCACAGATCGCGCCATATGCTAATTTCTCCTCGCGAACAGACCGTTGCTCCGCCAGTATCACTACGGCCTCGATACCCCTCAGCGGCCCCACGCCCCACATGGGGGTACGTTTCCGCCTCGCTCATGCTTCTGGTCCTGCACTTGTCAGTGCCGCCCGGCCAGACCCTTCGCCTTCGTGGTGCACGCACAGAGCCTGCCTCCACCTCCACTTCCATCTCCCCGCCGCCTCCCCACATGCTGCCGGTTATCTGCGGGTTATGCGTTGAGGAGGAGGCCACACGAGGTCTTCGACGCGACGCGCAGCAGCAGCACGCGCAGGGGGAGATAGCCCTCGGGGTCTTCCGCGCAGTCGATAACGAGCCTGCCGCCTCCTGTCCCGTGCGGAGCAGCAGTGGCAGGACGTGACAGGCGCACCGGTGGCAGGACACGCCTCGATTCGACGAGCAGGCAGCAACAGATGTCGAAGGAGGGCATTGAAGTCCACGGCGCGACAGCTTCCGCGTGGGGCACCCAGGCGCGCCATCCAACCACGAGCAGCGCGCGCGCGGCGCACCGGCCGAGAGAGGCGGCGCGCACACGCCTCGCTCTTCTCGCGGCAGACCCATACCACCCGACAGTGTGCTTGCAGTCTGGCACAGCAGCAGCACGCTGAGGAAGAGACGGCGCTAGTACGCCTCGCTCCTGATCGCCTGGAGACAACGAGCAGCACGGAGGGTCTACAACTGTCTTCCGCCGTTCCGGCATACGGTATACCTGCGCCCCTGCGTCCCGTCCACTTTTCAGCAGCAGCAAGGCGAGAGGAGTTCAGTCGGGGTTTCCTGCCGTGCTCTTCGTCTTCGACGCGGTGCTTGCAGTATCCCCAGAGCGCAGCCAGGGGGTTCTTGCCGACGTTTGAAAAGAGAATCCCGGAGACACGTCGCCTGTCCTCAAATGCACCGAAGATCCTCACCTCACCGCGTCCGCGTCCGCGCCCGATTCTGGACCATCCTCAGCGGATGCGCTGTGTCTCCATCCACCGTCTCATGGCGCGCCCGATCTCCCTGCCCGCGCCCGCTGCCCGCGCCCGTCGGCGGGTATGTAGAGATGGATCGCGATGGATTTGGATACTCGCCCCCGGGCTCGAGCGCAGAACATATCCCCCTCTGGAACATTGCATCTCCGCTCCTCCAGCTTCGCACGGCACGCGCACCCCGCACTCTCACATGCAGGGCGCACCATGAATCCTACACCACGCCGCCGGCCCCGCATCCCCGCGCCCCGTGGCACTCTCACTCCACCCCGACGAAGGGTACATGATCCCGCACCGCTCAGCTCCCGCCCACCCGCCGCCCGCAGGAGATGCAGATACATGCGATCTGAATCTCATC
Organism: Mycena olivaceomarginata; assembly: GCA_029378375.1. Lineage (NCBI taxonomy): Eukaryota > Fungi > Basidiomycota > Agaricomycetes > Agaricales > Mycenaceae > Mycena > Mycena olivaceomarginata. The sequence continues at coordinate 431,621 of JARKIC010000072.1, read as the reverse complement.
CCATCGCACTCATTCTTTTCCCCGTGTCTACCTGCGTTTTCGCCGACGTCCGCGCCCCGACTGCCCTCCACGCCTACCCCGTCGCACGTCACCGACTCGGCGCCGCCGCTGCCTCGAGCTCAAGTCCAACGCGTAAGCGCTGTGCTGCTCGACCCCTACATGTCCCCGCCGGCTCGCGACCCCCAAGAAGACCCAATCTGAGCTGTACGACCGCGCGCGCCATGCGACTACGCTGCGCTCCCATACAGGCCCGAGCTTCACTCGACACTCCTCGAGTCGACCCGACAAGCTCGAGTGGACAGACAGCACGCTCTGTCCGACACCCTCCCGCAAGGCCCTTGCTCTTGGGATCCACCGACTCCGCGTGCACACTCCGGCCGACTTCCGAGTCCGGCCACACACCTGCGCACTCAAGACCCGACCTCGGCCGTACGATCGTGCGCGCGCGGAGCCGCCCCCCAGCGTCATTTATCTCCTTCACTCCCTTTCACTCCAAATCCAATGTGGACTCCAGAAGCGCTCTGCGCCTCTCCTGCCCTCCCGACTCTTGTCCCTCCAATCCCGTATCTCTCGTCTGCTTCGCGCCTCTCCGCCACCTTCTGTCTTACTGTACCTCGTGATCTGTATGCCGTCGGTTAGTCAATCGGGGGAATGAATACAATCTATTTTCTTCCTACCTCCACTTGCTGATGGGCGCGAGTCGTCATTCTTGGACCGAGGAGGTATCGTGTATCTTCCGCTAGGAATCTTTGCACCATTTCGGGCCTGCGTCCGGCAGCTGATGCATCTATTTTTGGGCAATTCTTAAATCGAGCGAAACCTGACAGACCGGCGCTTAATCTCTCTTCCTTTTCCTCACCAGCGATGCAAAGCGAGACCGATACAGAGAAGAATTGCAGCCTTGGCTCGCCTGTAGACAACCCTGGATCTGCTTCGTATGTACCCCAGTGCCGGCTGAATCGAATCATGGCTTATCGGCGCCTGATCCAGCTTTGGTGTCTTTTCTGGTTCGCAACACTTCACCGTGGCGGGTGGGACCTTCACCAATATCACGAAGAATTACCATACTCCGACTGAACTTTCAGGTAATCGTGTTCAAGAACATGGCCCGCATGGATGTTTGATATTTCGCAGACTTTCGTGAGATCCGGATGGGCAGTGATTCGGGTGTTGTGAGTGTTCGGAGACTGCATTCCGCGAAAATAGATCGCGGGGAAACGAGTGTGACCGTGGCCATGTATCAGGGCAAGAGTGCGGAAGAGGTGCGTCGCGTTGTATTCCCTGATATGGGGTGCAATGATTATTCCTCAGGAATGGCGCAGAGATATTGCAAAATATATGGCCGTGCGGCAAGTTTCTCTCTTTGACATCACATTCACATGACTGAATGCCCCCAGGCATCCAAATATTGTTCAACTTTGCGGCGCTGCGACTAAAGAGAAGATACATGCTGCAATTTTCTATGACGGTGCTACCTTCAAATCAAACAATCATCCCTGGATCTGATTGGAATCAGAACTGATTCCGTTGCAAAACCCTTTGGATCTACATTGTGATTCACGTTTTTCCACCCCATTAACCGTTCTTTAAGATTTTGCTCATTCGGCGGTGCCCATCACGTTGCGTATGTTGAGTTTCTTCTCCATAAGGCTTAATTCACCTGTTTTTGGTTTTGCACAGTGCCCTCATGATCTGCTTCGGACTGCGCTGTCAAAATTTCTCGTTCTCTCTGTGTGAGCTACCCAAATTTGCCGCCCTCAGGTTGCGAGGCAGCTGCGATTTTTACACTCACACCGACGCGAGACTCCTCAAAAGAGCGACCTCAATCAATGCTCCTTCCTTGCTTTTCCCGTCCTGTCTCCAAAATTATCCCTCGCTGCTGCATTAGTCGCAACCTGCTTGCTCACACTCTCCTGGGCCCCTTGATTCAAGTGCTCCCTCAAATTTCAGGACGCAAGATGTCATCAATAACTCTTTTCTCCGAGGACTTCACAAAACATAGGAGCTCAAGACATCGTAACAACGTCGCACATGAGGGACATGCCCGATCCTGCAATTTGACGTCAAGACTGGGCCGCATGCACGTAGCTGGGATCGAAGGGCCCAAGGAAACTTGAAATTCGTGGCTAATGCTCGCGCAATCCTCATTCAATCATCCCACGCATATTTCCACTGAATCTCTGCCCTCTTGAATCCCCATACCCGTTTGCCACTCCATTCGATGTTCTGGAACTAATTCTCCGTTACCACTTGGGTGGAGGGAGGCAGGCTATAGACCTAGTGAGTGTCTCGCTGCGCTTCGACTCTGTCCTTTTCCCTCGAATTTCCTTGCTCGAGCAACCACCCCTGCATCCTGGCCTTTTACTTACACCAGCTTTCTGTGTTTCACAATCCGCGCATCTTGGTTCTTTTTCTTAGAATTCTCCTACTGCCTAGATAGCAGGTAAGGCGCCCAGAACATGCGGACACTCATTATTTCCATAGCTATCCGAATTTCTGGTATGTCCTCATCTGCATTGTTTACCCTCCCGGCATTTAAATGTATCATCTCAGGCTCCTCAGTGGCTTTGATCCTTCACCCATGAATTGCGAACTCGGATCGGGTCTATTGCACCGAAATATCGATGAGTCCGTCAACTCGAGCCGCAGTTTCTTGATAGACACTCTCCCCGACGCTGCTGTGTTCATTCCTGTCGTGTTCCGTAATTCACTCCATAAACTCTGGGAACGAGATTTCTCCACGACTGATATTGTCGGAGCGAAGCGAAGACCAATCTTGTATACTGTACAATTTCATTCAATTCGGCACGGGTTGTGACCCGTGACCCAAAATATTGATTCGGCACTTCGGCACAAGAGGTGGGTGGACAGAAAATGGATGATATCATGCTCAGAAATCCAAGAAGGGGGGGGGGAGGGGGTCCACGCGAGCGGTTGATCAGTCTGAAGGCCTACGGACCGTTCTCCGCACTCAGAAAAACACTGGCAAGAAAAGATTTTTTTGGTTGAGGAGCGATGACGTAGGGCAGTTCGGACCGAAATCGGCGACAAAGAACAAGAGATCAATTCACTTGAAGAACTTTTTGAAGTCAAAGGGCGATGAAAGTGAGCCGGCAGTCTTATTCAGAGTGTATGTTTATGGGGGGGTTCACTTTTTTCCACTTAGCGATCCATCAGGAACTGAGGGAGCTATACTGAGATTGAACGAACAGTCCTCAAGAAATCCAAAATGGGTCGGACCGGCCTCCTGTGGCACTGCAAAGCGATGCATGATATCTCGGCTTTATCGGCCGCCCACCTCTTGCTTCGGCAACCGACGAATCTTGGCGTGACACCTCCAAAAATTCGGCATTCAAGATCAAAAATTTCGAAAATTCTGCCTTTTTTGTACCTCCAATGGAGGTTTGGCCCCAATGTCACGCATTTTACATTCGGCACTGGGTGCTGTGATGCGTGACCGCCGAATTGAATGAAATTCTACAGTATCTGGATCTATTGTGTGTAGCTCTTCACTTCTCACTTGTTCAATGCAGCTAAATTTGTCTATAGCAGAGCAAGCTCAAAGTTAATATGACTACTTGAACAGTTAATTCAGACATTGACATTCTTGCAGGCAGCGGAATCCTACTTCTACTCGATGTTTCAACACACTTTGGTGAGTTAAGTTGCCTGGGGGTGTGATTATCTCATGCAGAGGCCTCTGCTAGCGGGACACCCAATGCAAGAGGTGAGCGATCTTCGGATCTTGGGATTTGATGTGGCCACGTCCATCACTTGATGGAAGCATTTGCTTGTTTGCAGTCAAAGAGGTATGTGTATTATTTACAGGGGAAAGAGCCCATGTTGTTTCCAGAGTTCACATTGTGTGGGTTTGCGAGAAGGACTTGTGTTTGGGACGTGCTGCGATGCGTCGATGCGGATAAAGAAAAATGATGGAAGTGATCGCCGTTGTTTGTCCTGCCAAACACTTTCCTTTTTCGGGGGGTAGGTAGGGTCGTGGGAATGTTTGCCAAGATCCGAAGATCGCTCACCTCTTGACCCAGTGTACATTCTTTATACACTGTTCAAGTGGCCGGTTCTGTGTGGACCTAGCACCAGGGAGAATCTGGCTCAACAATATGCATTGGGTGGCCAATCATATGAACAAGGTCTCGAACCATTGGTCACGCTGAAGATGGAGGCCACCTCTGTCATCAACTCTCTGACATTAGACCTATATCACGAAATATACTATCGGATCTTGGCAAAGCTTCACAGCATCCTGACATGTCCCTCCATAACAGTAAATCTCGGTGCTGTGATTTACAGTTCTTTTGGCAAGAAGTCCAAGGACTTTGTTGAGATTGCATCCCTCCAGACTGCGGTGCTTGACCTTGATGAACTTTTTTGGCATGTGGTAGAAAGCAAGGTGGTAGGAGAAGTGATCCACAATGGATGGACCCAGTATCATCATTTTGCTTGTCACTCCCTTAACCTCATTTAAATTTTCTAAGGTCCACCTGCAATGAAGCCTTGGGGACCATGACTACAAGTGTATACCAGGAATATGGCTATGTCCTGCCTGAGTCAAGCAAATTACCTATTCAATCTCTGGGAATCTCATCCAATCTTGATCATTATGGTAGGCTTACCACGCAAGCTGGCATTCTACTCATGTTTCATTTTCTTAAACAGTTCTAGTCTATGATGTTTTGTTTTGGCTGAGCATTTCCCTGGCAAAAACTGACCCACCCAAAGGCTTCCTGTTTCTCTGCCCACCAAAGGATTTTCAAACTGGACAATCTTTGTTGAAATGCCCTGACTGTCTGGCATATTGGTCACTAGATCACACAGGTGCTGAATGACTGAGCATGGAGGCGGTGGTGCTACAATGTACACTGCTAGTACGGTGACTCGAAATCTACAGTATAGCAATTGCGACACAGCTAATGAGGTGAGTCGTGCAGTTGTAAAGTCCGTGAGTCGAAGATATGATATGATATAATTATAAGTAAAAGATGAGTGAGATAACGCTGAGACCTGACTCTGTCGTGTGTGCGTGGATTCAGACAAGACAGAGGCCAGATCTGTGCGATGCGTGCAGTCCACGAGATGGATGTGCCAAGTCCAGAGAACAAAAGGATCGTCGAGTTGCGTCCATGTGTGCGTGCGTGAAATTTGTGGTGTAGATACAAGTAAGTAGGCAAAGCTGCGCCAGATGACGCGACGCCGAGTCGGTGCTGAAGTCGAGGATGCGGGTGGGAGTTTCGATGCAATATGGAGATGGGAAGCGGAGGCAGGGACGGCTGCACAAGGGAGATGAATGGCGGTACGCACCGAGGGAAGACACGGAAACGCGAGACCAAATGGCTCGCGCTCGAGTCGGTTTGAGCGACTCTGGCCTGCTAGCGAGGCGACGTGACCAGGACGCACAGCTTTCTTGGGATCAAGACCGGGCTCCAGAGTAGCATCGGAGGACGAGCTCAAGGGCAAGCTTGAGCTCGACATCACAGTGGAACGTCTCCCACCCACAATCCATATGTCAGCGGATAGAGACTAGCTCGCGACGCGGATTTCGACGCCCACGGCATGAACACCCTCCTCGTATCCGCACTGGTCTGGCCCTTGCCCTCCCGGCAGCGCAGCAGCAGCGTCGCCACCAGCACGGGCATCTCCAGCACCACGCCGCTGCTGCCCAGCGCTCCCGCGCGAGCTGGAGCGTGCATGCATTGTGGTGATGAAGCGCAAGGGAGTGGGCGGAACGGGCATCACGGTCGAGAGGCTAGAGCAGCGGGTACATCATGTTGATGCCTTCGCTTCCCGAAAGAAGGACCGACAGCGCGCAAGCCGCAGGTGTGATTCCAGTCGGTGTGGGGGATGCAGAGCGCACCCCGCGCCCATGGGGCGCGAGAAGTGCCTGCAGCCACTCGCACAGGAGATCCTGCTGCTCCACATCAGGAAAAAAACCTCCTTTCCTAATTTACGGCTAATTTGTTTGTCAATTTTGGATTACTATGTTTGTATGAAGATGACCGGCGCCCAAGCTACAAAAAAAAAATCCATTTTTTTGTTTCAACTCAAAATCTGGAGTAATACAGCAAAATTAGCTCAATTGCCGATTATATTTTTTGATCCCGTCGAATGTAGGTTGGGTTTTGACCAAACACGGTCGGATGATCTCTGGGAGGGTGTGCGTGGACTGATAATGGTGTGGATTGCCTGAAAAAGCTTGTTACACTCGAGGCAGAAATCCAGATCTTTGAATATTCCTGAGTCCATTGCCAAAACACCGGCCCTAGATTGACACAGCCGGCGCTTGACCTCGCTTGACGCTAAGCGCACACGTGAGATCAACATCCTTTTCTCTTCCTCCCACCTCCTTCCTCCCACTTCTTGCCAGCCAGTTCTCTCACCCCGGCCACTCGACACCTAGTTTCTCCACAAATCGCTCGTGTCGTCATCTGGGTATGTGCAGGAGTCCTTCAACTGCTTACTTTGTGCTAAATCAGACTCCAGTGTTAAGCCTAGTCGGGGACTCCAGTGCTCTCCGAGTCTCTTAGTCCCTTTGCTCATGGTTTTGAAAGCTGTCGATGTTCCTGTCTGCACCGCCAAATCGTTGAGCCGTTCACCAGCACAAACCGCGGCCGTCCTTGAAGCCAGAGACTTCCCTCCCCTTTCTATTTGCTTGAATCGCTCTAGTTCACCGTCTCTTCTTTCCATTACAGGGATTTGATTATGGGTGAGTGCGTGTCTTCTGCTGCCAAGCAAAAGGTGCTAACACTTTGGAAGGAGACCACGCGATCACGATTTCGCTTTCAACGCGATGCCCGTCTTCGCCTCAGGCCTTCCGCTCTTCTCTCGCATGTACGTCGGGCTTGTCTCCTTGCTCACATCCTTATTTTATCCTGTCCTAAGACGATAATCGCAGTCGCACTCTGGACATTTTGTACTGTTATAGAGTCATCTAGAGTAGCGATTTCACCACTCCACTCGTCAACAAGTCCTTGAACGCGAGAATGTGGTGCATGCTCCGTGCTTCTTGATCCTCCTCGCTGACTGGTGAGGATGCGGACATGACTCAGTACGTCTCCGCCCATCTTTTATTTATTTGTCGGTCCATTTACCGTTCCGTAACCTCAGGCCAGTAGTTTCCCCTACCTCCAAAGGGATTTACATGCCTGCATCTGCAGCCGCTGTTACCAGACACGACTCGGGTATGTGACATGAACAGTTCTCTCCATTGACTTTAAAATTTATTCCCAGAGCCTATTGATTGCACGCCGATCGGACAGTAGACCAATCTTTATATGCGCAAGGTATGTACCATCTGGAATGAGTGGTTTCGGCAGCGTGTGGTATGTCTTCGCACAAATTTTTCCCCGACTTTCCACAATATGTTCTCAACGGCACTTTCCATTACCCTCTTACTGAACGGTGCCGACACGGTGGAATCGCCTCACGGTTCTCTTTCTCGCAGCTGGGCACCTGATGGCACATCGCTGGCCCCCCGGAATTATGTATGTTTCTTCAGACTTAATCTCGACACATTGTTTAATCCGCATTCAAGGGTTGGCTGTTGCCGTGAACTGCGAAACCTTTAGAAGAGTTAAATGTACCATAGAATGCCCTTCACCTGTAGTTGTTAGCATCTGAATATAATTTTTGTGTGTTCCAATTGCATATCCGTCCCATTTGAGCCAGCTAAAATGTACCCAGACCCTACGATAATCCTTGCAAGCCTAGCTAATTAAGCGCTAACTTACCACTAAATTATTTTCAACACCACTAGAAAGCTAATGGAAATAAGCAAGGTAATCTGGCTACATTAGCGCGATTTTAGGGTAATCCGACCTGATTAGCAAAGGAGATCTTTCCTGATGCAGATTGGAGAGCGATGGGGACGGTTCGGGAATTGTATTGAGATTGGCGTGAAGGCAAGCAAGGTTGGTCGCAATGCTACGTGCTAGGAGGGAGGCGAGGCGGAAGTCAGCGGTAGTGGGGGTGCGAGGGCTGGTTGAGGGAGGTGATGATGTAGACAGAGCAGCACTGGAATCGGATTTGCCGTGAAGGGCATGCGGTTGGATGAGTCGACAAAGGGAGCTTTCAGATGTATTGTGCAAGAGTTTGAGAGCATCACGATGGCCTACAAGAATGCAAAGCAGAGAAAGCCGGGAAAGGATAACTTGAAGATCAAGTTCACATGTCATATTGATGGTGATGATGTCAGAAGCGTATCACGGTGAATCGCGACCAGGTGACCGTTAAGCCTAAGCCCGCGTGCCGCCACCAATGACTCGCTTTTAACTCCGTACCTGCGTGCGCGGATCCTGCTCTCCTCATTTCATATAGTTTCACTCGTCATTTCTAAATTTATGACCATTCTGCTGAAATTCACAAAAGTCCAAAGAGAATTAACCCTCTTTATCTAAGGAGATCCCTCGCCATCAAGACCTACCCCCGAATCAAACAGGGTTCTATAACAATCCTCTCCCAATTACAGACAGAGCATGGATGTGCCAAACACTACAGGTCTCTATTGTGATGTTCACACTGAATGAAACAAGATATGAATGATTATTGTGAGGAATAAGTACAAGCTTATATACTCTAGAGAAATATATCTAGAATGTACCACAAGTTTAAAGAAACATGAGAAGTAATTAGTAAGTGGAAACGGGTAGAAAGTCGGGGAGTCGGGCGGTTGGTAAGACCGTCAGGTAAGGTCCGAACCGTGGGAATGATGAAATAACAACAGTCTCCATCACAGGTCTATAGCACCGACATTTGACATTTGTTTGATTGTCCCGTGAAGTCCAAAAAAAGATATTTGACACGCACCGGTATTAGTGATGAAAAGGTACTGTATACACATGTCGAAGATTGGCCGGTGATTAGCTAGTTGAAGAGATACAATTTCCCTGACTTGTAACCTGAACAGGCACTGGTTACAATACTATTAATAACAATGTGTGATTCTATGCAAGGGTGCAGACTGCTCAGCCTCGGTTGGCCGAGTCATAACTACCGCTGCCTGGGGAGCCTGTCCAACTGAGGGCTTGTAATTGGTTGCCCAAGGCTTTGGCCCGATTCTGGAAGCAGAATCTGATCTTGAACCCTGAATAGCTGGGAGTCTGATGTGCATTAGAAGCAGGGCGGATTTTGGTTCTTGCTGGCAAGCAACCGATTGAGATACTGCTGAGTTTAGCAGGCTTGAGAATAGAAAGCAGCATACGAGCATGTCCTTGCAGCTTGATAATGCCAGCTTGACCAATTGGGTGGTGTCAGTACAAGGACTTCCATCTTGGACATGGTGTGAATTATCATGTCAGTGTCACATTTCTGGCAGATTGATGAAGAACCGGTGACACTGGGAACCTACGGATGGGTGCATAAAAGGCAAGGACTTCACAAGATCACTGCACCCCTCCCAACATGCCCCCATCTACTGTTACTCGGAATCGATTGGAAAATGTGGTCACAGGCTTGACTATGGCCACAAATACCTTGGAAATCATTGCAGATAGCATCCAAACTCCATTCTTAGGTGCTATAATCAAGACAACTCAAGCTGTCCTGCAAAATATCCAGGTGAGTTTTGTTGAAGAGACTCTTCTCAATGTGAAACTTAGCCACTTGCTAGACTGTTAGTAAACACAAAGATGACTGTGTTGAGCTTCTGGAGCAAATCTACAAATTGCTGAATGCAATCATGATTTTTTACATCAAGTCAGATGCAGGTGGAGAAATGCCTATAGAAGTTCTGGATCATGTTGGGAAATTCACAGAGTACTGGCCTTGTTGGTTGGAAATCCACTATACACTAACCACTGTAATCAGGATCCTTCACAAAATCCACACTTTTGTAGAGGCACAACAAAAGGGGAACAGAGTGAAAAACTTCTTCCGGCAGGGCGAAGTTAGCACACTACTGAAAGACTGCCAAGCTGGACTACAACAAAGCTTCAATTTCTTTCAGGTTTGTTGTCACTTCTGTGTAGCAAAAACTCATAGATACATATCTTTCATAGATTGAAGAAACCAGGGCTCTACTGGATATTTCAGAGATGAAGAAAGATGCACAAAAGAGACACCAAGAAGTACTTGATATGATTGAAAAACTCTCGGAAACAACTGCTTCAGAAAGAGCATCCACAGTAAGTAATTGGACTTTGTGTTTCACCAGATACATACCTACTGTTTCATAGATAAGCGGACATCATTCTTGGTCCTCCAGTAGGTACAACATCCACCTTTCCTAGAATGTCTTTGGATTATACTTATTACTTTATTTCAAAGCTCTAACTCAATCTCAATGCTGCCATCGGAGCCGAAAATCTTCCATGGCCGGGAGTCTGAGCTCTCGGAGATCCTTCACCTTTTCAACACTGGAATTCCGAGGATAGCAATTTTGGGTGCAGGTGGTATGGGAAAAACCTCCCTAGCAAGAGTTGCCTTGCACCACCCAGATATCATGGCCAGATATGTACAGAATAGGTTTTTTGTTGCTTGCAACTCTGCAACGACTGGGATTGAACTGGCAAACGTGATTGGGAGCCATCTGGGAATGAAGCCTGGCAAAAATCTTACCCAAGCAGTACTGCAGTATTTCACCAACAATCCACCAAGTCTCTTGATTTTGGATGAATTTGAGACCTTGTGGGAGCCAGCGAGTTCCTGTGCCAACATTGAAGAATTACTCTCACTGCTCACAGGTGTGGAGGATCTTGCGCTAATGGCAAGTTAAATGGGTTTTGGATAATACTCTCAACTCACTTCATCTCAGATTACCATGCGAGGAGCTGAACACCCTGCCAAAGTGCAATGGACTAGACCCTTTTTAAAAGTCTTGCAACCCTTGGATCAAGAGGCGGCTCGGCATACATTTGTTGATATTGTGGACAGTGGACACAGCCTGGAGGAGGTTGACCAAATCCTCTCCCTGGCAGACAACATGCCACTTGCAATCAGTCTGCTTGCCCATTTGGCTGACACTGAAGGCTGCTCCAATGTATTATCCCGCTGGGACAAGGAGAAAACCTCTGTGATTTCAGAAGGCTTTGACAAAAGATCAAACCTGGACATGTCCATTTCTCTGTCATTATCAAGCCCTCGGATCCAATCAATTCCTCATTCACAAGAACTCTTGAGCCTCTTGGCAATGCTCCCAGATGGCCTCACAGATGTAGATCTCATCCAAAGCTAACTACTACTGGAAAATATCCTTAAATGCAAAACAGCCCTGAAGGCTACTGCTCTGGCATACAGCAATGAACATAAAAGAGTGAAGGTACTGATGCCTATCCGAGAATATCTACAACAGCACCAGCCTCCCCAAGATCCTCTTGTTCAGAGCCTCCTCAAATACTTTGAGGAGATGCTCAAATTTTATGAGAAGTACCACGGTACCCAATCAGTTCTTGGTACAATTCCCCGGATAAAATCAAATTTCACAAACATCCAAAATGTCCTGCAATGGGGTCTAAAGCAGAAACAACCAGTCCTATCAAATAGCATTTACTGTGTATGTTATCTGTGCCATTTCAGCCATCTCAACATGCAAGTGCAGACTCCCTTGATTAGCCAAATTCAGGACATCCTTCCCCAACCCAGTGACCATCATCTCGAGGCTTACTTTTTGACTGAGTCAATTTACATGTGGCAATATTTCCCTACTTATGATCTTGAGGCTCTGGCTTCTCAATTTTTGGAGCTCTTTAAGCACTTTGATGATCCAGATCTGAAATGTGTGCTCTCTCTCTTAACTTCATCAATGGGGACTGACACCTGGACTTTCTAGGCAGATTTTATCTCAATATGGCAGATTACTATCGAGAGGTCAAAATTGACCTTGGTGAGGCTGCAAATATGTGCAAAAGACTTATATCTTTGGCAACTCAAACTGGTAACATCAGGAGACACAGTCAAGGATTAAGTAAGCTTGCATGGATTAACATTCGGCTTGGGACATACTCTGTAGCACAAATGGATGCATGTGAATCCCAGAAGCTGTCAAGAGTTTCCAGGGATTTATATGGAGAAGCAGATGCTGTCTGCACGGAAGCCTTCTGCTGGAAAGAGCTTGGTCACTACAAACAAAGTCTCTCCTCGACCATCAGAGCACAGAGTCTCCTCAGTCTTTGTGGTATGTCTGATAGTGATGTCAATCTTGCCATCATGAATACTCAGGCTGAGGTCCACAAGTGTAAATCAGAATATAGTGAGGCCTGGACAATTCACACCAAGATACTTCAGATCTCTACAAACCGAAGTGCCCATTGGCATGCTGTTGCATTACTGAATTTGGCTGAAATTGCGGTGTCAATGGGTGTCCAAAAACAGGATGTGCAGGGAAATATTGAACTTGCTAAGTCAATATCCACCACCCTAAATGTCAAGCCATTGATAATCTGTTGTGATGCTACCCTTGCCGATCTGTATATCAGGGAAAAGGATCTACCAATATCAAAGAGACTTTTCAAAAAGTGTTTGGAATTGGCCACAGAACACAGTGAAATCAAGTTGTTCTGTTTTGAAAGATTGGGCAATGCCAGCTTCTGGGGTGCAGATGAATCAACACCTGTCTGGACAACCATATTTCTTATACATTCTCTCAAGTGTAAACAGTTCCTTCAAGTCTATAAGCTCTACAGTTCTTTGGGGATACATTTCTTCATCAAAAGGATGAAGACACTGCTATCACCTTGTTCACTGTTGCCCTTGAGGGGTTCACCTATATGGATGTCCATCGCAGCAGGGCAGAATGCATGGTCAGACTGGGTGACATTTCCAACCAATGTGGTGATCTGCTGAAAGCGGTTGAACTTTGGAATACAGCACAGCCTCTCTTCCAAAGATCATCTCAGGCAAAGGAGGTTCAACACATTGAGAAAAGGCTAGCTTCCATTGACAACAATGTTCTGGAGCAGCAAAGAGAGAGCATAGCGCATCTGGTGAGGCTTGATATCCATTCTGGCAATCTACCCCACATCGAAGATGAGGATCAGGTGGAATTCATCGGTGAACCCCAACTCACAATGTGAACTTTCACCAGTTGTATCAAAAAGTTGTAGCTCCAGAAGCAGCACAGATACCTACAGTGTTTTTGTTTTGTTTTTTCAGTGTTCTGTGATTATAATTATGCCCCTCATTTTTGGTCTGGATTTCGAATTTTTCTTTGTTCCCACTTATCTCAGACCCCTCGGGGATTTGAATATATAGAAAGAAAGCATTATCCCATCAAATTCCGATGTGCTTAAACAGCGCCAAATCCACGCTTGCTTTCTGCCACCATGCCTGTTGGTGGAGTAGACAAAAAAAGGGAGATCTGTTGTTGAGAGCGATAATGAGATGGCTCTGGGCTAAGCTGCGACCCAGGTGCTTGCCCTCTCCGTCCCCACCCCAATCCAGGGAGAACAAACTCCAGCCTTTTGGTGCTAATTTCAACAACTCGACCACCCGTGATCAATCAGTAAGTTTCTTACGGTGATGACTTATGTACTCACATTACGGCGGTTTGATTCTCCTGGACACTCTATTCCTGGTCTGTCTTATAATGGCGTCAAAGCTAACATTTCGGCGCCTACCATCTCTTTCCCCTCCCACCACCATCTATGGACAATGGACCACACGAGAGTGTTGATTCCACCCAGCCGACTCCAGTCGAGCGGCAGCCTGAAGCACACTCGTGAGTCTTACTCCTTCTGAACTGTGTGGGTCTGTCTCATCAGCGTGGCCCGATCCTGGTGTGGTAGCGGGATGTTCACGGGTAATCAGGCTTCACAGTGACTGGTGGGACCTTCACAAACATCATAAATCCCTCTGCAGCGAGCGAACCCTCCAGTGAATTCCCCATCGCCGTGATATCCTGACCAGCTAAACCCGAGTAGACTTTCGAATGATCCCGCTCGGAGATATCAATCTTCGACGTGAAATCCAAGTCGACAGCGACAAGGGCATTGTAGGTCGCCAAGGCGAACGGATATGTGCCCGTCAGATATATACCACTAAAGTAGCAGGCCAAAAGTCAAAGGTGACTATGGCCATGTACGAAGGGAATGGCGTAGAAGAGGTGTTTTATATTCTCTTCTCTTGATATTGTCTCTGAAAACCTTCTGTAGGAATGGCGACGGGACATTGCAAGATATATGTCTATTCGGTGACTTTCATGCACAGTTTGGGTCCTCTGCGCCTTAACTACACAGAGTCATCCCAGTCTGATACAAATCGATGGCACAGCAAGCTCAGGCGATATACATGCCACGTTATATCATGATGGTGCACCCTTCCCTTGGAATGTGGTCTTCATTTGGGCTTTACATTTGAACAAGAGCTTTTGCCGTTTCAACAATTCTTGGATGGTTATCAAAATTCGCATTTTGGGACAGTATATATTTATGCATGCTGTGTACGTGTCCCTTCCTTCTCATCTTCTGCATCTCATTTTTTGACAGGGTTGGGATTTAGATGTAGGAATCTTTGATCCAGATCTAGTTACTGAAATTTCTGACCCTGGTGCAGGTGGCAAAGAATTACCTACTTGAACAGCGAATTGTGAGCTTCTTGTCCGGTTACCCGACTTCCATAAAAATTATTTAAGGCCACGGGAGAACGCACGGTGCGGATACGTCGCTCAACTAGGCGGCTCTGTGCAGGGCTCATAGCACCCAGTGATCCCCGGCCTGACTTCGATTATCACCCTGTGGCAATGTCGCATTCGCACAGAATATCCAGTGCATTGGATACGGAGCTCATGGTTGTGGAATCGCTGACAATGGACACATATCATGATATATGTTTATGGAACCTGTCAAAACATCGAAGGATCTCCATTTCCGCCTCCGTGAATATGATTCAGGTGCAATAGTTTCCTTTTCTTCGGGCCATCCACTTGAAGACCCCGTTGAAATTGCGTACGTGCCAAATTTGGACACATATGTGTTTGGCTGGCAGACATCCGAAGGAGCGAGGGGAGTTGGCATAGAGGACGGCTGGACGCGGTATTTGATTTTATTTCTTTTATAGTTAAATGTGCTCATGATAGTTCCTTCTCCGCAAGCTTCAACTCCGACGACCTATTCAATCGCATCATCGCACTGGAGGTATTCTGGACTCTCGAAGGCACCCCATGGCTCAGCCAGGCAGACAATGTTTTCCGTCGCCTTCGGATCGCGTACAACTTCGAAGACTACGGTGCTTCCTCGTGCTGCATTTCGTGCTATATTTTTGCTGACCTGTTTGACTAGTTCTCATCCGTCATATGTACTTCGAGCTCAAAGTTTCAGAAAACGTTGAGGAAACTCCTACCGGCTTCCTATTTCTCTGCCCCCAAACAGACTTCCAAACCGGCTCATCCTCTTTTCGTTGGCCAGATTGTCCCGCCTACTAGTCTCTTGATCAATCCGGTGCTGATCAGCTCAGTGTCGAACAGGCAACACAGCTTGGATTCCCCGCCTTCCGGTGCACTACTGAAATCACGGGATATTCCTGGGATGCTAGTGTATACGAAGAACTACGAAAATTCCACCAGGCCAAAGGATTCGATCCAGATACTTCCGACCTTGCGTAGCATTTAGGCTGGCCACTTTATGAATTGTCGTACGAAAACCATTCCCGGTTTGCCCATGGTGAGTCGACCATTTGAAATGTACCTTTCTCTTCATGCTATAAATGCTGCTACCAGTGGAGGAAGGGGACTTTGAAGCAGGAGAAGAAAAGATTGGGATGAAGCGGCCGAGCACGAGGCAGATGATCCGCCGGCTGAGACATCAGCGAGCGAAGATGTTGGTGAGTGAGCTGTCCATCGAACCTGACTCGTATGCTCCGCCGCTTAATCCAACATACTAGACGGCGAGACCGAAGCCTCTCATTCAGAAGATGACCACAACTCAGACTCAATCCACACCAACTCTGGGGCAAACCATTCTGCCGAGGATTTAAATGGCGAGGATCAGGGTGAGTATATACCAGCGATTTTGTGTTTGCACTAGACAGCTAATTTGTGCTGCCTCATCAGGATCAACTGCTTCCGATACAGGCAGCGCTGTAGATTTAAAACCTGACCCACCCACGCTTCACGCAGAAATGCTCGTGCTCTCCGGGGCATCAAAATTCCTGATGAGTGTCCAGCTTGTGCTCATTTTATTCCTTGGGTTATCCTGGCTGTACGAGCATATGTCATTCCATTTGAGATACGTAGTGAAGTCCGTCCCTCAAATTCATTAATTGACCCTCTTTGTGTTCACTTGGAAACATCTGGGAAACATCGGATGTCTGTAGTGGTCTGTGACAGACACTACAGACCATATAGACCCACAGACTGCCCCCTGTCTGTACCAGACAGCCGTGTCTGTGACAGACGTGCACAGACTTACAGACCGATAGTTGGTCAGACCGGCAGACACTCGCAGACCGCCTACAGACCAATGCGTGATTGCTGCATTGTCTCAATCATCCATGCGCAAAATCTGGGCAAGATTGCGCATCAATAATCGCATTAGGAACAGCGGCACGGAGAGCGGGTAAAGAAATGCATTGGAAACCATCACATAAACTACGGAACAGTGGTATTTATAGATGCGCAAGACAACACCCCGCTGCGCCCAAAGCACCCTACTGGTTGAGGGCAAAATCAGAGATGTCCATGACCTCAGTTGAGGGGACGGGGGGCGACTATGTCCTTGAATAGTTTCAAGCTGTAGCAATATTAATCAATACATTGTACATCACCAATTTTAGGAGCGTACCGTGCTTTCTCGGTGATCGACTCTTGAAGCGTGCGCGCGAGAAATGACGGCGGGAGGGTACGGACTGGGCCATTGCCGGTAAGCACTGTGGGGTTTGAGGTATATTCCTGCCATTCACGGAATGTCTTGAGGTCCGCCACGAACTGGCTGTAGTAAACTTTGCGCGAGAAGGTCTCCGCGACCCAGTGGCCACTTGACCACTCGCTGATAGCACCGCGCAGCTGGAAAGAATGTATGAGACAGCGAACAGTAGCCGGAGTAATGTACGTACCGCGCAAATTAATACATTTAGTGGTACGGCCGAAAATTGAGGCTTGTGCGGTGGCTGGGTGGGATCGTCGTCTGGCGTCGCCGGGGCGTCGTCAAACCAGTCCGGGTGCTGGACACCGTCGGCGAGCACATTCTTGAAGACAGTGGCCTCAGCCATTGCCTGAATAGCAGGGTGCTTGTACATGCTCCCCCTGAGTGTGCGGTCGAAGGGATCCTGCCGCGAGACAAGGATCAGCGATGGAATTTGAAAAAGCTACGCCGACCTTACCGAATACACTAACCCCGACTTGAGGACAAGTGTTGCCACGATAGCGCGATTTGCTGCCCCAGTCGAAGCGATGAGCTCGGGTTTATCGTCGCAGGCGCACTGGATTAAGCCGTAACCGCTGGGGCCTTTGACAATCTCTCGGGCGGCGTACTTGGCGGCCTTGCGAGTGCCCCAGACGCGTTCGCGCATCTGAAGTGGAAAAATGTCAGACGGGTTTAAAATACTATAAATGCTCACCAAGTCCTGCTCCTTTTCAGTGACTGGCGCAAAATCCGCGGGATCGAGTTCGAGCTTCCTGAACCCGTAGTCAAGACCTTCTTGCGCAAGCTCGGCGACCGCCTCGCGCCCCTCAATCCAGGTCATCTTCTCGTTTGTCATGACCTTGTGACGGATGTGGCCGTACCCGATCTCCATGGCTTGGCCGCGGACAGGGTCCTCGTCCTGGATGCTGCGTATACTACGCGCACCTAGCTCCTTGCGGGATTTCTTCCGCACAGGGCCTGTGGCCGAGTCGTCGTCCAAGGATACATGCTACAATCATTTTTACATTTCTCTTCAAAGTTGTCGAAGAGCCGTGCTTACCACGACTTCATTCTCTTTCCCTTGAGGGCGGCTCGGAGTCGAAGAGGGTGTTGAAGAGGGCGTGAATGGGCGCTGTCGATTGTCGTGTAATCCAGGGCCGAAGATGTTCGCTCGATAAACAAGTCTGCGGGGGGTGACAACACCCTCAATGGGGGGGCTGGCGGCGGCAGGAATGACGGGGTCGGCCACGGAGCCAACCCTGCGTTTGCGAGGAACCAGGGCTGCAACCGGAGAAGAAGATATCTACAAATAGATGAAACCCTCGTTAGAATGCGGCTATTGATGGACTCACCGATGCATCGGCTTGAGGGAAGATGCGCAGGTTTTGGGGCGTAGCTGTCGCAGAGGGCAGCGGCGCAGAGGGATGTATTAACGTTCTCCGGGGGCGTGGTCGAAGATGAAGCCTGAAGCATTATTTGCTAAGTGCTCGCGAAGTCAAGAAGATAAAAAAACTCACAGCAGGCATCGTGGGGGTAGACCCGAGACTAGGAGGTTGAAATGGGTTGTCTGAGGACCAATGAGTGCCGACTCCTCGTCGTTGTCATTTGAGTCGTAGTCCGAGTGTCCGCCGAAGCCTAAATATTATAGTGAGAAGTCTGTCGCAGAATAGACAACACATTTACCTTGCATCGTATAGAGCGTATTGAAGGCCAGGTCCCTGTCCCAGTTATGGTACGGATGCTGGCGAGAAGCCTCCGGGTGGGAGGGGTTAGGACTGTTATGAGGAATATTATTTTGATAGATATTAGTGGCGTAAGCCGGATTATTGTAATTTTGGGGATAAAGAGGGGAGTCGACGGGCATGGAAGACTGTCCGTGAGTATCAGCCGGGACCTGGGTCAGATGCGGGGCTGCTTGCGCCTGTATTGGCGCCGACATGTATGGCCCTGCCGTCGTCTGTGTCGTTGACGGCAGGGTCGATGTGACCGCCACTCGAGCACGGCGGCGAGACAGGCTGGCCGCTGCCCGTTCCCGATGGGCATCTTGATTCAGGTGAGCAGAGGGAGGTGTACAACAAGATCCAGTGAAAACTCACGATATTGTCCACTGACGGCTGTGGCCTGACGATTTCTGAGGCTACGGCCTGCGGAGACGTTGGCGGGATCCTCGTTGTTGAGAGCAAAGTCTTGGTTGGACATTGGGAAGGGAAGGGGGAAAAAAGGTGAGGGAGTGTGTGGGCGGAAAAAGAGAGGGATGAAAAAATTGCCGATGCGGAGCAATCAAAACCTGAAAATGTATTGAAAATGTATCATGCCGAACACGAAACGTCCTTAGGACTCCTTACTTCGCCATGAATCCTCCCCCTGCCAGGACCCCTCCTCAGTGCGAGTATTGCAAGGGCGTGTTCGGCGACAGCAGTTTGGTTTTTCGCCACCAAGCTCATTTCCCCGCTTGCAAAAAAAAACGCGATGAGCATATCAAAGCCAAGCTTCTTCGGCCTCGGCGCCGCCCATCGCGATCTTCCCCGACCCCACCACAGGTGCCCACTGCGGCAGAAGAACTTCGGGCCGACCTGGCAACAGATCCCATGGATGTCGATGTGACAATGCAGGAATTTGAGGACCCGGATGTAGAGATGCGCGATGTAGATGCGCAAGTACCTCGCATAATGGAAGTTCCGGACCAGGACGACCGACGGGCGCCAGCAGATTCGTGGTACACTCGGCCGTTCCCGAAGGAAAAGAAAGCTGGTCAGACATACGGGCCATCGAAGACGTCGTTCGAGAGCATTCGCGATGACCAGATATTCACGGGGTGCGAGATTCTTGGACCATTTGCGGATGAAGAGGAGTGGGAGTTAGCCAAGTGGCTCATCAAGAATGTCGGCCATAACAAGACTGAAAGTTTTTTGAAGCTGCCCATTGTAAGCACGGAGAGAAGCTTTCGATGGTTTGAGACTCACAAATGAGCAGATTACCGATCGTGTCAAGCCCACCTTTGATAAAAAGAAAACTTTTCTAGACAATATCGACTCATTGCCGATCGGGGGGAGCTGGCGCTGTGAACACATACCGCTGGTGGGGGACCTTGTCGACGAAAACGAAAAGTTCAAGACTGAGGTCGCCGAGTTATGGTTCCGTGATCCCATTGAGTGCGTAAAAGAGTTGATCGGGAACCCGGCATTCACGCATGTCATCGACTATGCTCCGAGCCAGCTCTATGACCACCCTTCAGGGAGAACCGGCTCAGAGATCGTCAATGAGATGTCGTCGGCCCGGTGGTGGTGGAAAATTCAGGTCAGTATTTATCTCTGAATAGACCGAAGTCGAGTGCTAACCGTGGGTGTAGGAACGACTACCGGATGGTAGTACTGCTGCACCGTTAATTCTGTCCTCTGACAAGACGCGGCTGTCGCAGTTCAGTGGCGACAAGTCCGCGTGGCCCGTGTACCTCACCATCGGCAACATTAACAAGGATACCAGGCGCAAGGCCTCTGCGCACGCCACCATTCTGCTAGGTTACCTTCCGGTTGCGAAGATGGATTGCTACAGCGATGCTGCTCGCTCCGTCGCAAAATACCGCTTGTTTCACTTCTGCATGGGCAGGATACTCCGTTCGCTGGCAGAGGCCGGTGCCAACGGTGTCGAAATGGCTTGCGCAGACGGAATGCTGCGCAAAGTTTACCCCATCTTGGCTGCGTACGTCGCCGACTATCCCGAGCAATGCTTAATTGCGTGCTGCATGGAAAATCGGTGTCCAGTGTGCAAAGTCCTCCCGACAGAGCGCGGCAACCACGTTCCGTGTCCGAAGCGCGATATGGATGAAACGCTGGGTTATATTCATCGCTACGAGAGCGAGCATCACAACGCGCAGTTCAAGAAAGAATTTGTTGCGACTCTGGGACTGCGCCCCGTCCCCCCGTTCTGGGCTGGCCTACCACATACCGACATCTTCGAGGCGTTCACGCCTGATCTTCTGCATCAGCTGCATAAAGGTGTCTTCAAAGACCACCTCGTTTCGTGGTGCACGGCGGTTATCGAGGGAGGCGAGAAGGAAATTGACGCGAGATTCAAGTCGATGCCATCGCATCCCGAAGTCCGGCACTTCAAGAACGGGCTGTCCATGGTGTCGCAGTGGACCGGTGGGGAGCACAAAGAGATGGAGAAGGTCTTTGCGTGTCTAATCGCTGGTCACGACGCCGCGGACCCCGCTGTCATCCAGACGGCAGACGCGGTGATTGATTTCATCCACCTCGCGTCTCTGGAATCTCACACGGCTCGCTCTCTCGATGCTCTCGGGGCCGCGCTTGACACGTTCCACGAAAACAAGCAAATCTTCCTCGATCTTGGCGTTCGTGCGAAACAAGGTCATTTCAACATCCCAAAGATCCATTCCATGGAACATTATGTCGCCATGATCCGGCTCTTCGGCAGCCTCGATGGCTACAACACCGAGTCCCCAGAGCGCCTCCACATCGACTACGCGAAAGCCGGCTATCGCGCAAGCAACAAGAAGGACTACATCGCACAAATGACCCTCTGGTTGCAGCGGCAGGAAGCTGTCGATAGATTCACGGCCTATCTCGCTTGGTGCGAGGAGAGTCTTCACCTCAAGCCTCGCACCACCATCGTCCCCCTTCCGGTTGTGGTCGCCGATCCCGACGGCTCTGAGCTCGTACGTGTTCTCAAGCGCACCATTCTCCCTATGGTGTCCGCTCCTCTGACAAAAATTCACCACGGCTACCGAATCGCCAAAACTCACCCCCGCCGGTCTGCGCGGAATTCCTGTAGCGTTCATTGAAGATCCTGCCGGCCAGAATGCTCGTGTTTTCCTCACAGCCATTGCAACGTACCTCCGAAAGCATGGCTCAATTTATATACCACATCTCTTTGATCGCTTTGACCTCTTCAAGCGGATCACCATCACCTTGCCCATAATCCCCGAGGCCAGCCCTCTTAAAATCAAGAACGTCGTGCGTGCCTCGCCTCCGGTAGCCGCGATCCCAGGCACCCGCACCCCAGCAGAGCCCAGGCTGCAAGACTTCCCCCTCGTCCGCACCGGAGAAGTCAATTCTGTCACAGAAGGGACTGCCCTCGCTGGGCTGCGCGTTGCGCAGGTCCGCGTGCTCTTCACAATGCCGTCCTATTTTCCTGCGCCCTTCAATACTGCAGGCCCACTTGCGTACGTTGAATGGTTTACGCCGTTCTCGCGCCCGGAGCCGAACAGCAATTTCTACGTGTTGCGACGTTCCACTCGACGGCAACGACCATACGGCGAGATCATCGATGTGGATCGAATCACGCGGAATTGTTTCCTGGTCCCACGAAGTGAGCGAGGGCCCACAGATACTAGATGGACGACGGAGAACGCGAAAGAGCTGTGTTCTGCATTTTATTTAAATCCTCATCTCGACACGCACACATTTGTATGGTAAAACTTAATCAGACCGGCTGTATTTAATCTCACAACTTGTAAATTTCATCGGACACCAGGCTACATTAGAAATGCTGGCTAACTACAACCAAACTTCACGGAGAAATGAGCTTACCCAAGAATTTCAATGCAAGGCAGTAAGTCAACAAAGGCACTGCGACAAGTGGACAAACGACCTGCTCGTTGGGGAAGATGTTAACAGTACGTTAACGTTCTGAAGCGAAGTGACGTGATGGACGTGCGTGCATGCAGTGGGCGCATTGTCTGTAGCCAGTCTGTAGGAACGTGACCGTGTCTGTACTGGTCTGTAGGTCTGTATTGGTCTGTGTTAGACATCCAAGTCTGTGACAGACAGGCCCTGTCTGTTGCCGCCAAAAGGCCATTCCTGATGAACCTGTCCTTCATCATGCAGTCATCCCGAGCCTGTCAGCCTGACCCTTATTTTTGCTCGAGTTCACATCCCTCGAATATCAATGCAGCCTGGGAGCGGCACACTCGATCCTCGGCATTTCGATCCGACCTTCCGCCGCAGTATGGCATGGCAATCATATGCAGGCCGAACGCCACGAGCCCCGGCAATCCAGCATATCATGTCAAAGGGCCAGTGGACATTGGTGGTGCGGATGGGGTCATTCGGGCGCAAAATAAGCCATTTAATCATTCTACACCTTACTGCGAACTCCGAGACAGTTACTTATGCATCCTACAAGTAACAATCAAGCACAGTCTCGATGTGAGACTTGGCAATCTAAATTTCGCAGCAGACGCTAACTTGCCTATGAATACTGTATTACGACCAAGTGTTCCCAGCATGTCACCCGTCACCCAAAGTGTTCATTAAATCATTTTTCCGAGTGTTCATTTCTCGGCAATCATGAGAAAGTTACCATATATGGTAATCCGGCACGCGTGCCGGACGGAAATTTTGCGCATTTTTAGGCCTATGTTGACGCCAAAACTCAACGTCACCATCACCAGTAGCCAAAGTGCTCAGTTCAGAGGCCTGTGTCACCCGTCATCTGAACACTCGGTCGTAATAGTACAGTAGGGAGCGCCGGGAATAATTAAGTAGACAAGTAGACACCAGCCAGCCGGGTGTGGCGCTGTGCGAGCGGGAGAGAAGGAACGTCCGAGATTCACCGAACCAGTAACAGGATAGCGGCGCCCGTTTCCAGCCCCCCGGGACTCGAACGCGAAGTCGACTGGAGCTCAACCTCGCCTCGGCCCGAACTGAAGTCGAACTCAACTCGGGCTCCAAGTCAGCCCGAGTCGGTTACGCATCAGCGGCGGCACGCCATTTGTCTGGATTCGAATCTCCCAGAGTCGCAACACTTGCCTTGGTTCGAGGAAGGAGTCGAATGGCGGGATGCTCCTGAGGGTGAAGTTACAATTGATTTGACTTGCAATGGATCCTATTCGCGTTTTCTGGTTCTCCTCACACAAAGAAGAAGCAAGCATTCTCGACACCTGCTCGTGTGGACCAGGCTTGCTTGCTCAGTTCAGCGAGCGAGCCCGAAAGTCATCGAGCGAAATTGAAGGATGTGGCAGCAGTTTCTAAAAGATGTATCAAAATGTCACCGCGGAACCCTTAATCGTTTTTTGAGTTGGAACTGGCAGACACAGTTTATGGAGAATTTTAAATGCTCCAACTGCGTATGTAGAATGGTTCTACGTGGAGAGGACTCTGACAAGGCCTCAAGATCAGTGAATTTTGAGATGATTTGGGAGTTTTTCTTTGCATTAAAACAGGCTATTTCTGCGGAGATGCGGCTGTGATCAACATTTGCAATTTTCTTCATCTTCTCACGATGAATCTAGGCCGGTGGTCATCTATTAACCATAGTGTTGCCGCGACTTCCGACTCCGGCCTGCTAAGTCGACTTCGTGAAGTCGACTCAAGTCAAGTCGAGTCGAGTCACGCGCACGACTCCGGCCGACTTCGGAGTCGAACCCAAGTCGACTTGAGTCGACTTGAGTCACTTGAGTCGACATTAATATATACCAGACGGCTCTTGACTTATTTGCATAGTCACACCGCCTTTTATCCAGTATGTCTAACCAATCCCGTCCCATTATCCTTGCATTATCATTTAAATTTTGCAGCATCATGAACACGGACAGTATTTGCTCACGCTGCTTGCGCCCAAACCAAACATGCAAGCATAGTGATGGTAATGCAGTTTCATTCATTCTTTTGTAAACTTTGAATACCATTTGATTTGCTTTTCATTCGGCCCTTACGCCTGAGCGAAGTGATGGTATGTTTTATTAATACTGTATAGTGAATGAGGACAACTTGCTGCAGCTTATTGTCCATTCTTATTCGGACTCGAGTGAGTTGGTGACTTGTTTGATAGAGTCACTAGCTCTCATATTCTTACTCTGTTTGGAATTAGAGCAGAAAGCGCAATTCACCCGATAGCTACGTCACGCGGTGCGGTCAGAACCAAGGTAGATAGGTGTAGTCGATGTTCGAATCGCAGTGTGCGGGGCATGTCCCGTGCGTCAATTACCTTAGAGTTTCTAGGGCCGTATGAACCACCCTCTACCGGACGGGTGTGATCAAAGGTGATCTGAACTGGGCTTCCGGCTCCAGGAAGCTCAAGAATCATTTATTAACCGTGACAACCTTGAAAGCATGCAGAAGTTCAAGAGTCAACTACACAGATAGGACAGTGACCGATTGGCAGAGTGTCGGTCCAACTAGAATACAAACATTTAGGTAAGATTGAAACTTGGAACAGGTGGCATCCTTACCCGGTGAGAAGCTAAGCGGAAAATTGACCGGGGCTGTCAGTCTTCGGAATGAAAAAACGGAGAGGATGTACTGACGTCCCGCAGCCTCCAATCAGCCCAACACTGTTCACGACGCGACTGGATGGTAAAATCGGCAACATTGATGGAGCTCTTCAATATACAGAACGGTCCTGTATCTCCTGGGAAGCTGTACGGATAGTAAACGTACGCCAAACAGGAATTGTTTAGGGCAACTTGAGTGATGATCTACTTCATCAAAAGTGCACTTACTGGTGCTGCAGGCCTGCTGAGACGCCAGCTCGGTTAAGTCGAAGGAAACACTCTGAATATTGGTTGAAGGGGCACACATAAGCTGAATAGGGGATTATGGGGATATTTATGGCGTACTTCGACGGCGTCGAGCAGACTCCAGCCGGGGTAGACAGCAAAAATGTTTCCAATCTCAGGTTTGAGAGTTCGAATATTAGTTGCAGCAGCAACAGCGAGTGCGCTGCAAGCGAGGAGAGCGATGGGTTTCAGTTGCATCAGCATTGTACGAGGAGTAGGAAGGCTGGCGGGTCACAAAAGGATATTGAGTTTATATACATTTCTGCGACAGGCTTCATTCTTTCACACGCGCATATTTAAGTTTGAATCTCCAGATCGCCGAGCTCACTGCACTTTGGCAGGTTCTGTGCGCAAACTAGCCGAGGTTTGCGCGTGGACGCCCGGCAGATTCGGCGAGATTCGGTGAGGTCCGACCTTGTATGGACCTCGGCAAACCTCGGTCAATGAGGGCCAGGCTCGGCTAGAGGACCCGTCAAAATGCAGCGAAGGAATTGGTCTGGTGTGCTCTGTGTAAACAGGCTGGGATAAATAGCCAGTTTACCACGGGAGGGAGCATAGGTGCCACGGGTGAAGACCGCAGAACCAAGGGATACTGGTAGAACAATTGAATGTGGCAGGTATGCAAAAAACCCCGGGAAAGGTTGGCAGATTGCAAGATTCATCTCAAGTACCGGTTCCTGGGAGTTCTTATTCCTATGTTGGTAACCTTCGAAATGAAGACCCCCGCCGTAAAGTTGCACCACCTCACTGACCCGTGAGCTAGTCCATCATAGGTGGACACTTGAATAACTCTCTATGCGAATCGGCTTCAGTCAGCAACCGGTGCATGCATTGATGCGGAAAGGATTGGCGACTCGACACACCCCGATAGGGCGGAGACATGAGATCATTGGCTTCCGCGTGCCCATATCTTGTCCCTTGATCCCAGTCCGAAATAGATGCCAAGCAACAGAGAGCTGAGGAAGACAGCGAAGAACTAATTAAGAATGAGAACGGCGCACACGAAGCACGAGGTGAGCGGTCGAGGCAATTGCGATTAGATGGCGGGAGACACGAGGCGGGCCATCGGTCTGGGTGGGCTCGGACAGTGTCAGACAGGGGCGCGTCGGATGGGGATTGAGTGGGTGTCAACTGAGGAGATGACGGCGAAATGACTATTGGATACTGGGTGGAGTCGAAGGAGGATGGCCAGCGCGAGGTGTGGAAAGAGGCAGCGACAAAGTGGAGACGCGGTATTGATCCACTCGCAGATAAGCGGCAGTGATACAGGGTCAAAGAGTCGTGCTGCGTCGAGTGGTCTGGAGCATCGCCTAAAATTCCTTGAGACTAGTTAGAGGAGCTCCATCAGAGACAAAACATATATCGGACTCCGCGAGAGTTTGGTGAATTAGTTGACGAAGAGGTTTTCTCAAACTGGATGATTCCACGTATAATTTTGAGTTTGATGTTGATTAGATCCCAGAAACCTCCCCGAGATTCCCTGAGGGTGTGAGGTGGGTGAGAAATACCCACTAGGAGTCTGCGAGAGGGTTTTATCGCAGCTTTCGGCGGTTTGGGACTGGTTGGTGACAGTCATTTTTCGGGAGTTTAATCGAACTGGTGACCTGCTTGTATTCCACAAAAATTGCGTGCAGGGCCGGCCATCCACTATTGGATCTAAAATACGAGGAATTTGCGTGAAAATGAGGCAAAACACAACGGGTAAGATCGAGGACTCGAAGGCTTGCCCTGGATCGGATGCCCAGAAAGCGAATGACACAGTATGACCCCAAACGCAAGGGAAAGATGAAGGCCATTACCTCGACCTGTCACGGATGGGAGACTAATACCAAGTTTTTTGAATCCTGGGGAATTGCGCGGGAGTGAGAGGAGTTGGTTAACCAATGACCGGACGAATCCTGAGAGATTAAAGATTCCTGAAAAGAATTAGACAAACAAAATATTCCATGTGCGGGAAAACGACTCAAACTCGAGTCAAACGGGTGACGTGCTTGTATAAGAGTTTAACCCCACAGGTAGAAAAGGTGTAAGAACAGGCAGAGCGAGGAACGATGTGTCATAGCTGGCACTCCTCCCGCTCTCGTTCACTGTGCCGTAGGCTCTAGGGACCACTGCAAGGGTGGCGAGGAAGGATGCAAGGGGTTATTAACAACCAAAGAACATAATACTGTGACTCAAAACAGGAGTGTGAGGAGAACGGACTGCAGCGATATGGACTACAGGCACCGTGTATGTCAGGAGTTTGTGGCTGGTTCCGGACAGAATAACGGTTTAGATATTCAACCTTTCCCGATCAATCTCGACGATTCCTGGTGTTTCATCAACGATCCTTATGCTGATGCATCCCTCCACATCGAACGGAAGCAGGGCGCCTCTCTTCACGTACATCACATCGAAATCAATGCCCCGGAGCGGGAGATAAAGGGCTTCAACAGCAGCCATCCTGCAAAACAGGGCTCACCTTATGCAAAGGATTTCTCAGCTGCATCATCCCTGGCAGGTACGGAATTTATTTTCCTATCTGAAGTATTTGTCGTGCAAACATGAGCAAATTGTTCTCGTACGTTCGTCCAGGGTTTGAGCTTAGAGACACCATGTAGTAGTCTCGGAGGCCTCTATGTCATGAAAAGCACTGTTCTGCGCGCTCAGAATTCCTCAGCCGCATTATCCTGGCAGGTACGGAATATATTTTCCTACCTGAAGTGTCGTGCAAACCTGTGCAGGTTGTTCCCAGGCGTTACTACCATTTAGCAGTCTCAGAAGCTTCTCTGGCATGTAAAGAAATATTCTACGCACTCAGAATTCCTTGGCCGCACAATCCCTGTAGGTACAGAATTTATTTTCCTCTCCAAAGCCTGATGCAAACCACGTATAAGGTAGGCACAAATGCAGAGTTTGAATTTTTGTGCTCATGATTTGAAACGAAAGACTTACCACAGCACATCAGTCTCAACCATCGGAGTACGAGAGTCCAAATTCAGTTGTAAAGGTACATATAAATGAACCAACACTAGCACACAGTGAAGTGCTGGTCCTTGGGATGAGCGGTTAACTACTTATACTCAACATGAACAGCTCGTCCTTCTATTAATTCAGAAATGTCCCAAAAAACTGCCGACTCCACCGACTCGAGTCGACTCAAGTCGACTTCGAGTGACTCAACTCATCACAAGTCGAGTCGAGTCGAGTCGATTGCCATTTCAGGTCGACTTATGGAGTCGTGACTCGACTTTTCGAGTCACGGCAACACTAATTAACCAAGTGTTTTGAGACAAGAATCTAGGCCATACACCGTTGCGATACTGAACACCGATATACAGGCACGAGGAAAGACTGTTAGAGGACACAGACGGAGAATTGATATGTTTTCCTGCTCGCCGAGATGCCCGAAATCTTGCCATGTTCGAACGCGTTCGAACGCCGGTTCAGGTTCGAGGTTCAGCGAGTGCCTGAACCGAACCGAACCTCGACATCACTGGAGAGGAGTGATGGTTGAGAATGATATTTACTTATACTAAGTCAAAGGAAACTGGAGTGCAACATGTGACTATAAATGTTAGACAAGCCAAGAGACTCAAAAAAAAAAAGTAGTTTAAGTATGGGTCCTGCCGTGCAAAGCATCGGCCTCCCCCCCAAGTCAAAGTCGGAACAGATATTGATTCGGTATCAATCCCACTACTGATCAATTTGCGATCAGTCCCACACCGTAGAAACTTCCAGTCCCACTTATTTGGATGAATCCCACTAAAATCGTCGCCACTCGTTCACTCGGCCACGCGCGTCGCCCACACATCGCTCCCTCTTTCGTTATCTTACTTATCTTACACCTACACCTCGCATCCGCCGCTCATAGATAGGTAGATCTACTTGGACGAGTCCCATCTATCTTCAGACCTTGTAACAGAGTCAGCAAGCCGTACTCATTCAATCGAGTTCAATCCCATTCAATCTTACCTCCCTCCCTGTCTTTCGCCGGCGGATCGAATCGAATCCAATTAAAGTGAATGAACAAATACCTCGAGTCGATCCTCGAACCAAGCACTCGAACAATACCTCGAGTCAATCTTCGAACGAAGCACGAGGCAACTCCAGTCCGATCTAAACCCAGTGGCGAACGAATCGGATTCAAAGCTTGAGTTGCCGGATGCCTTCGTCGCGGGTAGGTGGCGGCTCGCACGGAGCGAGATCGTGCCCGATGTCCCGCAGTTGGCTGCACGATTGGATCCGGTGAATCTGGACTTGGAAATCGTATGAGGGGAAGCCAAAGCGGTCGGGTCAGGTCGATTCTGTCGCTGATTCTGACCGACTCCAAAATACGAACTGTTCAAGAATCCACACGAACTTTATCCGACCCGATTCTGGCACCGATTTTTGAACGATTCTCGGTTGATTCTCGGTTGATTCTGACGGCCTGACTTTGCCAAGATGTGCTGGGGTTACGGTTGCCAACGGCCAGAATCGCGACTCTGAATCGTCTCAGAATCACGATTCTGACCGATTCTTGGCCGATTCTTGCCTCAGAATCACGTTAAGAATCGACGTCAGAATCTTCATAAGAATTGCACCTCCCCAACCGCTTTGACTTCCCCTATTGTTCGAGGCTCTCCGTGGATTTTTGGGACTGTTGAAGTAGGGTAGGTGAAAGTATTCATTCTTGGATGCGAGCGGGTAGATCGACATGGCTTCTTCATTATTCATTATTCTCAACCAAAGACTCTATTTTTGGGTCTCAGCGTCACGGGCTCTATTTTGACGACGTTGAGAACTTGGAGAGAAGTATCTTCGTATTCACGCGAACGAAAATCTCGACACGACACCGGACGAAGGAAATCAGCTCTGGCCACGTATACCCTGCCCGAACGCGGGGACCTGCGCGAAGAGCGCCGCATTCCCATATATGTGCCCAATCGAAGCGTCGTTCCCGTATGCGATATAGGTCGAATGGACGCGCGTGTGTTCCGTTATCTTGGTGACCCAGTGCACCGGCACAGGATCGTGAACCCGCTGCGGCACCTCGTCATGCCACCACCCCGCCCGCTCCCTCAACTCCAGCGTGCGCTCCTCCCCGCGCTCGATAACCACCCCCATCTTCTCAATTTCATCCAGCAGGTCCATGAAGCCCGCGTGCACGTCCTCGGTGTGGATGGGGCCGTCGGCGAGGACGTCGTGCCCGTCCTCGTGGCTGGTCGTGCCACTGTGGTACAGGAGCTTGACCTGCGTCGCGAGGCCGACGCGCGCTGAGACGGTGCGCACGCGCGCGTCGCTGCCTTTGAGTAGGCGAAGTACCGGTCCGAGTTGGCTAGCCGGTTTCTGCTGCGCGTCGGTGAACTTCTTCCTCCCTGTGGGCGACGGTATGGGGTACTGCGGCATGGGGTACTGGTGCGAGAGTCCGTACGCGAGAAAGCCACCGCCCGGAAGGAACGCAAGGTTGGCGAGGAGCTTGCGCAGCGCGGACTCGGTGGCGCTTTCGGGTGACGGCCCCGGGCGGATCACTCCCCCGCGCGCAGTATCTTGTCGACGAGGAAGAGGTTGTACGTGAGGGTGACGCGGTGGCCAGTTTGCACGCGCTCTACTGCGTGCGTAACGTCGCTGTAGAACGCGACATACGCCAGCCCCGGGCTGACAGCGCGAACGGAGAGCTCTGCTGCCGAATCGAAAGTCCAGGTTTTCCCGCCGTGCTCAAGTGTTAACGCGCCGCCCGTATGCGATGTCGGGAATATGATAACTAGAGAGCCTATCATGGTTTCCCCGCGCGGCGTATCTTTATGCGCCTTGAAGAACGAGTCTGGCCCTGCAAATCTTTTCAACATCATATAGTGCACAGTTTAGAGTGTGGAAAACCCGTAGACATTGAGCTTGCCCTTAAAATCTTGTCCCCATCGACGTCTTGTCCTTCAAGAATGTCTGCGCTGATTGCGTCGACGAGCCCCGAAGCAACAACATCGAGCCGGGCAGCGAATTTGGAAAGTTCCATCTTACCGGCCTTGCGGTAGCTCTCATCGAGGACATCCTTCTGGTTTACCCCGAAAGTCGCCTGATCGCAAGCTGCCGCCAGACCGAGAAGTTCTTCTCTCGCGTTTCCGAGGTCGATGCGCCTGGAACAGCCACTGCGTCAGCTTGGTTCAGGAAGAAGAAGTCCAGCCCAAGGACAGACCTCGGATACATCTCCCCGTCAACATCGTAGTAGATAACCAGGTCTTCTGGTTTGACGACGTGAATGCCACCGGTGTACGGGACCTGCGCCTCGAGCGATTCTCGCAGAGAGTTGAGGTCGGCTGTGATGGTATTCACTTCGACCGAGGAGTTCGGATTGCGGAAGGCTGAGACATATAATTTACTTTGAATGTCGATGAAGGAAAGAAAGGAGAACAAGAGCCGGATTGGAGCCGGATGCGGCATTCCATCTATCAAGTCGGCATTATCTGCCGAAGGCCAGCAGCGTGCTTACTTTACCTAGGCTCGTGGACCAGCCGGCCCGGTGAATTTTGATGCCATCGTAGAACTCAGGGCCCCCCAAAAATATGTTAGGCTCATTGGAAAGGGAATTCAAAGTTATCCCACATTCACTAAGGCACCTAAACCCGATTTTTTTCAGATTTCGTCGTTTTCTCAAGTTCGACCCTCTTAAATGGCGGGGGAAACACTCCTCACTGAAACATGCGACGTGTCGGCCCAGTCCGTCCACGAGGTTACCCTTTTGTTGTCATTCCCATCATTGTTTTCTCTGATGTTGTGTCTATTTGCTCTACTTCCTAATTCGTCGTTTCGCCCGCTCTGTCTTGTAACCGAGTGGACGTCGACTGGCCTGCGAGTCTAACTTTTACCCGATTTGGATTGCAATTCGTCCTCTTGCCCTCCCGCGCCGACGTAGCCGAGCCGTGCTCGAGCACACGAGTCTCGAGTCTCGTCCTCGAGCACAAATGACTGGGCTGCCTTGTGGACAAAGTCGCTACGGCGACTCTGGTGCCGCAGTGCGTCGCATCCTCTCTTCCCCGCCACTTCGTGTCTGCGCTCACGTCTCCCTTCCTTCCGGATGTGCTGCCGCTTTCCCACCGGCCCCGAAAAGCAGCGGTCAATCTACACCGCCGTAGCTCTACACAGGCTCGCGCTTGCGATTTGTCGACGTCCGCGTGCTGCGACTGACTCCCGACTCCGAAGACTCGCCCTCACGCCAACGTTGAGAGCTTGCTCGCTGCGCTCGATGCCTGCCTCCCACCTCTCCCTCCTTCCCTCGCTTCCTGTATCTCTCTTGTTCCTTGACTCTCTTGGCTCCGTCTTGTCAATGGACCCTTCGCATCTCTCTCGCTCATCGCCTCCTCCACCGACTGCACTATTTTGCTCCTCTTACTCCTCCTCGCTCGGTTCCTCCCTCCTGCCGAATCGCTGAACGCGCGCCCATGCCGTCTATCCTCCCGCGCTGCCCGTGCCGACTCAGGGGGCCTAGTCCAGCAAATGCGCTGAGTGATGATAGCGCTGGGCAAAGTCCTGCGCGCTGCACAAGCTCAGCGCCTTGGCTCACAATGCACCAGGCGCGCGGGCCTATACTTCTAAGCTCATACCTTCACTCCCTCCTTCCTTCCTCCCCACCACTCGTCTCTTCCCTGCCCCACACACATCTCTCCCGAGGGCCAAGTGATATATCATTTTCCCACTACTTATGACCTGGGCGTGTGAGATGAAAGTGGCGAATCTGAACGGTCGGGAAAATACTGCAGTTTCAAGAAAGCGCTTAAGGAATCTGCCGTGCTGCTTCGACGCCGATCAACCAAGATAGTTAATTATGGTGAGTTCTGGAATCGAAGGCACAGTTTGGGACGGGGGCAGGATTTTGATTGGAGTTTCGTCTGATCGACCTTGAAGCAGCCCATCCTGAACACCAGCATCCGATTCGACTTTGTCGTTTGCGCGCTTCGAGAGTTCCGAAGAGTTTAGCAAAGGGGAATGTTGTGCCAAAAGTTTCCAGTTTGCCTACTAGTAGCCAAACCCGGGTCTGAGTACCTAGATGCCTATATTCAAACGCACATTATTGCTCCAAAAATGAACAGAGTACGAAATGATGGGAAAGGAAATGATGACTTGGGGAGCAATAAATGGAGGAAGCTCTCAGGGCGACGCGGCGTGTTCGCAAAATGAGCGCCCTGATGATCATCCATGACGAACTGCTCGAAAAAGTAAGCGAACAAGTTGACACGATGACACGATACCAACACGATACCCTCCGAACTTCGAGATCAAAGAACGATACATCTTCTGTTCTTCTGCTTTCCTGTCTTGGCCGGAGCCTTCTCAAGGGCAGATACTGACGAGACGATCTGGGAAACCACTTCTTCTTTTTTTTTGGCGTTACCTCAGTACTTGTTCTGATCTGAAAAGTCATACATTAAATAATTAGTGGACTATTTATTATATGTGCACTTTGACTACCATAGATATAATATAAAGCTCTGGTATATAGGGATGCCGGGAGAACCTTATGAGTTGATGTCAATATTTTCTCGATTTTGGAACACCTGGGACTCCTTTGAGACGTCATTAGACGACTCATTTCTCACGTCTTTCGAGGCGGTTGACAATGTGTGCATCATCATCGCCTCCATCCGGGGGGTCCCACTTGGAGCGACGTTGAAGTCCGATAAGATCGGGAAGGAGAGGTGGTTCCCGCGGTTCAAGAACATACCACGCAACTCCTCGCGGGTGACGAGTTGGTCCATCATTGTCTATGTCCAAATGCATTAGACGAGAAATTTGCAGGGAATGTATCCGTAAACTTACATGCGTGTATATGCGACCTATAGGGAGGGAAAAGAGCGAAACCATGTACGTTTCAGGAGAGAAGCGACTCGAAAGGAGAGTGCCGAGCGCAAATACCGCTGCAGACGCCCGCATTCTATTGAGTTTTAGTACAGTGCTTGTTGAGGTGTCCACGAACCGGTGAAGAAACCAGATTGTACTGCTGTCCGGATCAATCGATTTAGCACTTTGTCCGTGTCGGCGTAGAAGTGGGTGCGCCACCGGGAGAGCATGACGGTCATTATAACTGCGCTCTGGTCATCAGGTTCGGCTTTAAGGCATAGACCAAGGCGCCTTACCAGCGATGATCGCGTCGACGGCACATTGAAGCGCAAGATTACCCTCGATAATGGGCTGCAGTGCAACAAGTTCTGAGAGCCTGATGGGAGTGGAATGGCGTTAATTCATAATTATTTTCTTCTGGCGTGGCACGTACTTGGAGAACATCCACATCTCTATCGCAACGGCGACGCCGATCCCACAGTTTGCAAGGGAAATGCCCAGCAGAAACGCGGCGAGTATTTTGCTGTCGGTGAAGCGATATATACGCCAGGACTGGAAAGTGTGATTAACTAGCGCAAGAATAGACATCGCTGCAAAAGTTTGAGCCCGGAGCCTTGGAGGTGTTCAGAGAAGCGTACTGAGGGCCGTGAATGGATACGGCCATAGCACAACTAGAAAATTCGAGTTGGGAACTGGGGAGTCGTGATTGAAACTTCTCACCTGCAATCGCATCGGGATTTGTGAAATTTCTGGGTGGGAATATATGAACTTCGATTGGGGCGCAAAGCCTGTGCTCACGTTACACAGTAGAACCTGGGTTGAGTAATCAGAGTGGATATCCAGTCGCATCTGGGATATCTACCATAACATATAAACGACTGCTGCCGCTTGGGTGGCGTTGATGATGAAAAGAAAGGGGATCAACGATCTGTGAGAAAATTAAACCTGGAACGAGCAGCAGCGCGCGACGTGCCTCAGCCACAAGGGATCCCGATAGTCTGGGTTAATATCAGCCTCGAAGCTTATGCTACACGGATGCAGGACACACTGGATGCCCAATATGTGAAGAATTGGGACATAATAACTCCCGTTAGGTAGGTGTTGACTGAAAATTCATTAGCTTATAAACAGTACACTGTCACCGAGTCAGCAAACGCACTTGTCACTCCCATTAGAGTAAACCCTGCAGTATCAGGAGGCATTAATTACGATCTGGATCCAGGGATGTGCTACGAACCAAGAGTTTGATCGAATTCCCCCATAGATACTACGAACACGAAAGAGGGAGGTGGTATAGTGGAGAGACCGATGACCGCCGGTGAGAAAGAGTGGGCGGACCCCGAATAAAGCTCTTTAAAGACGAGAAAAGGTAACGTACGGCCTCGACACTCGTGAGAAGTGAAGGGGGTCTTACGTCAAATTTGCAGCCGCAGGCTCGCAGCGGGGCGATCGGTGGCGACGGACCCCGTTACAAAAAGTCGTAGTGAGCTGGTACATCACCGCAGATCTCGGAATTCCATATCGGGCTAGGTGTGGCGGCTGGCAGTGCCCGGAGACGAGGACCTTGGACACCGTCCGACTGTCGGATTCTCAGCGCGCTGACGCCGTCGAGTCGACCACCGCGCCCCTTCGTCCACTGACGGCCCCCCCTGCAGCAGTCTGACGATGCCTCGTCACATCCCTGCTAGTGGTGGCAAGGTTCGGTTCGGAAATCGGTCCGAACCTGAACCGAGCCTGAACCGGACGCGCGTTCGGCGTTCAGGTTCAGCAAATGCCTGAACGTGAACGCGAGGTTCGGTTCAGCGTTCAGGGGGGGAGCGGGCGCGTTCGAACGCCGAACGCAAAATTGAACCCGAAGCAGCCATTTCTGTGACTTTGACTGCAAATTTGAGTCATTTTTTGGTTTGGAACTGCAGTTCATAGCATGAATACTCAACTGATACATTCTCTCTCTCTCTTTGACCACGATGGGGTCGAGCGTCGCGGTCTCTGGCTTGATAGTCGTGACACATCATCATTTGTCACACCGGTGATAACGCAAAACTCATATCGTCTCGACGTTGCCGGCTCATGAGCTCGCTCGGGACGTCATTCGCGGTACCCCCACACTTGGCATGATGATTTTATACCTCCAAATATTTTTTCTGGGCTGAAACTAGTTCACCTTTCCATGGTTAGAAATTTTCGGTTCGAACGCGTTCGAACGCCGAACCGAACGTGAACGCGCGTTCAGGTTCAAGGTTCGGGAGTTGCCCGAACAGAACGCCGGGTTCAGGTTCGGCGTTCAGGGCGAAAGGCCCTGAACCTGAACCGAACCGAACCTTGACATCACTAAGGATTCCCTGCGGCTGCACTCGACACTCAAACCCGCCACCGCCGCGCTTGCCGCCCGCGTTCTCGACAATCTTGTGGACATCTGATGATGATACGCGGTACTACCACGAGCTAGACGGTAGGTTCGCGTCGAAGCGGTACGCGTACTCGCACCTCCTCGCGCTGTACGGCTACTGGGACGACTTGTGGGGCTGCTCAGGAAGCACGTTTGCAGACACTGCATGCGCGCCTGGGCGCGGCGCCCACGGAGAGAGGCAGAGGGTGTATACACTGGTGAGCGCAGATGCGGATTTGGGGGTGGCGCTGTGGGCAGACGGCAGTGTCGACGCTGAGCTCATTCACGTCTACCCTGATGTGCCTGACGTGTTTCGCCGCGCACGTCGTCGACACCACCTCGTCCGCACGGGAGCAAATCACACCGCGCTGCGCGAGTCCTGCACCGGAGCCGTTGGCGGTGCTCGTGCACATTTTCCGCGGATCGCAGCTGGGACTGGGGGCGGAGTCGCTGCTGCTACAAGCGTACGAGCGGCTGCGGTGCAAGCTCCTCTGAGGGAGCGCGACCGGGGGCGCGACCGGTGTTCGACATCGTTGCCCCCGAGGTTGTGTGTGGGAGTGGGAGTGGAATGGATAGACATGTGTATGCTAATCCTGCCGCCCGACAGAATCGACGAGATCTACGAGGACACGCTCAAGACGTTCCCGGAGCTCGCGGAGAACGACCACGCAAAGCTCGTCAAGCTCAACGAGGAGGGGATGAAGAACCCGGAGGGCAAGGAGCGGTGGAGGGTGTATATTGAGTCGTGCGTGTATTTGTCTCCTCCTCCTTCGTTTCGTTTCTCCTGGGCTGCACCATCTCCTGCACCCTCCCTGCATATCCCTTCCTCCCCCGTCCGTGCACCCGTGCCGCGCTCCCTCTCCGTATAGTGTGCGCCGCACTCGCTGACCCAAGCGCCCACAGGTACAAGAAGAAAGTCAAAGACTACAACTTCGGCTCGCTCATCCGGACGGATGCGTGCCAGGAGTATGGCGAGAACAATACCATCTTTGGTGCGTCGCGTGCCTGGTCCTTCCTTTACGTCCCTTTCCCCCGCGTCCTGCTCTCGCGCTGATGAGACGACGCGTCCTGTTGCACTCGCGGTGACGACGTGTGCAGTGGTTCCCGCGGTGACCGTACGATGCGTGCCGTTGTTCTCGTTGGTGACCATATGACGCGCTTCTCTCGTTCCTACATCCCACGGCCTCCGGCGGCGTGGAGAGTGGATGGCGGGAGTTTGTGTGGTGTGGATCGAATGTTCCTTCTTCAAACACACTCCAGTTTACATACATGCTTAGCTCTATATTTGGCAAAAAAATTGTTTTTGAACCTCGATTACAACGGACTAAGAGCTATAATCTGTAAACACTCGAGAAGAAAATCCCGCAGCAGGAGGTGTATGATCGGGTGGTAAGATATGTAAGTAGGGTGTATGCAAAGTTGCCAATCTGACACTCGAGGATTGTCGGGGTCGAATGGATACGTAGGGAAGCCGTACATTGCTGGATAATCGCGGAGACGCTCGGGATTAAATATTGTGGCACCGTCTGTGTCGACGGCCGAGGAAGAGGGTCCGGCAAAATTCCTTTGAGGCTCGAACCCGACATCGCAATCAAATGGAGTGTTTGCATGCTCGGCAGTGGTCTGGTAGCGCCCGGTAGGCCGAATGTCGACTTGCATGGGAGTTTGGTCGAGGCATTCCATCTGCTCCGCCACCTGAATAAATGGTCAAATAGTACAGTACTGTGCAAGCGATTTGCTTGAGTGCGCTGTGACGGTGGTTCGGTCTAAGCATTTCGGAATGCCATAATAGGGGTAAGGCCGTTTGTTGATAGCATCATCGTCGACGGTCACTTGACTCAGTGTTACCCCTTCAAGTTGCTACTCGATCTTGACAGCACATCGTCGAAGCCCTGAACGCCTTCTCAACGGTTTTATCGCTGAAAGCACGTAAATGTCTTTCAGCAATGACAAGCTCCTTGGTCCTACGGCGCAGGTCTTGCGCAGGTCGCCATATTTCCAAGGGCCCCAAGGTCGTTGTGCGGTGAATAAGTTGTCAGAACGCCAAGTAGTACGTGACACGGACCCAAAAACGTTCCCGCCCTCCAGTTCATCCTACCCTCAACTTGCGTTACAAGTCTCGTCCCGTCCCAGCGGGCCTCATCGACTTCGAAGCCGCCGGTCTCCCAGAATATGTCCATTGCTACGCCATTGTCATCGACTCCCTCTTCCCCGACCCGGAGCTCACCTCCATCCTGAGCGAGGCCGAGCGCCAGCCCTGGAAAGTGGCACAAGTTAATTTCTGGCACGATAGCCTTCACCAACACTTCGTACCGCAACAGTCAGCGTATCATCCACGATTTGTTCGAGTTGTCTTCGCAGATCTTCGATAAGATTCGGCCACACCTCAGCGCGATTGAGGAAATCGAAGAGCCTGTTTCTGTGTACCTGCGTCACAGTGGCAGACACATACAGGCAGTACAGAAGTGGCGCATGGTACGCATGAACGAGCGCCTACGGTTTTTACGTTATCCAAAAGGCGGATTCTTCCGTGCCCACGTGGATGGGTGCTACGAGAATGAGTACTTGTTCATTTAATGGGACATAATGGCTTCACGCTGACTCCGCTTTGACAGAGAAAACGGCCAGCGCACGTTCTACATGGTGCAGCTGTATCTTCCTTCTGACACATCGGGCTCAGATGAGAGCTTCAAGCCCGCAGGCGGCGGATCGACGCGCTTCTGGGGAGAGGAGGTAGACCATTACGCAGACGTTGAGGCCCTGCCCGGGCGCGTACTTATATTCCAGCACGACGATTTGCTCCATACCGGTGAAAAGGTAGGATTTTACTTCATTTTTTTTGTACCTTGTTTTGACGTGCTCGAAACAGGTCAAGCCGGCGTCAAGTGCGCCATGCGGTCTGACATCTTGTACGAGAAAGTCGGGGGTCCTGTGCCAGTTGCTGAGCCCGATCTTCCGCCGCCCTCATACGATGCGGATGTGCGCGCGTGAGTTGAAGTTGTGTCTGTGCCGTATTCTATTCTTTCTAAACTCTGATTTCGCGTTATATCATACATGAATGAGCCTTGCGCTTCATTTCCGTCACCAGTTGATCATTCCTCCACTCATTTGACCGCCCACATGATGCAGCTGCAGTTGCACAGCTGTCACGCGAGAAAGATGCCTACTCTATCTCGAACAATGGCTTAGGGCTGCACCTCCAGGTCCTTTCTCGTTTAAACTTTCGCACAGCGCCCGATTCATAATCAAGAATTCCAGATTCAGTTACAGTGGACCACTCCAGAAACATCTGCTAGAGAGATCATGACTGTGCTGATATGGTAAGAGGGAACATAAAGCGCTGTTTCTGGGACTTGCAATTTTGTGGGGCAGAGACCAGGTATTGAGAATAGACGGTGGATCAGAAAAAATGTTCGACGAACTCAACACCGACGATACGTCATGCAGGGACAGTCAGGAAAGACGACGGACGAGGCAACCGCGACACCATTGTCTCCGACATTGACAGAACGAATTTGGGTGATTTTATGAACACCATGATCGTTGAACGTATTACACGGGTGTTGGCGACTATAAATCCTGCTTCTGGTTCCCTCGACTTCTCTAGTTGCTCGCCGCTCCGATTCTGGGGCACGCCTGGCCCGTAGGGATGCACCTTCAAAACCTGTTAGTACAACCGGTCGTTTCATCAATAGCGGCAACACGCACTGGCTTCCACGTGTGAGACAGCAGAACGTGTTGGTTGCGCCTGTTCAAATTGCGGGTTTAAGAATATCCGCAGGATGAAGGAGCACAGAACATACACGGGGGCTTTCGGCCAGTCAGAATCATTGCATGAAAAAAGGCAACACAATAGAAAACTCACGCAGGGAGCGAAGGTTGGGCACGTGGGCAACTATAATTTGGAGGGCATCAATTAGCACAACTTTCGAAGTACCCACACGACACATACGGGGGGGTCCCCACCTATTCACCGAAAGCTCGTCAGTCATCGCTCACATATCCTGGAGTACAAGGTACTTACAAATTATTGCCATAGCGCCGTGAGTGAAAGCGAAGAAGAGGAGAGCGCTGGTGATGAACTTGGCGAACATTGTGAATGGGATTCGGCGTTGAAAACTTTCCCCTTATATATTGAGCTGGGCGTTTGGATTATCCGCATAGGGATGTGGCCTCGGTAATAAAACGTGAGAATGTACGGACTGACTACGGCTGTCGTAGAAGCCGTACGTGCCACTCCCAGGAGTTTCAGCATTCCTCGGACCTCGAGTTGAGGCACTGCAGCCGAGGTGCCCTTTGTGGTTGTTGCTGGCCATTCCTCTTTTGGACATTCATCAGTTGAGGAAGGAACCAACTTGTGTGTCATTTTTCGTCCCGCACTGCTGAGTACTTGGACCGAATCTGTGCGCGTTTGAGACACAAGGGGCCAGTGGGATGGAATGCGAGAGCTACAGTAGTGCGAATGTAAGGATGTGCCAGTGTGACGTCCGCGGTAGATCATGTATCACCGGAGATGGTTGTTCATTATGGCTCCAGTCCGAGTTGTGAGCTGTTGGGGGCATTTGACATCAAGAATGATGACACACTTCCCGCCTAGCAAGTTTACAGGAAACTGACAGTAGCGGGCCACATTTATCCTTTCCGCTTACTTCCTCGCTTGATTATAAAGGCAGCAGGCGTCGTACCCCGCATTCAATCCCACAATGGTTCAGAAGTCACTGTCCACTTACAAACAACCGAGGTACGAGGTAAGTTATGTTTGTAGCGTCTGTCTACGAGAGGACTACTGTCCACTGCCCTCCTTGCAATTCTACTCCTGGGGCGGGAAGCTCTATGCGCACCACAGACCTCTTCAAACACCGCCTGTGCGTGGCTGTTTGAAATTTTTTGATATGTACCGCTCACGACTTGTCCAATGTTCACAGGTGACTGAAAGTACATATGTAAGGATTCTGTTCGGCCATAGAGTTGACTTATTCTGATGATCGTTGTGCAGGAATGTACGGCTTTCAGGATGACCCTGAACGTTGAATTCTGATGTACTACGCCCATATTCAGGTCCGTCCGGTGAGACGTGTTGCATCATTCTCGTAACTCCCCCGGTTCTGGGCTTGCGAGTACTCGTTTCACAATTACTGTAATGGAATGACCGTTTGATATATTGCAAAGCTGCGGGAGGGTCTGTCCGCGGTAAAGCCTTCGTAAAAAGATGTAACCTCTTGATGCCGCGCAGATGTCTTTGATGCGAGCGCCGCTGTGGAAGGAGCCGGCTCGGCCGGGTAATGGCCGCTTGATCGGTATGCCGCTCGGCAGTGTATATCGGAATTAAGGAGAATGAAGAGTCGTAGCATGTCGCATCCCACGTTCGCCGTTCACGGTGAACGCTATTTAAATGTTCTCATTGCGTAACACTAATAAGTGACCCCCTGCCGACACAGAATGTCCTATGAATGACGGTCAGGCACAGCGGGGTAACGTATCCCGTTGCATCCCGCGATTCTATACCTTTCTATACAAATAACAATCTACGCTCGGCGTGATATAAATTCCAGTTTCAGATATATATAAACTCACCCTTCAACTTTAGTTCCGGTCCGACAACTTGACAACTTATCCGACACCCAGTACGACGTTTCGCGTCGGGCGCAGACGTAGTCAACCGTTCAAATTGAATCCCCGCATACCGAATTGGTCTCTTAGCCCAATATACCAGAGGGTGAGCGTTATGGTTGAATACTCCGTGCCCGAGGCTGAATGGCAACACCATGAGGATACAGTTGGTTGAAACTTGTTCGGACGAGGTCGCCCCGTACACAAAACCCCGACCTGTGATATGAATCGGTTCTACCGGTGCGAGCGTACAGTTCGGGAACATCAAGTGGCGGGTGCGGTATACAAGGGATTAGATATATATTTGCTACCGCAGCCCAGTGAATTATTAGAATTATTACAGCGGGAAACACATATCCATGTCCCTAATCATAAAAAGCAGCGTCTGGTACCAAAGAACTTCGTTTACGTATAAAAGGTATCCTAAGATGGAGGCCGGGCCTCCTAGCAAGGGTGGGCAACAGGGATTGGTGTAATCGCCTCCCACTGGACAGAACTAGTGTGCCGAGAGTATGATCAGCGAGTCCAATATATAGAGTTCCATTGAAAACGTACAGCGTGGGTGGGGCCTTTCCAGATTGATTTAGTAATCATAATCAACGCGAACTGGAAGAGACTTACAGGGACGGGAAGTGGGCAGCGTGATGGCCTGGACGGCGATGAGGAAAAAAAGAGTACTCGCAATGAACTTAGACAACATGGTCTGTAGTATGAGCAACGGTCTTGCAAGCTCTCTCGCTTTATAGTGCGAGAATATCTCCGATGTAGTTAACCATTGTGCCCCTGCCAAGCAAAGACTCAAGGAAAGCTTCAGCGGAGCGGGCGAACCCGGTGAACATGAGGACTTGTGTTTGAATTGTGCAAAGGGTTGTTTCATCACCAACTCTTGGAAGGGAAAGCTCGGTGCGGTCGTTCATCCATTTCCCGTGGTCGCCGGAAAATGGAGGTCCAACCAACGAACATTCACTTGGCTCCAGGAGATTTGAGCCACTGGATCTCTAAAAGATTCGTCCCATCGAATTAGATTAAACATCGACCGAACGCGGGCAATTTCAATCCGCGCCGAATGGTTTTAGATCCGGAGCAAGTTTAATGACAAATCATAATTGCCAAGTTAAGTTTTAGGTTCATTCGCAAGGCCCTTCAATACACGGTTCAAAATATATATCCAAAATCCCACAGCCATTGTAACACCTCCGCTTCCCATGATACTACCCCAAACATTGCAATTAGGGGCACGGAATCTCGCACACGCAGTCCGTCGCCCACGTCGGATCCGCAATAATAACGAGGTGGAGCCCATTTCAGGGGCACGTCCAGGTGTCGTTGCACGCGATCTGTTGGTCAATACCGCCGTTGCAGCTCAGGAAGGGCAGTATGTCACAGTGCAAACCCTGAAAAGAGCATTAGAAGGTCGCAATGAGGGAATGGGCATTGAAAGAAGGAGAGCGACGAAGAACTTCATCGGGGAAATTTTGTTGTGTTGCCAATGCTGCGTTGCGCCTTAAATACTGTACTACCAGAGGAACCGACGAATGGGTCAGATGGATTCAGTTTCAGATGAAACAAACGTGCGACGTCGCTTGCACGGTACCTGACTCCGCATTAAAAAAAAGTCGTAACATCCGGTTAGCCATCGAGACACGTCTAGAGCTAATTTAGGTTAGACATATATACATTCTGTTTGAATTGGAGGTCATCAACGGCCCACATCTGTTCACGACATTCACGGCCGATCCATTCACGGATCACCTTTTACAATAACCATCCCTTAAACATCCCTGCACTTGCAGTACTCAACGTCACCACGGGGGCCAGACACAGGACGTTCACTCACGGCATTTGAAGTTGGAGATGATGTCCCTGGTGGAAGGCCAACCCATGCACGACGCGCCAGCGGCACGCTGCGAGTTAGATTTCGGCACCGGGAGATTAATGGCCGATGTACGTTGGATGTACGCTCGGACATATCGGCACCGGAGAGAACGGAGGCGGGCACCAGTGCCCTCCACGCAGACGGGCGGCCCAGGATCACAGCACGGAATGGCGGGTAGCAGACTCTAAAAGTGAGACCGACGGGGCCCGAGCGCTCAAAGCCTAGTTGGAGATAGTCTCCCTAGTCAGACCAAACACGTAATCTTCTCTTTGATAAGCGGAGTGTGGAGAAGATCGTTTATGAGTTGGAGATGATGTTCGTAAGGCTAACGCATGCACGACGCGCCAGCGGCAAGCGGAGAGTTAGACTTCGGCAGAGAGCGCGGGGAGGTCAATGGCTGATGCACCCTCGGACATTATTGGCGCCTAAGAGAACGGAGGCGGGCACTAGTGCCCCAACGCGTAGCAGACCTGAACGGACGCCGAGCGCTGAAGCGTTAGACTTCGGCAGAGAG
This sequence comes from Mycena olivaceomarginata, assembly GCA_029378375.1. Taxonomy (NCBI): domain Eukaryota; kingdom Fungi; phylum Basidiomycota; class Agaricomycetes; order Agaricales; family Mycenaceae; genus Mycena; species Mycena olivaceomarginata. Next base: position 387,140 of record JARKIC010000072.1, on the reverse strand, counting down.
CGCGGGCGGATTAATGGCCGATGCACCCTGGGACATCATCGGCACCTGAGAGATCGGAGGCAAGCACTAGTGCCCAACGCGCAGCATGGATCGCACCGGACTGGTAGTAGGACACGCCAAAAAATAAGACCTGGACGCCAGCACATATTGGGGTAAGTCGCGAGTTATTAACCGATGTTGCGCCCATCGAAAAACGTCTGGGACTCTAGGGCCTGAATGAAGAAATCGAACAAAGGTTTAGGGAAAATATGTTTATCCCGCAGGCACGTCGACGTCAAGTCAATTGACTCTTGGATGATTCATTACCATAGGTGAGGGAATTCACCCGAGAGCCTGGCGTATAGAAGCCGATCCTGGGAAACGCATCACCAGTCAACGTATAGCAGTGTGGATTCTGGTCGAGATACTAGTTTGTCGTCGCTGGGATTTCCTCTGAGAACCTAAACTTGAGACCTATAGAGCCAGTCAATTTTGCTGCGAACGTGGACGCACAAGGAATAGGCTCAGATTGCCGAGGGTTTCACCGCCCAGCACCTTCGCACAGCCACCGGTACCGCATGCCCGATCAGCCACCAGGTGGCTCCCGGTGGCTACCGCAAACACGAAACACTACTGTGGCATCCGAATCAAAAACAAAACCATAAATAAAGTCCAAAAGGACACCTATATTCTGTCTTCCATGTCACACACGCACTCGCCCTGCATCACGGCCTCTGTGCTCGTCGAGGCATCGCCCGACGTTTGCTTCGACTTTGTGAGGAGCGGGTGCGCGCTGGCTCTCAGACGGCCCTGTGTGACCTCTGACGACTCGCAGGATGAAACAGACTCACTGGGCTCTCGGCAGCATGGAGCGCGAGGAGGTGGAGCCGGGCCTCTTTTGCGGGACGAGCCTCTTCACCTACAATAAGCTCTATATCCGGATCGTCGCCCAGCCTGAGCTACGTCTCGTCGACTACTATACAGGCACCTCACCCGCGAGCTTGCGATTCGGCACGTCAACCCGCGTTATCGACAGCAGCTGTGTGGGTGAGGTTGCTGGGAATGCGCTGATTGTGATGACTACGTGGCGGCATTCCAGCACCAGCGACGCCGATTGGGAGCTCAAGAGCCACTTCTGGCCGACCGAGATCGCCCTGATCAAGGCGCGCATCGAATACGAGCAGCGCAACCCCGAACAGGCGGCGGCAGCCCCACAGACTTCCGCAAAGTCTGCGGCGTAGACCATTCGACCTTGGGTGGAGGGCGATAGCCGCCATACTCGCGATCTCACGGATTCCTTGCTTGCAAAATTGCGGCCACCAGTTTATTGAACAATGATTTGTACACCAGATCTCTCCCGTTTCTCAAATATCTCCCACCTTGCGAGCGTCTATTGTCGAAATCCGACCCGCAGTTCATGTACGCTGGCTCACAATCACGAACCACTTCACAACTATCGAGCTCTTGTACCTTCGGCTGTATTTGCTGTATCCTTCACATATTATCTCGTGCCTATCCATTCCCTCACTATCTGATCTGAGGACCTGGGCCAGGTTCTCGAATAAGATAGATAGCTGTTCCGGGAGACACCGGGGCTCATGCCGCCTATTTCTCATCACCAGCTGCGATGAATCTACTGAACATAGACGTGCGGATGGCCTATTAGAGTAATATGATACCAACTGCTTCTATTTTCGTATTGCATTGGGCGGAACCTCATACTCAGCTAGGGAGCCTTTCGCGTTCAGGCCGGATTATCTAGGATTGTTCAAGCTATGAAATCTCAGACAGCTTCAGCTCGGCTGGCTGTTTTAAGCTAAAGGATAAACAACTACTGGTATCTTGATTAATTTCGGCCTTCTCAATCTGCTCAATTTCAGGTACAATTCCAGTCCAGGCTGAAATGTGAATTGAAATCACTGATTTCTGTCCCACCGAAATCTGAACCCTCTGCCAAAAATTGATTTTGGGGTGAATGAAAACAATTCTTTAGGTTCACAGTCAAGCCAAGCTGGAATTCAAGCCAAAATTATATGTTTTGAGAGCGCCGAATCACAAAATGAGACAAGTAGTTTACGTTCGAATTTAAACTGACCTGATTTGTTAATTGATACTAATTTTTGCTTCGCCGATATACGGTATAGATCGGTGCTCCTTCGACGGTCCATCGCGTGCCATCGTGCGCCGCGTGCCGCCCATGTGCTGCGAGCCTCCTCATCACCTTCCGGTGTCATGAAACAAACGGCGGGCGATGGCTCGCGATGTGTACAAACAAATCACAGCATTCTGAATTCTGTAGGGAGAATTGCGACTGTACGCAGCGCTACCTCCATAGTCTAGTTTTAGTTGCTGTGTGTTTAATGTTAGCCGTAGGTCACGCTTCGGCGATATCAGACGTCACGTGAACGCCAAACAATGCCAACTTTTCATCACACGCCTACTGCCTCGCGCGACCATGGCGCGTTGGGTGCCTGTTCTTCCCCTCAGTTTACTCCAACTATAGCACATATGCTTTTCCTTCAAGTTTTACTCCCCGCCAGGCTTTGCATTGGCCCGTAAAATCCTTCTGGGAGTCCTCCCCCATTTCGACTGTGCATCTGTTTGTGGGGACCTCCATTTCGACGAGGCAGCAGCAGGAGAGGGCATAGAAGGGTTAGGCTTATAATGCTTTGTGGGATGTTGCAAGTTATCAGAGGGGAAGGGAGAACTGCTGCAAGTGGGTGCCGTATTCCCACCGGTCACCCCAGCGTTCCGGGGCTATTTCTTTGGAGCAGAATAGTCACAGGGCTTTTGGGGTGATCTATTACTGAATTGTATGATTCCATAGACATGGGAATCCATGGGATTCACCCAATGGATGTCAAGTGATTTCGGGGAAGCTGGCTGTGCAGAACCTCGAGAGGGGCCACTTTGACCGTGGAATGAAGTCGGATATGGGTTCCAGGGGTTGTTGGATTATCTCAAGTAATACCTCAGCTGGATTGATCCATGGGAGGGAGAGGATGCGACTGGACGCGCCATAGCAGACGCGACGGAAGTGTCACATGTGACCATCCACATTGGGACTGTCCTAATCCGGAAGCCTGACCTACGGCTTCTGATGCGCGAGTGGAATCAGACCATATATCAGGTTATTTTTTTGCTCTCTCCAAATTTTCACAAAAAAATAATCTTGATTGATGGTCTGACTAGGGAGACTACTACCTCCACGAATTCTTTCAGATTTTTCTCAACTCTTTCTGATGGGCTGGAGCAGGTACCACTCACTCCCTGATTCTACCCACAGAATTCCACTGAAAATACGGAAACATGCGAAATATAATTCTGTCTTTGCCCAAATCTGTGCGATAAAATGATCTTGAACCGCGAGCAAAGCTCTTGGGAGCTCAAACTCTATTTTCCTGTGTAGTACAAGTGTTACACAACTCATTCATAACCATTTTGTGTTCCCACGGCAAATAGAACAACCATAAATCGTCTAACCGCTCATCACTGGGTTTTGATCTGGCCCAGAAGGTCCACTTTCTAAGACACTTTGGCACTCAAGAATCCATATGAACAACTCTGAACCCTCATATAAAGCTCTGTGAACTAGATTTGAGTCTTTGACTTGAGAATTTCCGATTTTACGCTTAGAAGAGGTACCAAGTTACGAGTACTTTATGTACTTGTTCTTTCCATCAACGGGTTTACATCTTCAATCAATATTCAACCTGAACCTTGATCCACTGATCGGGAACTCACTTGTGGTGGCTCGTTTCTCTACTTTACTATCTGTCTTTTTTCTATCAGCAACCAGTCTGAACATACCTCTCACAGGGTAGATCAAGGAATATTTGGTATCAGAACATCTAGCCAATGATTGATGTGGAAGTTTGGTTCAAGTGGGAACTGGGTCACCGACTCACCATGGGGTGTTTCAACATACACATAACACAGTAGGTAGAAGTGAATATTGACTCAATGGCTGACTTTAGCTTTGTCTAAGACTTGAAAAATACGATGGCGGCACTTTTCCCATTAAGGGCGGCACATGACTGCCGCCCCTTGGCGGCCAAAGGCGGCACTTTCACTGTGCCCCGCCGCTTGCTGGCCAACTCCTTTCATAGGTGCCAGTCACTCTCCACAAGCGGTCACGTGTATAATCACATCATGTGTCAGGCAGCAAAAAATCTTCGCAACACAAAAACACTTTTTTCCCCTGGCGACGTGGAGCTATTTGGAGACAGAAAGATATGGTAATTCATTCTATACAACTACTTCTTTCCTCAAAGTATTTATCGAACAATTCCATAATGTTTTTCAGCAAAACTCGGTGACTGCAGTATCGTTTGCCGGCCCAAGCCGCCTGGACACCATTCAAACCCTTGCGGTAAGCATCAATGAAGTGATCCGACCGTCTTGCAAACCTTCCATCACCTGGAATGAGCCCAATATTTTTTGAGATGAGGTAAAGCACTTACTTCCACATAGATTTGAGTGGAACAGAGTCAAGAGCAGCATTCATGTTGCGCTCCAAGTCTTCCTCCTTGATGAGAAAGAAAACATGTGATAAATTCGCTTTGCAAAACCCCATGACTGCTCAATACAATTGACCTCGCAGTGGAACATTGGGAAGAAGATGACTTTGTATCCACGGGCTTCACAATGTTCCTCAAGCATGGATTTTTGATTGACAAAGTCTGGCTGTGTGAAAAGAATCCGGCGGTAACAGCAATCTGCTCGCCCGGGCAGGCATTTAAAGCCCTTGCACTCGGCCTTCAGCTTGTCTGGATTTGGAAGTACAGCACCTTTCGCGATCTGCTGATGGATCAGGTTACGCATTCCTTTGAATATTCCGGCTTGTCGGTGACCCTCGGGGAAATAAAGAGATTGTAGAGTTCCATCTGGAAATGTACCATCCCGCATTCGGACATATTCAACTCCCTTGGCAGTATTCACGGGGCAGAGGGAATTTGTTTTGTTGCTTTTTGAAGTTGGCGGCTTCACAACCATTTTGCAGGCACTGAGTGCATCTGGAGCTCGCACTGTGTGAGTTGTAGTGTTGTCATAGCCGAAGACATGGCACTCATCTGGCCGAGTTTCATCCAAAGTGTCCATGGCCTCTGTCGCATGCTTGAGAATCTTGGCAGTTGTATGTAGCTGTCCCTTTTCCCACCCAGTCAAAATGTCCAAAGGGCAAGCCATCCATGCTCCGACATGAAAGCTGCCACCATCATCGAGGTTCCCTCTCCCTTGGAATATGGTTTGGCAGTCTCACTGACATGGACCCATCTGATTTTCTGGCAATCATTAGCATAGAAGATGCATTTCATCGTGTCTCCAGATCACGACATTTCTCCCATTGAGGGCCGCAATAAATGTCCGGTTGTGTTCTTCGTCATCCCACACCTCGTCCAGCTCCTCGGCCACTTGCCTTTTACTTTTCTTCTTCTTTCTAGCCATCTTCACTGCTCCAGCTTCTGGCGACCCAATCTTGTCTCCATCTTCTGTGAATTTCCTGCGATATTTGGACAGCTCTGCTCACCATGGCAGAAAGACATTCTGCTGGTAATCCACAACATCTCCATGCTCATGGCTATCAGAATACATTCCCTTAAGTTCCTTGGTCCCGCCTACTCACTGCATTCAGGCCCTTTCTCAGTGCATGCTGCGTCCGAGGCGCCTCAGCTCAGCTCGGTGGACCCAAGGTCGGCAGAGTCTGCCGAGCTGCACCTACCTAGCTCGAAATTTGTAAATTCTTCGCTATTCTCACAGTCACTATGTTCCGACCCCCCCTAGAAATAGACTGAGGCCAGTGACCTGCCCACAGCTGCACAGAGGGGTCTGTCTAGGTGACTAGAAGCAGTCTGTGTAGGTCAGCCTAGGTCTGGGCAGGTCAGTGCAGCTGTTTGTATCTTCAGGGAGGTCAGTTCAGCCCAGGGTAGGTCAGTCAAGGTGTTGGTGGCCACCTAACCAAAGGTAAACATACCTGATTTGCAGTGGAGAATGACTTGTAGTATTGCCGCTTCGTTGCCGCGGCCTGGTTTGGCTCGGAGAGCCGATAAATCCGAGCTGAAACTTCGTCGTAAGCCGGCTGAGGCTTGCTGGAACTGAGAGAGATTCTTTGTCTAATGGCTGTGAGGATTCATAGAATGCTCATTACCTGGCATTGGATATGATACAGAGTCAGTGCAGCCCAGGTCAAGGTCAAGCTAGGTGCCCAAACTGAGACGGACACACCTACACGCACCTACACTGATCTACACTGATCTGCATGACGTCAGTGTAGCCTGCCAGCCATGGGCTACCTAAACCTACACGAAAGCTGTGTGTAGTCGGCTGCACAGAGCCGGTGTGGTTGGCTAGCCAGACCTTGCCAGACCCAGACTCACCTTGCTGAACCTTGACTAAGTGAGTCTAGCCAACCCCGGAACGTAGTGAAGTAGTTGCTTTGGAGATTGTGTGATATGATTCTGGAACACTGTACTTTGTTGTCAGCCGCAAATCGGCCCTTGCGGCGGCCATCAATTGCCGAGATCTAGGCGCTACAGGGCGCTATCGTAATGATCTGTACAGCCCTCACCTACGGCTTCTCCTGTCAATATCAACTTACAGTATCGCAGCGCTAGGTTCGCCGAGGCACTTGGGACGTACAGGGTACATTTTTACGGCACAGGCGAGCTTCAGAAATGTTGTGCTGACATTTTATGAAATCTACAGGTGCAGGTAGGGCATGATCAGCTGGGTCTGCCGACCCCGCCTCGACTCATCGCGGTAGAGCGCGACGTGGGTCTGCCGACATCTGCCCATTTTGCCGCTGCCAAGTTCTGCTGACTGCCGCTGCAGAATTTTTGCACATGTTTTGTTGCCGCCATACTGCCGCAGACTGCCGCTGCATCGAAAATATTTCAGCTTTTAACGTAGCGGACAAGACTTTCTTTGACGCAAGACGAAGGTACCGATTGTACTAGACACAAGGGAGTACCTTGACACACATTCCAAACCACCAATTACGGCGATACCAACCAGTTCAACATGTGTTGTAAGTTCAACTGCCGCAGACTGCCGCAGTACTGCCGCTGCAAGTGCTGCTGCATGCGGCAAAAGCACGGCAGCGGCAAAATCCCTTTGCCCCTCCGGAAGAAGAGGAACTGCGATTCTGACCGATTCTCGAGGATCTCGATTCTTGGCCAATTCTTGCCTCAGAATCACGTTAAAATCGACGTCAGAATCTTCATAAGAATTGCACCTCCCCAACCGCTTTGACTTTCCCTATTTTTCGAGGCTCTCTGCGGATTTTTGGGGCTGTTGAAGTAGGGTCGGTGAAAGTATTTATTCTTGGATGCGAGCGGGTAGGTCGACTTGGCTTCTTCATTATTCACTATTCTCAACCAAAATTCTATTTTTGGGTCACAGCGTCACGGGCTTTATTTTGACGACGTTGAGAACCTGGAGAGAAGTATCGTCGTATTCACGGACAGCAATCTCGACACGACACTGGACGAAGGAAATCGGCTCTAGCCACGTATACCCTGCCCGAACACGGGGACCTGCGCGAAGAGCGCCGCATTCCCATATATGTGCCCAATCGAAGCGTCGTTCCCGTACGCAATATAGGTCGAGTGGACGCGCGTGTGTTCCGTTATCTTGGTGACCCAGTGCACCGGCACAGGATCGTGAACACGCCGCGGCACCTCGTCATGCCACCACCCCGCCCGCTCCCTCAACTCCAGCGTGCGCTCCTCCCCGCGCTCGATAATCACCCCCATCTTCTCAATTTCATCCAGCAGGTCCATGAAGCCCGCGTGCACGTCCTCGGTGTGGATGGGGCCGTCGGCGAGGACGTCGTGCCCGTCCTCGTGGCTGTTCGTGCCACTGTGGTACAGAAGCTTGACCTGCGTCGCGAGGCCGACGCGCGCTGAGACGGTGCGCACGCGCGCGTCGCTGCCTTTGAGCAAGCGAAGTACCGGACCGAGTTGGCTAGCCGGTTTCTGCTGTGTGTCGGTGAACTTCTTCCTCCTGTGGGCGGCGGTATGGGGTACTGCGGCATGGGGTACTGGTGCGAGAGTCCGTACGCGAGAAAGCCGCCGCCCGGAAGGAACGCAGGGTTGGCGAGGAGCTTGCGCAGCGCGGACTCGGCGGCGCTTTCGGGCGACGGCCCCGGGCGGATCACTCCCCCGCGCGCAGCATCTTTGTCGACGAGGAAGAGGTTGTATGTGAGGGTGACGCGGTGGCCAGTTTGCACGCGCTCGACTGCGTGCGTAACGTCGCTGTAGAACGCGACATACGCCAGCCCCGGGCCGACAGCGCGAACGGAGAGCTCTGCTGCCGAATCGAAAGTCCAGGTTTTCCCGTTGTGCTCGAGTGTTAGCGCGCCGCCCGTATGCGAGGTCGGGAATATAATAACTAGAGAGCCTATCATGGTTTCCCCGCGCGGCGTATCTTTATGCGCTTTGAAGAACGAGTCTGGTCCTGCAAATCTTTTCAACACCATATAGTGCACAGTTTAGAGTGTTGACAGACCATAGACATTGAGCTTGTACAGTTCGGCCCTTAAAATCTTGTCCCCATTGGCGTCTTGTCCTTCAAGAATGTCTGCGCTGATTGCGTCGACGAGCCCCGAAGTAACAACATCGAGCCGGGCAGCGAATTTGGAAAGTTCCATCTTGCCAGCTTTGCGGTAGCTCTCATCGAGGACATCCTTCTGGTTTACCCCGAAAGTCGCCTGATCGCAAGCTGCTGCCAGACCGAGAAGATCTTCTTCTCTCGCGTTTCCGAGGTCGATGCGCCTGGAACAGCCACTGCGTCAGTTTGGTTCAGGAAGAAGAAGTCCAGCCCAAGAACAGACCTCGGATACATCTCCCCGTCAACATCGTAGTAGATAACTAGGTCTTCTGGTTTGACGACGTGAATGCCACCGGTGTACGGGACCTGCGCCTCGAGTGATTCTCGAAGAGAGTTGAGGTCGGCTGTGATGGTATTGACTTCGACCGAGGAGTTCGGGATGATTGCGGAAGGCTGAGACATATAATTTACTTTGAAGGTCGATGAAGGAAAGAAAGGAGAACTGGCCCAAGAGCCGGATGCGGCATTCCATCAATCAAGTCGGCATTATCTGCCGAAGGCCAGGGTGCAAAGCGTGCGTAATCATGCTTATTTTTACCCGATTTGACTCCTCTTGCACCGGCCCGGCTGCAAGCGACTCGCCGCCAATTGGCCGAGCTCCCCGCTGCAAGCCAGGGGCACCCAACGCCGAAGTAGCCGAGCCGTGCTCGAGCACACGAGTCCCGAGCCTCGTCGCCCTCGAGCACATAAGTACGACTTGCAGACAAAGTAGCTAGTGACGGCTTAGCCAACGGGATTAAGTATGGAGGGACGGGAGTAGATCGCTTCTGGTGCGTCGCATCCTCTCTTCCCCGCCACTCCATGTCTGTGCTCACGTGTCCCTTCCTTCCGGATGTGCTGCCGCTTGCCCAACGGCCCCGAAAAGCAGCTGTCAATCTACACCGCCGTAGCTCTACACAGGCTTGCGCTTGCGATTTGTCGACGTCCGCGTGCTGCGACTGACTCCCGACTCCGAAGACTCGCGCCCTCACGCCAACGTCGAGCGCTTTTTCGCTGCGCTCGATGCCTGCCTTCCACCTCTCCCTCCTTCCCTCGCTTCCTGTACCTCCTCCCTTGTTCCTTGACTCTCTTGGCTCAGTCTTGTCACTGGACCCTTCGCATTTCCCTCGCTCATCGCCTCCTCCACCGACTGCACTATATTGCTCCTCTTACTCCTCCTCGCTCGGTTCCTCCCTCCTCACGCAGCTGCAGAATCACTGAACATGCGGCCATGCCGTCTGTCCTCCCGCGCTGCCTGTGCCGACTCAAGGGGCCTCGTCCAGCAAACGCGCTGAGTGAAAATAGCGCTGGGAAAAGTCCGGCGGGCGCTGCAAACGCTCGGCGCCTTGGTTCACAATGCACCAGGCGCGCGGGCCTTTCCTTTACTTCCAAGCTCATACCTCCACTCCCTCCTTCCTTACACACTGTCCTGCGCACTGGGAACTACCTCGCGCCCCCTCCACATATCCTCACTCCTTACTCGCTGCCTCCTTCCCTTTCACCGCTTGCTGCTGCTTGCACCGCCCACGCACCGCCATCATTATCCTTCCTGCCACGCTTAACGGCGCTTATCCTCTATCCCTACCTTAACCTACCTACTCCTTTTATACCTACAACCACACGGCACGCGGAACGAGCCGTGGCCGGTACCGCTGGAGGTCTCGCTTGACACTTGCCCTTTGGCGCAAACCCAGCACGTCCTCGTTCTGAGTTTCTGCGTTCATCCTACACATTTCCGAAAAAGTTCCAGCTGACAGTCGGTTGACGCCCGTCTCGCGCAAGCGCTGGTGAGAAGCGCTTGAGCGCCAGACGCAACTGTGCCTGGCGCTGCGGGTGATTGGACGGCTTCAAGGCTTGAGATTTATCGTGGCTTCCCGCGTGGTATGTAACCACTTGTGCGTGTGCTGCCAGAGCAAAAAATTAGACTCCAACCCACTCTCGATCACCGTTATTTCTGCCGCGAAGTCAGGCGGGTGAGTCATCCGACCGCACTCTTCTTTGCATTCCTGACTGAAATTAAAGGCAGCGCTCTTGTCGAGCCGTCGGGTCCCGAGATATATCCTGTGTCTCAGCATTTTGAGCGCCTGGATGAGCGCGTGAAACTAGATAAGCATTTCAATCACATTCCACGTCGCTCGTGAACCCATCCATTGCCAATCCGGATCCTCAGCAACGGGAAATTATTATTCATTTTTTGCAGGCCTTACATTCATGTTTTCGATTCAATTGTGGACACAGCAGGGCACACCTCACGCACGGTTTGGGCGCCTTTGCATTCCCCGCGAATGACGGCAATATTTAACCGCCCAACTACTAGTGGAGCATATGTTAAGGTCGCGAAGATCCGTCACTTGGAGTCAGGAAACGTCTGCCTCCATGCTTCGCGGTCGATGTCGAAATAGTCCAATGCAGATCCTCGGGCTGATCTCCCGGCGACAACGCACTCGGCGACATGGGGGCCATATCCAAATTCGGATCGCCTGGAATCACGGAAAGTGCAGGTCATATTTTTCGACCACACTTCAATCTTTCCCTATCTACACGGAATACATCACTCACCGCGTTTGTCTGTGAACGCCAAAGCCAAGAACAGTAAAGCGTCTGGTTCTCCCCGTTGAAGAAGTGCAACCATGGAACTGTAAGACACATTTCACCGCACGAATCAATCTTGTTAAAGACGGCGCGGAATCAGGTCCGTTGTCATCGATGACTCAGAAATCCATTGAGCTGACCGTTCGTCTGTCAACAGGCTTTCGGTATAGGGTTCGCATGAAATCGCCAAGGAGTAGCCGCCTGGGATGTTGCGCATGCTGAGCAAAACTTACGGATCAAACGATTCTAGGTTTCGAACGTTCTCCATTTCGATTTAGGACTCAGAGATTCTGCTGAAATTCTCACTAGGAAGAGGCGTCATAGGCAGGCGCTGCCATTTCTAATCATTCCTCCCAGATAACCATTCAACGCATCCATATCCCGATGGAGTACATCGAAGTGTGAGAGCTGTTGCTCATTCATTCCATGAATTTTCTCCGGAATCCTCCAAGAACTCGAACCGCGATGTCAAGAAAGCCGGACAGGTCGGATGTGACTTAGGGACGTCTCCCCGTCACGTGGTGATATGTTTTACGGATGTAGATACTCCGACGAGAACGTGTAAGTACACTGGATATGTGGATTCCTACCGCCGGTTCACACATGGTATATCTAGCCGTCCAGTTGTTAAAAGACAGCGGGTTTTCATCTGTTACATTTTGGGTTGATCCTCACGGACGAAGAGCAAAGTGATATTCCAGCGATACAAAACTGGGCGAGGCAGTGACTGCATCGAAAACTGGAGTTGACCCCTGAAGATGAGGAGCTCACGATGTTGAACTTGGGTTCAGCTATGATGTCGGCTTTCTCCGTGATTACGGTTACAGCTGCTGTGACGAGTAACGAGGATCTTTCTTCTCTCCTTCTCTCAGCATCTCACTGATCTTGTTCTAATGCTGGTGTTCCGCCGGTTGCTGATACTTGGTTTTCAAATAGGCACACTTTTTAGAAGTATCGGCATTCTCGAAATTGTAAGTGGTTTGTCAAAAATTAGGACTGCGGAGCCTCCCTGGATAAGTATGCCTAGCTCCTCGCATTCTGTCCTCTCAGGACTGCTTAGGTGCCATCATCAGGCCCGATATTATGGATATTAACTCAAACCTTACTCCCACCGACATCTTGGGAGATCCGTCTACGATCGGGGATGCCCCAAAGCTCGCTCGGAGACACGCCCCCACACCCAAACTTGCCGAGTATTAGCGGATGATAAGCCCGAAGCCACAGCGGAGCCGTAAAAAGCGGAGCCACAAAAAGCCGGCGCCAAAAAGACGGAAGTCATGCAAAACCGTGCGCGAGACGTGCCGAATTGAATGTGATGAACGACCTGCCAAAGGTGCTATTTATCTGCCCACCAGGGCCTACCTCTTCGCTTGTCCCATGCGTATCGTATTATGTCTGACTTCTTCTGTAGGATAAATGCTAGATTCATTCGCCAGCCGTCCACGGCATTACAGAATACGCAAATCGTCTGGCTCGGCTTCTGAAACAGGCAGTAAATCACCATGCTGTGTTGAGTCTCGAGAACCAAGAAGTAAATTCATTCCGGTCTTTTCCAGCCTACAGCACATTGGCGCCCAAAATCTTCTTGACAGAAGCGCCAATCTTTGCGTCCTTCTGCGAGAAGAAAAACATTGGAGTATCATTGGAACGAACCATCAACCGTTGTTCTTCGTAGGATGGCAGCACCATGACAGGCGCTTGTGCAGCTCTGTCGGCTAATCGATATCCCAATATTCCCCGAAACGTTCCATCGAAGGTGCGCTTTTATAAAGGGGGTATAGGCACTTGGCATCTGGATCCGCCCTTTTGCACCTCCGCGATGTACTCAACCACCGACCACTCTGCGGACTTCCTTGCACCGTGCTCTGATCTCCTTCCATCGTCTAAACCAACACCGCGGAATCAAGCTACGAGCGACGCGTTACAGGCTGTGCTCCGTCGACGGAAGACTTGGAAATCACGAGGCGGTGAGCCTATCTGGCCACTGGATCTCGAGGCTGCATTGCTTGAAGGCAACTGTTCTCACTGGACCATCGTATAGCTTCACTCACACCATATATTCATACAGCTTTAGAGAAATATCGGCCCGAGGACTGTCGAGAGACTCTGATGCTCGGTCGTTTCCCGCGTCGAAACCGCTTCATCTCAGACTATATCTTTAATAAAACCGGGAAGCGGCGTTCGCCTAAACAGGTCGGCAGTCGTCTCCAGCAACTTCGGGACTGTTGCGGAGATATGCGGGGTACGTAGTTGCCAAATTTCTGTACCACGGTGATTTTACCCCATCTTCAGTGCGTCAACTCATATGCCCTTGGCCAAAACCGCCGCCCTGTTCTGCAGCGGCTGTGGCCACGAATAGGGCCCTCAGCTCCGTCGTCCCGCCTCTCGAGGGAGGGTTACTTCGGAACTCACTGGCCCCGCCCAACACGGTTATTTATATCGACATTCTTCCAGAGGGATTACCTGAAAATACCCGTTGCGGTATCACCTCCTTGCCATGGCCGGATGTTGGGGATGGTGCTATCATCCACGCCTCAGATCATCCACGACGTCTCAGAGCCATCAGTCCGACTGTATCGTTCATCGCACCCTCACCACTGATTGCGCACTCCCGGTTCACCGTCCGTACTGAAGATGCTGTCCTCCACGCAGAAACAGTTCCGCTGGTGCTTGTGGTTGATAAGGCTCCCCAACCGGCCGCCTACCTGTACAGCACCCAACTGGTCCCAAAATATTGGAATGTCTTGGTGGATGGTCCGGGCATGTGTCACGCCTTTTCCCGGCATTTTCTTAAACTCACTGCTCGACTCAGATATCACTGGGTTGACGATTTTGCAAGAAGTTGTACAGACCGAAACCTCGTGTCTCCTCTTTTCGGCGGCGTATAAATTCAACTACCGCAGACATTCCGAAACCTTATCCTCGGTGCCTCTCGCATTCCGCGATGCCCTTCCCGAATTTCCCGCTCGCATTCCGACATATACACACTGTAATCTGACGGTCTCGCAGCCCCCCGTCCGATTTCCTATGGACAGATGCGCTACCAAAAATACTATGTTCCCCTCTCTGTCATTCCCTGCAGATCTGTCAAACTATGTGAGTAGCTCTCCCTCTCTCAAACGTCCTCTTGTCTCATCTAAACATCCCCAGATTTCGTAGCGACACCAGAGAAGTGGAAAAGAGTGCCATTTGTAATCAAAATTTATTGTGTCCCATGCTTTCTGAAATACACTTTTGTTTCATAGAGGGTGGCCTATCGTCTGTGGACCCTACGATCCTCGCGTATGCTCGCAACCGAGAAATAATAATATTTTTTTGCGGCTTATTTTTTTGGAAAACATCTAGAATGTGTTTTTGAGCAATTTAGACACCTAGTCAGAAAAAGTGAAATAGTCGGACTCTATGAGGCTGTGTCTCGGGATTTGCCGGTGAACATTAAGACGTCTGGATTCTGGCCCCCGCAGCCTGGGAACGACATCCAAACGACATTTTTTGACTCTTGAGCAGCCCCAAGGTCCGCCGTGGCGGGTCACAACTCGAGAATCATGTTGGAATTGCGAAACTCGGGGACGATGTTGAGCAAATGTTGAGTGCAGTAACTCTCACGCAAGCTGGGAAGGGGAGGGTGTTGTGGAACAGCTTGGGGTCTAAACAACCTCTGGTGTCCTAATATGGCAATTTTGGCGACATGTTCTACATCTTTGAACTCTTTGGATAGGCAGAAAAACACGAATGCCGTTGTGGAGGGGTCGGATGGCTGCCTTGCGGAAATCCCCTTTTATTGTGTATCCAGTCTCACTTTACATTTACCCCTATCTACTTTACATCATCTGTTTGTAACGTAAATAAGATCATCATCGAATTCACACTCATACCATGATCTATGCGGCCAGTGCAGGGCTCTCGCCCAGAGGTACCACCGAGGGACCTCGCCCCCTACTCTCGTAGCACCGCCAGTGGGCTGTTTAGCCACCTAGACCCCCTCGAAACTCACTTTACAACATCACACTCTTCTCACGGCATTTTTACACTATCATACTCTGTTTTCCCTCGAATTTCGCACTCTGCAGCTCGGGACCAAAGTCCTCATATTATTCTTATCATTTGCTTGACCGCTACACGGATCACCGACCCATTTCCAGAACCTATGCTTCGGGTGTTCTCCTCTTCCACACTGTTAGACTTCTGTGATTGTGAAACGTTGATAAGCCGTGAAACGGACCATGGGTGAAATAGCAAGGAATTTGCCGATTTCTACCTTAATCAGGTAGCGCACTGCTCCAAAGGATTAGCCACTTTGCGTTGCAGCCATTGGAGCCATACCATGGCAAAATGACGTTGCAATGCTCGATGGCTCCACCCGCCAAATTAGCCACTGGTGGCTGTGACAGCCATCTGACGTCATTTTTGGCAGGCGGAGCCACCAGACAACGCAACGTCATTCAGCCATTGGATGGCTCCAATGGCTGCACCGCAAACTGTCTATTAGCATAAGTCCTATATGGCTAATCAGGGCTTTATCCTGCATGAGGACCTTAATCAAGTCCGCCTGGGATGTATCAACTGGAAAGTTCATACTGGTTGACATCCATGATTAAGGGTTTAATTGCCAAGATTAATCAAGGCATCGCGGGGCCCACAAACAACATGGGCAATATTAATCATCCTCTCTGATGATCTGGGGCACCACTGTTGGGTCTTGGTTAGGTGTTTGAGTACTTTGTTGTGCTTGATTTACAGAAGGGGCCTTGCACGACGGATAAGGTGACCCGGGTTTAACAGTAGCCGGTTACCCCGGCTGTGGTTGGACTTCGCTTATCAACTATCTGATCATTGTTGCCATCCTGATTTGGTTACTTGAACCAGGCCAGGACGGTAACTCGCATATCTCCACAACCACTTGGCGGTTTGGGCTGATTAAGGTACTGGCTTAAAGCCAGTACCTGCATCTACTTAAAACTGAAGGTCCTGAACAGGGGACAGGAGGATAGAAGATGTGACTGTCTACACGATCAAACAGGAAGCAGTCACACCGGACACACTCAAGCATTAAGGGGTCAACACACAAGGATCCTATATATTTACCCACATGCGATTAACTATGGACACCTTACTCATATACCAGCAAGTAGACTAATCATCATATTGTAAGTGTAATGGTACAGTATATAAGGGGGTTTTGGCATGGATAGGCACTGAACTTTCTGTCCCTAAGAGCAGTAGCCTTTACTGGGTATTGCTTGATAAATGACGGAGATTCGGGACTTGTCACCCAGGACTGACTTCGTTAAGAAGTCTGCGCCGGGTGTATGCCTACCAGCTGATCCATTATTTTGGGACATCTGTGAACAGATGCGGACACAATGTTGTTAAAAGTGTCGAATTTTGATCACTTTGATTACCCTGTAACGAATTACAGGTCAAAAGATTATGGGGACAACTGTCGCTCAAGAAAGCGGTAGATTTAAAATCTGCCTGGCCTCAAGGTAGATGTCCCGTGGAGTTGAAATACCCATGGTTTTGCAAGGACCCGCCTGCTGAGAACATGGTAAAAAGAAGCAAAAAGAAATTTCGCCGTAATTACTGTTTGATGCCCTAAACCCGGCTCTCAAATGTAATGGAGTCCGATACCGCTTTGGGGTGGATGAATGCGAATACTGTAGCATTACGTCTGAGTTCACGCCATCACACGTCACCTACAATGTTCATTTCTCGGCAATCACAATAAGGGATCCCCTGCATCTGGGATGTGTCTAACGTCGATCCCTGCATTCGATGAGGCAATATCCAATGTCCTCCAGTTGATTACCTGAAGAACAGGAAATCACTGTGGCGAGATCATTCGCATTGCGAAAACAAACCGTGATTGGCATTATCCCTAGGTCCTGTAAATAACCCCTCCGATCTCCAGCGGCAAGCGGCACATCTCCTCCAAAACTTGTATTGTACGCCACGGCTTACTCGGAGTTACTTGAATCCCATGCTCCTTGATACCAAGCCTGTGTACAGCCCAGATAGCGCGAGGAATAGAATTAACACTAGCTGTAGAATCATCACAGATTTCAATGTGGCCGGAGCCAAATCCTGAGAGCCTTCATTGGAATTTGACTTTTCTGCTGGATTCTTCAGTCACAATGCGGATCCATGGAAATTAAATTCTCGCACCAGCGTCTGGCTTGATTGATCGAGGTGTATTGTCTGATTCATCCTCCCTGGAATCTCAGTCCGGCTCATCTTCGTCGCAAGAATGCTCGCCATCAACTGTTCATTTTTCAGCATACAATAGGGAACCAGCTTAGAGAATGTAAGCCCACTATAAGCGAATAGAGTGTTTCTCTTTCCCGATAATTGATACAGCGGATGCCCCAGGTGCCGGGCAACATCTTGGCTTTCCGGATCAAAATCCTTGGCCTGGTGGAACTTCCGAAGTCCGGCATAAACACTAGGATCCCATGATTGTCCCCGAATCTCCATAGAAAGTGTGAGGGAGGGAAATCCGAGCTTAACTGCATCCGCCGAGTCAATACGTTCAACACCCGATGAATCAGGGGACCAGTATCCCGGACCGTCGATCGGAACTGTCCCATTGCGAAAATTCTCGGGCCGAGGGAGAAATAGGAAGCCTGTGGGAAGGCCTGCGGGCGCCGCGGAAACGCGAATCTTATACGAAATACATTCCAGTGCAACTTTCGGGGCACATTAATATGAACAGCAGATTGACTTGGATTGAGCTCATACCATAATCCTCGAAATTGGAAGAGATTCCGAGGCCACTGAATATATAGTTCGCTTGGCTGAGCCAAGGTTCAGTAGGCATCAAATGCCCCTTTCAGTATCACTCCACCACGAAGCAAAAGTAGTCTCCACATCCGGAAGCGTGGCAATCAGAGCCCAATCCTCAAGCCGACCGTTTGAAGGACAGAAGACAACATCACCAGGAATCGCCATTAGCAGGGACACGCCGAGCACACTGTCCGGGATAAGTCCCGGGAGCATATCTTGTGATATTCGTCCAGGGTCAGAGATTCAGTGACAATGGCCTCCACATCCAGTGTTGCCAACGATTTGAGCCCATATTGCGGTGGCATGCCATTCGACGGAGTATAATTTCCAATTACTTCCACGCTTGGGCCCATCCGCACGACCGTAATATTGCCGCGTCTTTCCACGATGCGCCCCACCGGTGGTACAAGGTCGATGCAGAGCCGTCCAACCGTGCGCCGTACGCAGAGTCTGCAGCTAGAATTGTAGTACTGAAGGCATTCACATAGCAAATCAGTGCCTGGTGAAAGAACTCACCCAATCAAGTGAGAAGGTGGATTTGAGGTAATCTTGGGCCGCCTGCGCATGCGACAGTGCATAAGAAAATGTCACAAAATAACCATACCCTGAACTCTGTGTGCTACAAAGAATCAATTTACATGCAGCCGGGCAAGTGACATACAGCCTACTGTGTAAGCAAATATATAGACAGTTGCAAAATGTGAATGCTGATATGGATCCAGGAATTGGTGAAACGGCGTCAAATCTAACGTTGACATCAAAATCGATCCCAGTTGTTCGAAAATTGTCGGCCCCACCGTCGTGAAAGATTGTGGCGTGCATCTTCTTTGCACTCGCAACACCCCAAAGCTGAGCAATATTCGGGTGGCTGGGTGTACTTTGGCAGTCCGTGGATGAATCGAAACAATGGAACGTACCGAACTGCAATATATTTCGCACAATTGGCCCGCCATTCCTAGAAGATTAGACGAGGAACTATATTTGGGGAAGGTAGCAAGAGCCATACTTTTTTCTGCACCGTCGCCCTCATACATCGCCACCGTCACAGTCGATGTCCGGCCCTCAATTTTGGCGGAATATACTCTTCGTGCGCATCGGCGGCCATGTTGATGATCCACAATGCCAGAGCGATCATTCAAGTGTATTTCGCGCTGGAGATCTATATCTCCCAGCGGGATCATTCGAAAGTCTGGCTAGAAATCAATATCATAACAAGCCATATCAAAAGGAATTACCGGCAGGCACGATGAGAGGTGGGTGATAGTTATTTGTGATGTGAGTGAAAGTCCCGCCAGCTACGGTAAAGTCCTGCGAGCCTGAGAAGATGGCGTCCCCGTAGCTATATTCGGTGCTGATGAGATCCGATTGTACTGTACTAGACAACTCACAAAGCAGAGTCTGGTTTCTCTTCCGAGTTCGACTCGGCGTTGTAGTGGGAGCTGAAAGGTTCACCTTTGTAGGCTTCGCTATCCATCGCTGGTGGTGGAAGAGGGAAGGACGTGGGACCCGAATCACAGCTTTCACCGAACTTAGGAAGGGTCTAAAATAAACACATCAGCCGTGGATGCCGATAGTACGGCGTCCGAGGAACTGTGAAAATAGGATCTGGTTGTTCTAGCGCACAAGTTTGGCCAGATTGCGAGTGAGCTGGGGTTGTTGTCTTGTCGTCTGAATGGCAGTGTCTGGGACGAGCAGAGCGGAACGTAGAGCCTTTTATGCATTGGGATATTCCTGCAAAACCAAGAGGAGAGATCGATCATTTACAGGAAGTGACCCTGAATCCTTGGAAAAAGTCTTTAGGTTGGTTGTACTAAGACTCAATTTGAAGAGGTCAAATATGAATCCAAAAGATTCAGCCTCGAGAGGGCCCAGAAATGTCTGCTTAGGATGGGACCCACAAGAAGAGAGTGTGGCGGCGCTAGGAGTGTAGCAGCATAACCAATAACTGATATGGGTCTTCTATCTTACAACTTTGGACCAGATTGCGAGGGGGCTGTGGTTGTTATCTTTTCGTCTGGATCGGAGTGTCGAGGAACGCGATCCGATAGAGAATACGAGCAGAGTGGGACGTAGGGACTTTTATGCACTGCTGTATTTCGGGAAAACGGAGAGAGCGGATCGATTACAAGAAGCGGCCCTGAATCAAGCCTGAATCTTTGGAAAAGTCTTTAGGTTTTTCGTACTAAGACCACGAGGAAATTCAGCCTCGAGAGGGCGAGTTGAGGCCGCCTTCAGGGACGTCAAAATGATTGATGATCACTGCGAGCACAAACACTATTATTACGATGTTTCTGGCTATTCCAAGTCAGGCTGGGGGCCCGAAATAAGAGCACCACCCCCTGGTGCCGCCTTTTCTAGGTGAATTGGATTCTTCAGTCTATCAGTCCGTTTGGGGTTCTTTCCCACCGGAAAATTCCAGAGAGGTGCTTGTAGGAGGCACCTAGAGGTGTGAAAGTATCTGTGCTGGCCACAGAATGCAGAGGGACTGAGTGTAACACTGTTTCTGATGGGGATTTTCGCGGATGTGGGTCAAACAGCCAAACCGGGCAAATAAGTGACGGCACCATGCAACATAATGACCCAGTCAAAAATCTTGAAAATATTTATGCATATGCTTCTGGGTCTATAGTGCACCTGATGCAGTCCCAGGATGCAATTCGCATCTGTGGTTGTATCACACGGGGTGGACTTTTTTTTTCGGATCCGGGTTTTGGTGCTGTATGTAATTTAGGTTCTTTCAAGAACTTCACCCTCGTCCTCTTCTTCTTCTTCGAACTCGTCTGGTTCTTGAATTTAATCGTCTGAACCAGGAGAAGCATCCAAAGTCATTCTGTTCAGAATTCAGTGAGAGATCGCTCGCATTGTCGAAGTCACGATCCTCGCAACCCACACGGTATTCTCATGTTTGATGAAACCGATCCAATATTCTTTCCGGACGGAGAAGAAATCAAAGTGTCAGGGAAAGTCTAAAAAAATGGGTTGTGGGGAACAGCTGAATCGTGAAAGACAATTGGGTGTACACAATCTCCTCTTTGAAGAGATTCTGGATCGGTATGTGAATGTTCCTCGCACGGGGTCAATCTCATTATCATGGACCTCAACAGCATTACGTCTCATTTCTAAGCCGTGTTTCAGAACTCCGGCTTTCGAATTGAGTGGTTGAAAACTCGATGTGAAGGCCATAAGGCCGCTTTGCCATTCCGCGCTCAGGGTAAACGGTGCCTTGCGGTCCAGGTCACGTGTCACCCGGGCCTCTGTCGAACCTCCAAGCGGTCACGCAGGCCCCGAGGCTCTGGGAAAAAAAAATGGAAGATGTGCAGATTTTCGCAAAAGTGAAGCCCCTTGGCTGCCGAAATGTAAAATGAGTCACGTGTCACACCCCCTGTCGATTTGAACGAAAAAGTACAGTACAAAGCTAGTCTCTCATAGACAGACACTACAAACGTGAAGAACTTCGTACCTCGGTAGTTTGTAATACACAGCCACTGATTCAGTCAAAGGAACCTTTCGTATGATCCGGGCAAATTTGAACAAAAACTGACTGTTTTATCACTTGAGCACGATGAATACACGTGCCCATTCTATGTTCCAAATCGGGCCAAGGGACCAGATTTCGACAAGTGTTGTTTCAGGTACATTCCTCTAGAGGTTGCAGCACGACTGGCAGGTGTTGCATACAAACTACCGAGGTACGAGGTTCTTCACATTTTTAGTGTCTGTCTACGAGAGACTAGGTGTTGCATCATCGTCCGCCGTGTATGGAAAGTCACCCAATGTCACAGATAAGTCACCCAATGTCACAGATAAACTTCATCCCGCCGCTCTGAAAGATACTGTACAATTTCGTTCAAATCGGCAGTCACGCGTCACGCACCCCCCTGTCGATCACGAACTTTGGTCGATGTCACGCGTCACTCAGGCCTCTGTCGAACCTCCAAGTGGTTACACAGGCCCCAAATTGCCTAAAAAAAAAAAAAAAAAGGCAAAAAAGGCAAAATTTCCGGTTCAAATGCCGAAATTTTCGAGGTGTCACGCAAAAAATCGGCGGCTGCCGAAATGTCGAATAGGTAAAATGGGTCACGCGTCACACCCCCTGTCGATTTGAACGAAATTGTACAGTAAATGGGATCCGAACGGCATTTCCATCCCCGATAATCCCTGATTGTACAGTTCCTTGCTTTTCTCCACGGAACTCACTCAAAGTACTTATCCCCCGACTTGAATCCAACGTATTCTCGGTTCCCTCACTCGACTACTCAGTGAATTGCCGTTCAGGCCTGTCATCCCCAATCCACCTACTATTTATTCAGCTGTTCACAGCAAACAATCGCTCCCGAGGAGTCTCAGCGATCTTTGTTCTTGAGCATTATTCAGTGAGTTAAGCCTATACTACCCTTCTCTCTCATTTCGTCGCCAATTTCTTCCATTTATCTCGCGTGGACACATATATAATATCTACGTCAAGGTTATCGCTCGTTCAATGTACCACTCCGGATGACAAATCTATGTCGCTTTCCGCGACAGCTGCTGCGCACAGACCTCCACGTCTTTCTTTACCTCCGGCTGCTTGAGGTAGTCCCCCGTCCAGCTGACAAGCGTTGCCATTTTATCCCAAGCCCAGAGCTTGATAGGTTCCAACCAATCCTTCTTCGCCTCGTCGTACTTGCCGACGTTGTACCTGTGGTACACCGCCTTGACGCGCGAGTCGTTTTTCACGAGGAGGTGGGCCTGCTCGGTGCCCGTGGCGAGCTTCATCCAGGGCTCGTAGTCGAGCAGCTTCACGACCTTGCCGTCCTCGAAAGCGACTTTTGGCATCATGCCTGTACCAAGAGAGACGACGCATGCCTTGGGACGCGCGGGCCCGAAGAAGCTTTCGGCTTCATTGATGAGGCTGGGACAACAGTAAGCGATCAAGATTGCGTATATACAAGGGACACCGAGACTTACAGCAGGATGGGATTGTTTGCTGACAGACCACCATCGACGAAATTTTCACCCTCTGCTTTCTGTTGGCGGAAGTAGGACGGCGCGGCCGATGTAGCACGAGCAGCTTCCCAGATCTTGACGACCGACTCACGACCGAAGTTTTCCGTGTTCTGGTTCTGGTACGTTCGGAGATGGACGGCCTGTTCGTTGCTCACGTTCTGAGCTCGGGCGGCAAGGACGAAGCTGTGTGGAAGGTTGAGAAATGTAATGGCAAGGCAAAAAGTATTCTGCATACACTTTACACGCGTTCGAGTCCGGGTCGGCCATCAATTCGTCCGCAGAGAAACGGGGTTTGAACTCGTCCGAAGTGAGGAAATCCTGGAGTGCCTTAACGAAGGTCTTCTCGTCGTACCACGCCCCCTTCTTGCCGGCCGATAGGAAATTCAGTTCTCCATCATGGAATATGATCTTGGACAGTTTCTGATATGCCTGGATACATTTCGGCACCGTCATCCGAAGTCGGCCAAGCATGATGGCAATGAGCCTACAGCGGAGATATCGTCAGACCCTACGTGTCGTGTAAAGCCAATAATACGGACCCTCCGGTACTAGTCCCGCAAATCATATCGAAATATTCGCAGGGAGGAGTGTTGATGTTACCGGTTGCATCAAGCATGAGTTGTTGAAGGATATAAAGTGAGGAGATGCCTCGGACCCCTCCACCGTCTGTCTCATCGTCAGCCTTTACACTGAATGTGATTGTATGCGATGGCGCACCAAGGGATAGAAGACGAAGCTTGGGCTTGTCAGATCCAAGGCGATCATCGGCACGCCAAGGCTGCGCATTGCCTTTCGCAATATCCAAATAAGCAGGCGGGGCGTTTTCGGGAGTCAAGGTATCAAGGTATTTTTCTAGGGCGACTCGCCCCGCATCTTGTTGCGCAGCAAGCTTTGCGTAGTCGATACCGAATGTTTTCGGGTCTCGCTTCAATGCTGTGCAACACAGTGAGTACGGGTTGAATCAATAGGCGACGGTGCATTCACTTTGATTAGCGATGCGAACGATGAGTTGACCGCTTTCCCCGTGGTTCTTCCAACCAGCAAATCGCGCACAGGCGCAGACAGCAATGACGTTGCCCTCCTGCACAGAACGATGAGCGCCATTCCATTGTTCATAGAGAAGGGTTTACCTCCAAAAGACTCAGAAGCTCGTGATTGCGGTCGAATCGAATGCCAGTCCTGGTCGATGACTCCCTTTTGGCAATTTCATTGTTGTGGCTACGCCATACGAGAGCACGGCCGTCCTTCACCCGAGGCTCGGTGGCGTTTGTCGATTCGAGAATAGCAAGATCATACCAGCTCCAGCTCCCGGCGCTTGGGTCATCGCAGGCTCCTTGATCATGGCCGTGCGTTTTGAGCTGAATGTCCTCGATCCTTGGTATAATATGTTTCTCGAGCACCTGAAAATCGGTGAACATTGAGATATCGGGTCTAAAGCCAAGGCGGAGACATACCGGCGTGGGTAAACCAAACACGCGAGACAGTAAGGTTCATGGGATCATTTGCCCCCGTGACTACTTCTACGTGACAGCCAGTGGTCGAAGTAACTGTGTAGATCCCATGCAGGATGGCCTCAGGAATATCTTCAGCCGGTCCCGTGGAGCTGATCGACCAGTTCATTGGAGAGAAAAGATCTATGGAGATTCAGTCTGTTGCTGAAATAAAAAAGGATGATCTCTTCGAACCTGTATCAAGGACAGTCGCGCTCAAGGTGCCGTTGAACGCCTGATTAAACCAGCCTGGGAATCGAGCGCACACGCGCACGCCAATGACGTTGCCCGGCTTTAATATTCATGGCAGTCAGTGGCAGACTATTCATGTGCGATCCAGCGAGCTCACCTCAAGAGCGTCGAGCAGTTCCTGGCGACGGTCAAAGACAATACCAAAGTGTCTCGAGTTTTTGTCGTCGCCGAGACGGTTTGTGTGGCTAGGTCCATGCAAGTACCTTTCCGTCTCGCACAACCGGCTGGATCGAAGAAGCATCAGGCAGGATAACAAGCTCAAACCAGCTCCACGCCCCAAGGTCTTCATTTTCAACCCAGCCTTGATCGTGCGAGTCGGTATAGAGCTGCAGTTGTGCCGCACGGTAGATGAAAGTGTTGTCGAGCGGTTCAGTTCTGAACCAGATTTCGGAGTCGACAAAGTCGCCGTTGTCCGGGCTTCCTTCGACGAGGCGGCAAGGACCAGATGAAGACCAGGTGCGGATTGGGCAGGCATTTCGATGAGAACCTATGGATGGGAGGGAGTTCAGATCTTTTATACAGAGCGGGGGACCGTATTTGACAGCCCGCACGTCGGTTATGTCGGCGCATACTGGCCCCCGACGCCGAGTACCGTCCCTTGTTCCTTGTGATGGGGCCTGCATTTTCTAGCCGGACAGACGGGTACCTTGCAGCGCCGGATATAATCCTGAGGGTCTTGCACCACCCAGGTCAGTAGAGGTGAGCACGCAGGAATAGCGAAGACCAGACCTCCGAGTCTGGATCTGAATACGAATACAAATCGCTATTCAAGGTCCAAGGAAGGAACAAAAAGGAACGGATAACGGAAGATGAAGTGCGACGAGGGTGTGAGAGGCTGCGAGGGAGTACCGAGGGGCGTACCAGAATAAGCGGTGCCACGCCAGGCGTTGAGGCGAGATAGGGTGGCTTCGCTGTTGGGGTTACGGGTTGCGAGTTCCGACCGTTCGTTTTGTGGTAGATACATAGACTAGTTGAATAGGGGTATGCACAATATCTATGGAATATGGCAAGAGGAAGGAAGGTATTGAGAAAGGGGTCCCACTCGCCTCAACCCAATGGGACGGAACTGACAGAAAGATACGACCACCCTGCAACGTGTAAGCATGATGACGCTGGGCGTCTAGCCGGCGCTAAGCTCATTCTCCTTCTCGCAGGCAAGAAAAAAAAATTACCGAGGTAGGGATGACTTGCGATGAAGTGGTCGGCTACGTGAAGTCGGGTAACTAATATTTTTGCGCGGTGTTAGGCAAGATTTAACGGTCATCTGTCGACCCGTTAGACCCGTTAATCGACGGCCGCCGGCGAGGCAAAAAAATCAGCAACGGAACGGGCACGGCACCCGTTCGACGGGTGCCATTGAACCGTGGCAACGGCGGCAACGGGCGGCAGCCTTAAGCCTATTTGTCTCCCACCTGCGTCATATTTTCTTTTTCAGTTACGCTCACGCGGCAGGATACAAGGCGTGGTAGATACAGATCGGTACTCAGACAGGCTCTGGCTGCAACCAGTTATCTGAGGTTAGGCTCAAGTTAGACTAGGCTCGGCTGATCTTCAACTCCAAATAACTTACACGGCAGCTTGGAATTGACCATTGTAATGAGTTGAGTGGATCGATGGTGAAGCTCTTGGAAGGAGGATCTCGGGCCGATCAATGCCGAGAAGCTTTCGTTTAGAAAGTGCCAGCCAAGCACGCACACACATCGTCTCCGGTGCACCTACCGGTTTCCCGCCGATCCGCGAGCTATTCGGCCCAAGTGCGCCCCAAGTGCGTCCCAACCCAGCGAATGCGAGACTGCGCTGCGTCGCATTCATGCTACACGACCTACCGCGGCACCAGCCCATACTCCACCTACATCAGCAACGCCAGTAGGACGAACGGGACGAGCGTGAAGAGGTGATGGGTGCTGGACGGCACAGGGACGAAGGGTTGGCGGGCGTATACGCTAAAGCCTAAGGACGGAGCCGAGTGTTTTGGCGGCGGGTGAGTTCTTCTCTTCTTTATCCGGGTGCCCGAGCCTCTCGTATTTTTACGCGCGTCGTTATCACGTGCAGCGTCAATCTCACTCCTTGCGCCTTCTTCCTAACCCGCTCATTGTCCATCTCATACTGACGCCCTCCTTCGATCCTGCAGATCCTACCACACACCCGATGTGCACGCCCGTCACCTTCACCTCACTTCGATTCTTTCGCACTCTTGACCCTTTTTGTGTTTCGTCGATATGGGCTCCATGACCTCCTTCCCTCCTCCGCTGCGCCTCGTTTATCCCCCTTTCCTTCTTCCCCATCTTTTTTTTCTGTGATTTCGCGTTCCCGCCTTCTCATTTTGCCGACTCAAAGCTCTTATTGACTATGTTTGTCCATCCAGAGTGTTAGTCGTTGCATTCCCCGCGGGCGGCTGGGGCGTCTCCGTCGCCACCGACGGGACGCTCCTTGAAGCGGAAGTGTGCGCCGTGTCGCTCTCCCCTTCTGCTGCAGCGCCCGGCGCCCGGCGCCTTGCTCCTTCCTCGAGGCACGGACAAACCTCGTTGGCGCACGGCCGCCGCCCGCCCGCCTTGCGTACTCGCACGGGCTCAGGCCGTCTTCGTCGCACGGACATGAGAAGGACGGATACGGACGCGGGGGTGTCGATGGGCCCGGACTTTGTGCACGCACGGGGGCCCGGATAGGCGCCGATGGTGGAGGAAGAGCTCCTGTACGCTGCTGCCTGTCGCGCCGCCAACGACGACGACTACTCCCAACGCCATCGACGTACGGCGGCCCGCACCCGAGGATCTCACGTCCGCAGAGATGGCGCTCTACGCGCGCGCGTACAGTACAGCGCGGGGAGCTCGACTCGAGCACGATGATTAATTTTTGGGGAACGGCGGAGCACAATATCTTCCGTGGTTTCCCTCAATTCGCACTCTCATCGGGATTTCGACTTCGACTCCGACGCGATTTTTCCTTCCCTTCCTTTTTTTTGGTCGCGGATGACGTCATCCGCCCGCCTCCTGACCTCCAACCTCGTTTTTTCTTTTCGACCACTGAGGGCCTAGGCGGGATTAAACCTCAGACCTCAGCTATCGACTTGTCGTCTATCCTTGGTACTACTCCTGCGCGCCGGCTCCGGGTGTGAGGTGAATCGGTGGATCGACTAGCCTGGAATGTGGATCTTGTGCGGACATATACCTGCGCGCGGCGCTTGGAATCTGCGTTGTCGGCAACCGCACCTCGTCACCTTCCGCCTTCTCGCCTATGCACTATGCATTCAGTCGTCGGCCAATGCTCGCTGTCGTCATCTGATTCCTCTTCACTCTTGTCACCAGATAGACTGTGCGGCACCTGTAGGGGATATTCAAGTCGACGATGCTGTATAGTTCTTCCCCATTTTTTCCATATTTCGAGCAATTCTTCCGGACTGTGACCTGTGACCCGAAGATTCGAACCTTGGGTTCGTAAATAGCCCGTGGGAGCCGTGATACCTCAATAAATGTTCGTAAATTGATCTCAGACGAGCGCAGGTGTATCCCAGATGTTTGACAGCAATTTACGGTGCAACAGGCATAGAAAGACTGGAGTGCGGGGTGCAAGCAAAGCGACCGTCATCAAACCGATTCACATAAAGAATCACTTCTACCTACGGGAAAACTTGATCTTTCGTGTCACGGTGACGCCTTGGCGCCACTCGCCAGTGTCGCCACAATCGCCTCGCGAGTGAAAATCGGATTTTTTGATAGTTTTCGAGCCATTTCGTGACTAGTTCGAAAGTTCTCGGTGAACCGCGACGGGTGCGAAAAAACTTAACTTGCGAAGTAATGAATTGAATCGAATACTATGGTAGCCTATTTGCATTCTTACTTCGGGATTACAACCAGAGAGATTCCCACCCGACGTTCAAGCGACCTTCAGCCGTCTCTACCGGGGCCCCACACTGATCAGCAGCACACATGCTATTTTCGTCGTCGCCGAGCGGTCTCGGTGTGCTCGGCTTATTGTCGGTACATGTACGAACCTCGCTTATAAAAGCGCTGGATTTTGACCGACTTACTCATTGGCAGCCTCTACCCACCGCCGCTCGAGATATTAGTCAACATGCCGCGTCGCTTAACGTTCGCTCTGGCAATTCTTGCTGCTATGATGTCCTCGGTACGAGGTCAAGGCGCAGTCTGGTCTCAATGTAAGGGTCTTCAAAAACCGAATTTGTTATTTGAGCTGACTGCCATTCGTCATACTATCCCAGGTGGAGGAACAGTTAGTATTTTCCCCGACGTGTCTTTATCATGATCAACCGCCGTTGCAAATTAGGGTTGGACTGGGGCTACGACCTGCGTGGCGGGCTCGGTTTGCACGGTTCTCAATCCTTGTAAGCTATCCAAGCCACTCGCCGGAAAAGAATCAACTCACAAGACCTTAGTTTATTCTCAATGCATACCGGGAACTGCAACTACCACTGCTACCACAACGTCGACTGCAACCAGCCCTTCTGGCTCTCCCTCTGGAACCGGCTCTCTGAAATTTGTGTAAGTCCTTCCAATCTACGTATTTTGGGGAAACTTGAACTAAAGTTTCCTCGCAATTGTCTAGCGGCGTCAATATTGCAGGTATGTTGTTCGAATGGTACCTTGGGTGCTTTCACTCAACACTCCGCGGAAAGGATTCGACTTTGGATGCGCAACGGACGGAACGTGCACCGCTAGCAAGGCCTTTCCGCCACTTTCTCAATACGGAGGTCAGTGGAATTACTCACTCAAAGACAATTGGTATTTATTTTCCCCGCTATTCGCTCAGGTAACGACGGCGCAGGACAAATGAGACACTTCGTGAACGATGACGGCTTCAATATATTCCGTCTTCCGGTTGGGTGGCAGTACCTCCTCAACAATGCGCTCGGGCCCGTCAATCAAGCAAATCTGAATGAATACGATACCCTGGTTCAAGCTTGTTTGGGCACTGGCGCCTATTGTATTATCGATATACATAACTATGCACGCTGGAATGGTGCTGTAAGTTGTTCATTGCTTTCTCGTTGTCTCAAACTGTCATTGCTCATTTCATCGGGACATTCACAGATTATCGGTCAAGGCGGGCCTACCAACGCCCAATTCGCCTCTACTTGGAGTACTATCGCCGCCAAGTACGCGAATTCGCCCAAGGTTGTTTTCGGAGTGTGAGTGATTTTTTTTTTTTGAGAATGCTCACAATGTACCGGTAATTGAACCCGAATACAGCATGAACGAGCCTCACGATGTCCCCAATATCAACACCTGGGCTGCCTCTGTTCAAGCTGCTGTCACTGCTATCCGACAGGCTGGGTATGTGTTGATGATTCGCTTATTTCCAAAAAAGCGGTTATCTTATATTATTTCTGTTCTCAACAAGTGCAACGTCGCAAATGATCCTCCTGCCCGGGAATGACTGGACCAGTGCCGGGTCGTTCGTCTCCGATGGGTCTGCCGCTGGTGGGTTTGAATCCTATTCCTGTTCGACCATTATCCTCATGTCTATTTATTCAGCCCTCAGCACAGTCAAAAACCCGGATGGTAGCACCACTAACCTCATCTTCGATGTCCACAAATATCTTGATTCTGATAATTCCGGAACCCATGCGTGAGTGCAAACTCAAATTCGACAGCGATGTGTTGAATGTGATTTTAAATGGAACAGCGAATGTACGACGAACAACATCGCTAGCGCATGGACTCCTTTGGTGCAGTGGCTTCGGGCGAATCGGCGCCAGGCATTGAATACGGAAACGGGGGGTGGAAACACGGCGAGTTGCGTACAGTTTATGTGCCAGCAGATCGCATTCCAGGCACAGAACAGTGACGGTAAGCCTTTTGTCAACGCTCAAAATCCGAATTTGAAACCTCTTGTCTGTCATTGCAGTAATTCTGGGCTACATTGGCTGGGTACGTCCACAACCAAATTTTATCCCTATAATCCTCTGCTGACATACGACATGAAGTCTGCAGGTAACTTCAACTCGACCTACGTTCTCTCAGAGGTGCCGTCGGGATCGACCGACACGCTCCTCATATCGAGCTGCATGTCGCCAAAGGCAGGTGCACAGAAGGGATCGACGTCGTAGCGCCTCAGAGTGGTTGGATATTCAGAACAATCTGCAAAATATTTTTTTATAATATCAATGCGATGGAGTGAAAAGCCAAAGAAACTATAGGAACGGAGCATATCGGTCGTCGTTGATCAATCATTTCGAAGATAAAAACCTTCCCATGCCGGGAGAGAGAGAAGGGGGTTAGCTTATACCCGCTTCATCAGTAATTTTCTTGCGGCGTCTAGCCTTTACTTCACGCGCAGCCAATAGCTTCAAGATTGTATTCTGAAGTAGGAGCAAAGAAGACGTAGGATTAAGGGAGGGCGGGGCAAGAGATTGAAGAGCGGAACGTGGAAGGAAGTACATGCTCAACTAGGGATTCTGTAGTTGCTCCTGCAAAGAGGCAACCACCTTGGACAATAGACTCTCCGTCTGACACAGGCCCTAGTGCTGGGAAAGTTCGGTCAGTTAGGTTCAATGCCTTTTTTTGTGAACCCTGAACCTTGAACTTCGGTTCAGGTTCGAACTTGGTTCAAACTCGGATTTTTTCAGTAAATTTGGGAGCACCGTCAAGCGGAGCTTAAATTGAGCTGCTCCTCTCCTACCCACATTCTGTATTTTACCTTGGTATACTTCATGAGATTGGTATGGCTGTCTCGTCGGATATCGTTGAGTCGTGTGTTCTCCTATGTGGTCTATCACCCACACTGCCGCAAATTCTTTCATGACTGGTTTCGGCTGTGATCTCGGCCTTAACAATTGCCCACCGGCAGGCGCGGCTCTGGGACGGGTATTTACACTGTTTTTTGTTTACATTGGCTGGTCATGTTCCTGGGACCGGTTTAGGTTCCAGGTCTCCGTAAAAAATAATGCATTCAAATGACCATATATATAGACCAGTCACCTGACTCCGGCAACTGCCGCATCTCTTGCGCTCCCAAAAACATTAAAATCCATTTCTCGATCGTGGATTACCAATCCGGTAACTGCCGCATCTCCCCAAAACATTAAAATCCATTTCTCGATCGTGGATTACCAATCCGGTAACTACCGTCTCCCCACCCTCGCCAAAACATTCAAATGCATTTCTCGATTGTAGATTATAGTCCGGTGTATTGTAGACTACAACGTGGCACGTTCCAGAAATTGGACCACACCAGGCTATAATATTATCCTGATTCTTATCCAACCCGATAACTACCATCTACAGAATCAAACAGCGCTCCGCACAAACCTGGGACCGAGCGACCCCGAAACTATGTAACAGGCTGATGCCATCCCGTTTTAATAGTCTGATGTAGGGGAGTCGGCACGGATGAAAATAATACCAATCCAAGTATGTGGGCATTTGTTTATCCTGCCTTATTCACCGTCTAATGATGATTTAGCGCCAGGAAATATGGTTCCACCATGCCTTCAGAACCTTACCGACATGGAGGAGATGTTAATTGCGCGCACCAAAACTGTAATGCAGGTCCGATGGACCAAAGGCCGTCAGCCTTGTTAGAAGGACCATATTGTGAATCTCCCCCAAAATATTGCCGAAATTACAACAAAGCTTCCGCGGGTACCAGATGATGTCAACATTGTTATTATTCGCTGTGAAGACGTTGATATGACCCACCATTTTGACTACATTGTCCGCTGCGACAAGGTTCGGGCGACTCCCGAGTACAAAATTGCGCATATGCCGATCTTGGGACACCTGATGAAGAAGCCCTAAGTCAACTACCCGAGAAAGGCACCGTGATGAATTGAATACCTACCTGCCATTGCAGTCCCGAAATCTGCCGGTCCTACAGAGGCTGCAGGTACAGGTGGAGACAATAATGATGGCGGTGTATATGTTGGTGGCATTCTGGATCTTGGTAATCAGACCCGCAAGGAGTTAGTCGAAATGTGTGCAGCTGCAGGTGCAGTCCTTGGAGAACCTCTTTATCAGCAAACAATTGTGAGTCACTCTGTCGCTCAAGAACCAAGTATAACTTACCTGGATTAACTCAGATTGCTGCCCCTGCCGTGGATTCCGACACAATCTACGAACGTACCCCAGGCCATATGACGAGCACCCTCCCTACACTGTTCCCTGACAGGTCGGGAGATTTCTATGCCAACCGGCTCCGCAAAGTAGACCTCGGCGACTATTTTGTGCGCACTTGATGAAATTTGAAGGTGGCCTATTTGCCCGCCATCGTCGATTCCTCTGGTTTGTGTTCAATACATTGCAGCACCAAAGAACACACACAAGCAAAAATATTTGTGAAACAAAACCACGAAGCAGGCCGAATGACTGCAGAAGAGCTTAAGGTGTTGTTGGAAGAGGGTGACCACAGCATTGCTAGAAAGATGACCAGATATGGCGCCAAACTTCGTGGAACCCGGGCTTACTGGCATGCATGGTGCAACAAACTCATTGACATGATTCGTGTCAAAGGGGCACCACACTTCTTCTTCACCCTCAGTGCAGCAGATCTCCAAATGGCCAGATCCACACTGTTTTATGCCACAGGAAATTCCTGTAGCTGCAGGGGACAGCATAGCTGCACGAAGACAACGGAGATTGGTTCTGGAACGAAATCCGTACATCGCAGCTTTGTACCTTGATCACCGTGTCCAAATATTCATGAAGCACATCATTGGGGTGATTTTCGATGTCAAGCACTTCTGGTATCAATATGCGTGGCAGGAATGCAGTACTGGACATGTGCATGGCTTTGTATGGCTGAAGAACGCGCCAAATGCAGAGGAAATCATTATTCCGGAGGAGCAACACCAAAAGATGGACAAAGTCAAGCAGTTCTGGGACAAGATAATCACTGCGATGAACCCATTTCCAAAGGAGGACACAAACACACCTTTACCAGGCCAACACCCATGTAATATCAAACGGGCTGGCCTTGCCAACACAACACCCATAGTTGTACCCACATATATATGTACCCTGCCCTGGCAGGGGGGTACATAGATATATATCCAATGGTTGGCAGAACAGCCAATGACTGCAATATAGATATGTACCGTATATATATGTGTTTGCCTGCTGTAAAAAGAAAGGCAGCTTCAGGGGTTGAACCAAAAAGCCTTAGCATGATCTTATCTTACTATATACAATAAGCAAACATGATTACCACTAGACCACTGTAGCTATGCAGACAAATAGTACCAAGAGGCTAGGTTCATCCAGAAAACACATAATAAGCCTTGCAATCCCCCTGTACGGCCCGCATAGGGCCTGGTTAGGGGTTAGGGGTGGTTAGGGTTTGGGTTAGAGGTTTGGGTTAGAGGTTAGTGCCTTGTTCCCAGGTATATTTATTTTATCTGGTTAGGGGTTAGGGTTGGTTAGGGTTTTGCAACACTCTAAAACACATAATAAACAGTGATAAACACTTTTTGAAGACCTAGGGCAGCTTGCCTGCCCTAGGTGTGGGTATAAGCAGTCCCAGGTAGGGTAAGGCTAGCCTTACCCTAGCTGGGTAACAAAGTCTCACATATATGGTCCCTTTGGTCTAGTGGTTATAGGCTCTGGATTATTAATGGTTACTGAGAGGTCTCTCGTTCAATCCTCCTTTTGGCCCAATAATCCTTCTTTTAACCCAATATTCTTAACCCTACATATATATATATGCAGCGGCTGGCAGGCCTACCAGCAATAGGATATATATCTATGTACCCCCCCTGCCACGGCAGGGTACATTGATATAAAGGTACAGCTATACCTCAACACAAAACAGGAATTATCTGACCTTCTGAATTGGGTCCAACACCGTACAAAATGTGTACTGGGTTACTGCCAAGTGAAGCTGAAGACACCTGGCCAAGAGGAGCCACAAGTTTGCTGTTGTTTCGATTATCCCATGGAATGATGTTGCACAGTGGGAATCTAGTGTCTTGCAGCCAGACACTTCAATATTGCTGAACTCGTTGTCACGTGCCGTGAAATCACATCCTTTACGGACGCCATCGGACCCCGATGATCTCCGATCCCGATTATATCTGACACTGCCTTTCTGTATTCGCCCTTGTTCTATTGGTTCGTACTACATATGATTCCCTCTGACTTCTAGGTTACGCCTTATGCTTCTCCATCACGGAGCCACTGGAGACCCGATGATATCCGAGTCAGCTTGACTTCACTTGACTCATAACGACTTGATCCATCATGGACCCACTCGGAACTCCGAAGCTCCGGTACTTACATTATATCCCCGCTAATACTTTACTCTCATATAAATACCAGCCATGTCGGTAGTTAGACTTCAGTTTGAATATCAACTTAGTCTGCCCTATACTCTTCCTCTCAGACTCCGTCCTCTTCCGAGTCTCTCTCCGAAATCAGGCACCAGGCGTAGAGAAGGGCGCAGCGCACGAGCTGAAGCCAAGCCCCTTCCCTTTCAGTATACGGGTTCGGTATTCCGTTCGAACTCCGATACTTCCCTCTACATCTCAACCCCTTCGTCTTGCTTATACGCACTTCATTCGCTCAGGCGTATCTTGGACCTCCGTCGGATCCCGATCCCAATCAGGAACCGGTACTTGACACTTGTACCTCGTTATATTGAAGTCTGTTATTAACTGCGGGGGTCAGATCAGGGTAAGATCTTGTTACAATAATCTGCACAGCCACATCGGCGCTTTTCGATGTTTTGTGCATACAGAATCGATATCCTGATTGATTTTATGCACAAATACATTCATGACAGTACTAAAAATCTTTCTATGTGCTTGGGATTTTTAATGTGGGTGGTGGAAGTACTCAAGTACCCATGTGACTGTGTGCGGTGTTCAAGGCACCGAGTGTTAAATTGCGCCCTAAATATTACACCAGTGTAAGTCTTTCTGAGTAGTTTAAATGGGCGCAACAGCCCATTGTTCTGCCGTGGTTAGAGGTTTGATACTGTGTGGCTGTGCTGATTATATAACAAGTGCTTACCCCAATTGGGACCCCGTGCTTAACAACAGCTACTGTACTATTTGATTCAATTCGCACGCCCTGTGACCTGTGACATCGAGCAACAAACTTTCATATTTGTTGATTGCCCCTGGGGACCATGACACCAAAAAAAAATCGCGCTTTGCTCCAGGACTTCCAGAATTACATTCTAAGCTCAGCTGCCTTGATTCTGAGACAAGATAAATAAAATGGCGCACGCTCAGCAAGTTTCTATGAAACCGTGCATAGTGAGCGGATCAGAATGACACGAGATCAAGCAGAAAACAAGCTGGTGGATCTATCGGTCTGGTTTCCAGTGGGGACGCTGAGGATGTAGATGCAGAGATGCCGGCTGAGGACACTTCTGATGAGGAGGCCGACCCAAGGGCCGGGGCATGTGCACACGTTGCCCCAACACCCAAATACACGGGCGAGTTTTGGTGCCACACCAACGATAAGGACCAGGATATCTGAAAGGCTGTCGTTCTCTTGACAGACACTAATGGGTGAACCAGGACAGAGACCCACATGTTGACAGGACCACAATATATTCCTAGAAGCGAGACAAACCAGGCTATGAGCAACAGGAGGGATATACAGGTGGGGGATGTTGGGGGTACGTGCGGTCAGGAAAGTAAGGGTAAATGATGCCTATATATACGTGGGTGGGTTGGGCTGTGTACGGAAGGCTGTACGGTGTAAGATGATCATGTAACATGGATACTTGATATGCATCATGAGGGACAGATGGACAGATGGACAGATGGACAGATGTCATAACATAGGTGACTGATGTGGGTTGTGAGGATACCATCCTTACAATATCCCTGTTCCTGGGATTGAGCTCCCGTTATCTGCCAGGTAGTTTCAGTAGAACTCGAGGTTTTGTGAGCTGCCAGTCCGATTCACGAGCGAGTGCGTGTGGGAGCGGGACAGGTTAAGTTTCTCCGTTCACGTCAAAAATGGCAGTGGTGGGAGGGCTGCGGCCATTCCAACATCAAGGGCATGTCAGCGAAGGAGAAAAAAACAATTTCGAACGTGTTTTTTTTCCGCGATTTTGTGACTTTTTTTGACAAGTTTGCGCTCAGCCTCGGTGACCTGTGGCAGGCGCGAAATTATTCGTCGATTTTGGGGCCTGTGACACGTGACCGATGAATTGAATCAAATAGTACAGTACTGTAGCATTTTATTCAGTTTGTACATCACGTGTCACAGGGCTTCAAAAATACGAAAATTTCCGTACATGTCACGGGTCGCCGGGGCCGAGTACGAAAACCGCCAGAATGTCACGAAATCGCTGAAAATCACCCAAAAAAAAATCGAAATTTCGGCTTACACGGTTGTGCATGCAGTGGTGTTTGCACGAGCCGCCATTGTTGACAACAGAACCAATTCGGCGATCCCACGGCTGCACCTTTCCTCCTTGCGGTCGACCGTCTCACCATCTCTGGATTCTGGCCAAATTGCTACACAACTCATTTAAATATCACAAACTTTAGTCCAGTGTTCTCCCTTAAGGGCTTATTAAGGGTTCGGATTATAATTAAGTCCTTAGGCCTTATTAAGGGGTTGTTATTAAGGGTAAATTAAGGCCTTAAGATGAAAATTCCCTCCTGCTCTTGCGGGGATGAGGACTCAAACCTGTAGCCTATTTTTTGAGTGCTGTCCTACATTCCGCTCTTCTGGGGTGAAAGATCATTACATGCAATGCTATGGCTGCCCAACTTCTCAGCATCATCTGGGCTGTATTTTTGTCCTTGATCGCCCGAATTTTTGCTGGTTTCTCAAGTTCGTCTGGCCATCCATTTAGTGTGAAATTTTCAGAAAGTAACCCCAGGTCTCTTTGGGGGGCAGATGGTGCACCAACTGCAAGCCACCATGTAAAATCTGTTGAATTGATCCCATCACAGGATGTGACTGCCCTTAATTAAGGCTTAACAACATTCTGGACCTTGGTTAAGGCCTTAACTTAAGGTCTTATTAAGGATTAAGCCAAGTTAAGCCCTAAGGCTTAGGGAGAACACTGAACTTTACCCCCTGCCACTTCTTGTCTGTCTTCTTGCCCATCTTCTTGCCTGCCTTTTAGAATTTTCTTCGTGCTTTCCGACGAAAGTACGAAAACTTTGGGGATGTCACGGTCTCCCGAGGCCAAGTACGAAAACTGACTTTCGTACTTTTGGGTCACAGGTCACAGGCCGGTACAAACTGAATAAAATGCTACAGTAGCGGGAATCGGACATGACAGTAAAACTCATGTTTGTGTCGAGCCACGAAGAAACAACCCCCTGCTTAACAATTACAGCACCACAATGAGCCTTGCATGGAGGGCGAACATCGACATCAAGCCGGTCATGAGCAAGGATGCTGCACTAAAAAGTGTGTAAGAACACCGTCAGAATTTCGCGAAACTGACCTGTTTTACCAGTTATATCACAAAAATACACGACGAAGGCCGAGCAACAGGCACCGGGCTTTCCTGAGATTCTGGACGGAGTTGTCAAGCAGATGGCAGATAATGAAACAGCACAATCGGCGTGCCGAAAACTCCTGAACAAAATGCTCGGCGAATGGACATACTCCGCCCAAGAAACAGCTCATCTTCTTCTCGGAATTCCATTAGTCCGGACATCTGTTTCGTTCCAGACCTTGATGCTGAATGAAGAGGAGGGTATGCGAGAGCTTGAAGATGCCAATGACGAAGAGAATTCTGCGATGGACAACATCGACATCGATCAGGGTTCGCGGAGTGATGGGTGACTCATGGTTTCAAAGGTACGGCTTCAAAAAAAGCAAAAAATTGACCCATGATACAGATACATGAGACGACCAGAGAGTATAAAACATCTCTCTCTTCACGATGTCTTCCAACAATACACCTGGCGAAGCAATGAGTGGCGCAAACGCCGAAGAACGACAGATGTCGTTGTGAGGAGGTTTCCGAGGTACTCACCTAACCCGGAGAACGACTTATACAAGAAGTACTGTCAGAAGAAGGTCCTTCTTCACCACCCCTTCCGAAATCTCGCCAGCTTCACCGCGAATGATGAAGTATTTGCCGAATGTCGTTCAAGCGGGCACATCCATCCCAAAGATACCTTGAGGTGTTGAGAGGACGAAAACAGGGTGCCCCAAGAGGATGAAGACGACGACGAAGATATAGTATTACGAGCAGACGTGGAAGGGATGATGACGGAGGAAGGCAGATCTTTGCGCGCGACCATCCAAATGCGGCAATTCCGCGTTTTGACGTTACCGATCTTGGGACGCGGCCTCATGGGACCTAAATGCAGCTCGAACACGCTGGAACGATGTGGACCAAATGGGGACCTATCTGGATGACCAAAGGCGCGAAGCCGGTGCCACAGCCAACAACCTGCCCAATGCAGTGGATGTCAACACTCTTGCGGATGAACAGTGCACAATATTCGACAAGTATGTCGCTGGCTGCACAAAAATTCTGGCTGGGGAAAGAGTCCCTCCGATGCTGTTTAACGTCGACGGATCCGCCGGCTGTGGTAAAACGTACCTGATCCACGCAATTTGCCAACAACTTCGCGCGATGGCCACTGCTGCCCACGGAAAGCCTGACCCCATTCGAGTTCTAGCGGCATCCGGTGTTGCTGCTTTCAATAATATCTGTGGAAGAACAGCTCATTCAGCTCTGGTCTCCCAGTTAATTGCACAGTCGTCCCACTCACTGGGCCACGAGTGACGACTAGCTACAATACAAGAACAGTGGCAGGGCATGCATTTCATCATAATTGACGAGAAATCCATGCTTGGCTTGCAAATTCTAGCTCAGATTGACTCTAGACTACGGCAGATACGTCCCCGAAATGCCAATAAAGTGTTGGCAGGTTTTCATCTCGTGCTTGCCGGGGATTTTGCCCAGTTACCCTCCAGTGGGCAACCGGCCCATTGTACGCGCCACCATCCACTGATACCACAGAAAATGGTGGCCTCAAATTTTCTGTCCGCGTAATGTATGGCTCTAGACCGTAGCGCCTTCGTAGCTAGATGTGAATCTGAATGTCTTATTGTGAGGGTACATGGATTGGGAACACTCGGTCCTAGGGGTGCGCGGAGCGCCGTTTGAATCAAATCATTCTGAAAATGTCTATTTCGTTCAAATCGACGGCCACGCATCACCCACCCCTCTGTCGGCATTGAAATTTGGCACATTGGGCTCGGCTATAGCTGGCTCGGTTTTTGATGGCTTGCAAGTCGTTGCCAAATTGGGAAAGCTGAGCCACGATCAAGCCGGCGGCTTATGACAGCTTTGGCTCGGCCTCGGCTGCGACTCAGCATCAATTCGGGAATTCAAACAGCCCTTCCGCATTTGCAGCCCTCAGAGTCAGAGAACATTATACCAGTACTCAACTGCAAGTTCCCTCGCCCCGCAACTAAAATCCGTGGTTTTCCCACCATCAACAAGTCGTTGTCTGATGAGCCAACGCAACGATTAGACCGTAGAAGCTCGAATCAATTTTTTTTGGGGATGCTTTATGACTTTTTTTCTAATGTAACAATTTTTTCGCCAACAAACTCCATTGTTACGGCAGTAATATACGCGGCAGTGGAAACGGCACTGGCCGGCATCATTCGGCATCGGCTACCAGCGGATGCCAACGCGACCTCCACTGGATTCCAGTGGCAAACCACACGGCGTTGGACCACCACCGACACCCAAAGTCCTCCACTGCATCCCAATGGACCTATAAGTCAATGAATAATGACTGCAATGTGCTTGATATCACTATTCCCCAATGGAACTTGTTGCATTCCACTGGCTCTTGCTCAGCTGGCTGCCAATGTACTTGACTGAGTTCCTGTGCAATCCATCGGATCCTGTTGGGATATATTGGTCCCTGGTATGGATCTTGAGCCAGACTTCATTGGGTTGCACCAGCCGCTGCAACATAATGTTTCTGAATAACTGAGATTTGGTTGGTTTTTAAGGAAGCGGGTACTTTTCAGTGTGCTATTCTTTCCAGACCAGAGCTCTCATCCTCAATGAGACACATGAACAGATCAGAATGTGCAGCCTAAATTAAGTGCTCAGGCCCTAAAATCCGGACACTGGTTTCCGTCCAGGAAAATCACGATGCCCTGCCACCAAGATATTTCAGCGTACATTTTTGGTGTGTTACGACTGTTGGAACATAGATTTATTGGTTGAGATAGTCACAATTTTTTTGAAACCATCAATTGCCTCGATTAATCCCCACTGTTTCTACCCGGAATTCATCGGATAGCTCCAAATTCTTCTGGAAGACCTGCTTTTCAACCTTTTCAGCGTAAATAATTGTCACTTTTTAATGTCCGTCTTCCCTGAAGGTACTGGGACATTGCCGTGTGGCGAAGTCAGGTCCCCATCTGTCTGCCATGCAGTGCTGTGGCCAAGATATTGGCAGGGATGATATGTCAGAAGAGATCAATAGATATGAAACAGGAACAACGACCTGTGGTGGAATACAGTGGAACACGGTGGAGGTTGGTGGATGAAGAGAGCAGGTATCTT
The DNA here is from genome assembly GCA_029378375.1 of Mycena olivaceomarginata. NCBI lineage: Eukaryota > Fungi > Basidiomycota > Agaricomycetes > Agaricales > Mycenaceae > Mycena > Mycena olivaceomarginata. The sequence continues at coordinate 345,987 of JARKIC010000072.1, read as the reverse complement.
ATCTTGCCGCACTGTGGGAACCATCATCCAACAACGTCTTCCGATGTCCAAGGGCATACGCCAAGGTACAATGGCGGCCATTGGTGGCCGCCAATGAACTTTCCACCGGCGGGTATATTACTCTGTTACGGTTACATCCCGTGAAAATGGAACACAACAGGCGGACTGTTACCGTTACCGTTGCTCACCTATAACTTGGTAGCTAACTTGGTATAGTATCAGTGGAATGGTGAAGCTTAGGTGTGTCAAGGGGTGTCAAGGTGTAGCGAGTCAAGTTGAAGTTCAAACAAAAGCTTTAAAATTTATCAAAACCCGGATCTGAAAAAAAAGAGTTGACCCCTTGTTTTATGGCTGTGAATGGTAATTTAAGCATTCCGAGTATGCTAGGGTACAGTATATATCTTGAAGTGTACCCTTGAATATTTTCAAGATTTTTGATTGAGTAGTTCTATGGCACAGCACATGTACTTACTTATTTGGCCGAATCCCGAGTTGGACCTAGATCCGAAAAATGCCGGTGATTCGAGATCACAGTGAGGTATAACACACCATGCACCAACCATAGACGCACAGATGCCTCCCTCACGCACCCCCATGGGCCAACCATCCACAAAATCTCATACATATGAATGACAATGTTTTTCGTGTGAAGCATTTAAGTCTTAACTGCAACTGACAAGATTTGGCCATTTTTGGCAATCATTCGATTTTTTGCCACGCGGCGCGTCAAAAATCTGCGACCGAGTTCCACGGTGTACGACCATCTTAACAATGGGACCGGAAATACACAGTGCAGGGCGCGATACCATGATCTTATCTTAGCGGATCGTGGAGACCATCACCCAACGGTGTTGTCCAGCCACCAAGTACACCGGCGGTCATGAACTTTCCACCGGCGGGTAATGGTCCTGTGCGCGTTCGTTTCCTCGACGGCGATTACCATGAAACACGGTTCATGTTACCTAGTCTACCTTGAGTCTACCGCTTTCGGATTTATATGCCCGATCAATTATTTCGGCATCACTGGCGGTGCCTGAGCATGTGAAATATATAAATATCCCGCAGTGCGGCGCCCAATGGAGGCACTATAGCGCCGAGACACCCGAACGGAGTTGCGCCGACAGGCAGACACCGCGATTTTACCGGCATTCTGTTAGGCTCCTGACATCGGACCCTGCTGGTGCGCTTTACATCGATACCATCTGAATCTTGAATTACTACTTCAATTAGTTCTGCCTGCAGTTAAATCTCGGACTTTATATATATGAAATTTGACAGGTACAGACAGGCCCATCTCCTCTCGGAACTAAATGTATTCTTCTCAAACTCTGAGGTCAATTTTGTTTAAACTCTGGATTCTCTCAGAGGAGTGTACGTAACCCGGATCTCATTGATGCCGCGCTCTTCCGACCCTGTGTGGCGCAATACAACTTGCCAGGTCATCAAACCGTCCGTAAGCGATTGAAAAATTGACTAGTTACCTAAGAGGTGTTAGACCTCGCATTGCGGCTGTAGGTGATTGTCGGCGGCGTTGTCGCTGGGGTGTGTGTGTTGATTCTGAATTTCGTTTCGAGGCTCAAATGGATTGCAGGGTTGTGTGGCACAACGACGTTACGAAGCAGACCGCGGGTACGTACAGGCCCAAACCTGTCCCAAAGCGTCAGTGCTTTCCACGGGATATAACCGTTTTAGGGCACGTCACCTCGTAATTTTACAGGACCGTCTGATGCGCTCAGCATTACAAAGGTCCGACACCAGTGTATGAACGCAGCGACGGACCGACATCCTCATCCTACTCATTTTTACCGCCATGCCTGGCGTCAGCGCCGAAGAAGCAGTACTGGTTAAGTGGTTTCTCGGGCCGTGGGTACGCGTCTGTGATTTGCTTTGCTGGCAACGAAGCTGACGCAAATGGGCAGCTCATCGGTTCGAGCCTCGAGCTTGTGCTCATGGGCGTGCTGGGCTGCCAGGTGCGTCCCGTTCATGGCGTGGCGTCCTCGGACGCTCAATAGCAGACAGTTCGTCAACTACTACAGCTGGTATCCCGACGACAGCCGCGGCCTGCACATCGCCGTGGCGGTCCTCTGCCTCCTGAGCGTGCTCAAGTCGGCCGAAACCTTGTACGTGGTTCTTCGGCCGTCCTCGGACTTCTCCCACATATTCTATTCCAGCGCCTCTTTGTGGATCTTCCTGATTAACCATTTTGGAAATATCGAGTACGACCTCTCACTCAGCACCACAGGATGGTGGGATACCGCAAATCCATTAATGGTATCGCATTGTCATTGGGCTTAAGCGCTTACCACCGTACTCACGCGCACTCGCCTGACTGTGTAGGTCGCGTGCATTGATTTCTACGTCCAGTGCTTCTACCTCTATCGTCTCTGGGCTATTTCCAAGCGATGGTGGGTCGTGGCCCCGATTTTTGCTTTTTTCATCTTTTCGATGGTGGCCATTGGTCTCGCGGTAGGCCACGTACCATATCCCCCGCCGCATGGAATGGATGCTGACACCTTCCGCAGACATACTTCATCGCCACTGCGCAACATAACGATGTTTCGAGCTGGTGTAAGGATTTCCGGGCGGCCACATGGATACGGGACTGACACCCGCCTCCGCAGTTGGCACGCATCTCGGTACTGCATTCGGTAAGACCGTTCCGCTACGGGGCGCGCTGCCGCTGAACCCAATGTTCGCCGACCTTAGCTGGGGACGCCATCCTCACTTCGACGACGGCATATTTCTTGCTCGAAACCAAGAAGTACACCCTCAGCTCGCAGACCGCAGGCCTCATCGTCTCGCTCGTCCGCCTCACCTTCCAAACGGCGGCCCCCGCCTCCCTCGTGTGAGTCCTCCCCCCTCCTCCTCGCCACCCTCCCGCACCTGATACTGACACTGACGTACCTCGGCCCACAGCGCGATGTTCAACCTGATCTTCTCGCAGATGTACAGAACCAGCAACCCGCTGCTCGGGTACGTCGAGATCGCGTTCAACCAGCCACTGCCGAAGCTGTACGCAATCTCGATGATGTGGACGCTCAACGCGCGGCAGGCGATCCGGGCGCGCAGCGAGCTGTCGGGCAGTGGCAGCGGCAGCGCATCGGGTGTCCGCGTGCGGTCTCCGCGCCGCACGAACGTACGCTGCTCCCTACATACGACCCGTGGACTGTTGGCTGATTGATGATGTGCTGTTGCAGGATGATCTGGAGCTCGGGCGGATCGAGGTGGTCAAGCACAACCAGACGACGCAGCATGTCGATGTAAGTGTTATGCCTCGACTTGTGGTGCGTTAACTTGACTGGGCGGGTCTCAGATCACGAAGATGTTCCACCATTCGACCACGAGCGAAAACGTGAAGGACGGCCTGTCGAGCGGGAACCACAGAATGCACAGCTAGACCGCGCAGTGAGTGAGCATCGAGGCCCGTCGTATGTGCCTGGGCTGACGCAGATCCGGTTAGGCGCGTCCCATGCCGAAAAACAGCCATCGTTACACCCATACCCTCCAGGTATAACACTGTTTTTCGGATATTCTGTCATGGGAATGTACATTCTAGTCTTGGTATGAGTCTCCGGGACGCGAGAGAATAATCGGAAATTGTTGTCCGCCGTTTGCTGTGGAAAAGGTAAGGAGGGTGCTCCTTATCCTGAAGACGATGAATCGAAAGCAATGAGTGTTTCAAACTTCAGGTGGGTGCTAGAATAAAGAGTCCATTCGCAATTCGAGGGTGGCTGAATGCATAGAGACAACGCTAGGCAGCCCATGGATGAGCAAGGCTTTCAATATAGAATACAGGAAGTACCTTCAATGGGCTGTGCCGGGTGGATCTTTCAAGCAGTGGCTGAGACTTGCAGAAAGACCTTGGACGAACCCTGGAGAGTTTTAAACCCCGCTGACACGGCAGCTCCGCATAGCTTTGCCGTCAATGCGAGTTCAATCTGATTTGTGACTCGGCCCGGCCATCGGGTTAATCAACTCAATAAGTCGAGTCGAGTTGAGTTGCACACCGATTTGGGACAAGTTGTCTGATGCCGTGTCCCAATCTGTCAACTGTACTATTTCCTACTGGCTAGCCGGCCACCTTAGCAGTGTCGGCCCCAGCACTAAGAGACTGCGGATCGGGTGCCGGGGTATGGGCCAGGAAACGAAGGTATGCATCTAACGAGTCGGTGGGAGGCTTCGTTCGAATTTATTAATGCCGATTTGGTGCTCACCGAATTTAATTTCGGCGATAACCCCGAAATGGCGATAAACGCCCTAACCGGCCACCCGCCCAAATGCTCCCTTGGCGCGCCTGCTAGCGCTGTGTTATAATATTTATAGCAGGTGCTATGCTATGCTAGATATTCCACGTCCCTGGGGACAATAACTAGCAGGTGTTAATAACAGCTATATAGCATTTTTGCCGAGCACAGCCACACCCAAATGCAGTAGTTTTCCCAGGGACCCCATCAAAAAAAAAAAAGGAATTTTTTGTCTACCTCAATCTGGCCCACATCACTGCTTGATTTACGCCATTCTGGGATTGTTGTTGATTTCAGTGCCAATCAGTCACCTTTCCACTTCCAAATACACCTCAAAAATTACCCTGTTTTTCTGGCCCTTTCAAACACATTTTTACAGCCTTCTGAGCATTTTAGTTTATAGCAATAAATAGCAGGGCATTTTGGATGCTCTCAGCCCTAGCAGCTAATAGCATGTTAATAACATGCTATTAATAGCAGTGTTATTAACATGCTATTAATAGCAGTGTTATTAACATTTGAATTTCTTACACAGCGCTAGCGCCTGCTATTCACCTCAGGGCATCCCAGGTAATTCATATGATAAATATCCACTATTAAATCATAGTACACTTCATATCCGAGGTCTATTTGTGATATGAGTATTGGACTTTCTGGCTGGGGAAATGGCCAAAATGGGGGTGTTGACAGAATGGGCCGGCCGCCGAAGCGCAGGACATAAATATGGCCCAAATTCAGATTAAATCGTATTTATAGGAAGTATTTGAACACATACAAGCGTCAAGTCCGTCTCCATACGCCCATAGGCCATCCGTCAAAGTCCATCTTCATCTGCAGGTGAAATTTGGTGATTCTAGATAGCAGCTCGCCGTGCGCAAGAGGGAAAGGATATAAAGACCCAAAAATTTGGGAGAATCCAGAGTGGCATATTATGACTGCACTAGCAAAGTTTCAGAGCCGTCGGAGATGTGGGTGGTTGGTCATCGAGGGGGCGAGATTGAGTGCTTCCAAATCACCGCAAGGTCTTCTTCCGGCTACCAGGGGGCGGGAAAGAGGAGTTTGGAGGCGATTTATAGTTCTAGGCCATTACACCGACCGTAGCGATGGGAAAGTGCCCCGAAACTTGCGAATCGGTGAAGATTTCGTGGAGAAATATGAGGGACATCAGCGTGGACGCGGTTCGGAGATAAGAAACGGCATTGATCCCTCATCATCTTGATCGGAAACCTGCCGTAGCCTCTGATCGCCGCGCCCAAATCCACCCAAATCTGACACACAGCATTGTCTTACCTCCCCTTCCATCCCACTGAGTGCTTATTTCAAGCAAGTGGCCGGTTGGCTAGTCTGGCCGGTTACCCGGTAGGCAATAGTAGTTGGTTATTCGACGCGTCGAGTGAATCAGACCAATAGAGCGTGTTGAAATGCCCATACAAGAATTCAGAGTGAGGAAACAACTCATCAGTTGAGCCAGGCACCATTTCTCGGCAATGTCAGTGAAGCAATCATGCACGGTCTCGTGATATATAAAAAGTGGTTCGTCCTCTACCACACGTGTCTCTGCCGATTGGGTGCAACCCGACAGCTGTCGATGTCCCAACTCGCGTTGGGGCCCTATGCTTCCAAACTCTCACCACTACCAATCCCCCTCTTCAGAGTTCCCTGCTTGTCTCGGATATCCACTTCCAGGCTACTACGGTGGAAGCCCAGCTCCCAGGTCACAGTATTATCAGTTTGTGATGCATCCTTCACCGGAAAATGGGCTCACCAATGTCCTCTGGTCCCTCCACCCCTTCAGCTCATGGATTTTCGGGTCAAAACACAATTCCCTGGCCCTTGGCGGACAAGACAAACACGCCGGTCCAACCGCCACCCCAGGCCAGAGAAAAGCGTAAATGGACCTCTGCTCTTTCGGGGAACCGCCACACAAAGAGGATTGTCAACAGCATCGAGTCCTCCTGTTTCTGTCTTGGCAGCACCGTCTTGCGGTGTTGGGCCGAGTGTGCCTTTCAAACTCCCGAGAACACCTCCAATGTGTGAGGAACCATTGCCCCATACCCCTTTACTTCCTTCCATCAGTCTGGTCCCAACCCCCGGTCCTTCTACACAACAGCCCAATGTGGACTTCACATCCAAAAAGCGGGCTGATAGTCCCAATAAGGCTACCGATGTCTATTTCTTTGTATGGCCACTCACAAGCCGAGAAAAACTGGCTGTCCTTCTGGGTGCTAGCTTGGGGGAGGGTGAACTAAACACGCCTAGCCTCTTCTCGGAAAAACCTCCGATGGATAATTTTCCCTTCCTCAGATGTCAGCTCTGCTCATAAGGTCCCACCTCTCAGACCCACTCCTCTTCTCATTTCTCTTCATAGCCAATGGAAAGTCTGGAAAAACTCAAGTGGCTGGATTACCTGCACAATCTGAGCGTACCTTCAGGAAAAGCATGGCCCTATTCACTACCCCACTGTCAAATACCTCGGCCTTAAAAATGCCGACAGCCCAACTTCTTGGCCACGTAGCAACGAGCCCTTTACGCTCGATGGATGGGTTGACAGGCTTCTGTGTTGGATGTCGTCGATGACCAGGTACATCTCCCCTTTTAACCGACCCGGTTCTATAACTAATAGTTACAGTCCATCAATGTCATTGATTGCGAGGAATTTAGAGACTTTGTCTTATTCAGACATGAAGATGTATCAGATGGTGACTTCTCGCATAGGATAGTGCTCACGGATTTGTTTTTCAAAAGTATTTTATTTTATTTCGGTGTCTCTGCATACATAATGCATCTATTCAGGTGGTCTACGGTCGGATATCATTTACGACGGATACTTGGTCCGATCCGAATTTGCGCTCGTATCTCAGCCTTACTGCACATTTCTGCTCCCGGGACAAGAATGGGCATCTTGTGGTGGTAAACAGACTTCTGGCTTTCCGTATCGTTGAGGGCAAGCACGATGGTAAAAACATAGTAAAATTAATGTTTTCATTCATCAAGGATGCCAAGGTTCTACACAAGGTACCACTCCTGCTCCTCTTCTCTCTCTCTGTAATGATTTCGCTTGAAGACTGGCCCATTTACCCTTGACAACACCTCAAACAACAACACTACAATGGAAGGGCTCAAGGAGCTCTTTATGGCAGAGCTAGCACGCCTCATCAATGATGGCAAAGCTACTGTTGTCTTCTTCGACGCTGAAGGCAATTGGATACAGTATGCATTTCAAATCTGATTTAATTCCTAACTTCAGGCAAAATGGGTGCTTTGCGCACATTTGTCATGAATTATCTGGGTTCTACTTTTTTGTGTGATGCATCTGTACAGTTACAGATGTGTCTTAGTAGCACGGGACTCACATGACGCCACCACATGACCTTCTCACAGTTGAAAACCTGACCGCGGATTCTGAAAGCCGCAGACCCACCGGGGTTTGTGCCACAGGATACAGAAGATGTTAGGGACTAAGGAAGCTGTACAGGCAGATCCTAGTCCCCCGATGCATCATGGCTGACACAGAGGTGTACACGAAGTGCATGAATGGTTGCAAACTGATCACGGTTCCAATCACTGACCTGATTGGTTTGAACCACTGGATACAACAATGTTAAGGACTAGGAAACCCGAATGTCAGGTCCCATGTTCGGGTTTCCTAGTCCTCAGATGCTATGGAGACAGACACATAGGAGTACAGGAGTATCAGCATTAATGCTCCTTAATGCTGTGATGCAGGAACTGATTGCGACAGACTGCGATCACCTTTAATTTATTTGAAGCCTATATAAATTTGGTAGAATCTTCCTGTACAGTAGATTCTCCCTTGCCTAATCTCAGGCTTCTACCTTGGCCTGACATAGGCATTGTCTCCACCCTGCCCTGCTTCCTATCCATCGTATTGTGGGTTGTGTCCACACCCTGGGTTTTATACCTGAGTGGATATCACACCCTCTTCAACTTGTTCCCAGTTCTGCCTCGCATTCGGACCTACAATATATGGTCTCCTAGGGAGAACACTGTATGGCTGGTCCTACTGCTTGTGGAACACATGAGCTATTAGTGTCTATTGGGTTTATCCTGGTTGGGGTTCTCGCCAGGTTACTCGCTGTTTAGCCGACCCAGAGGCTGTTGCTGACAACATTATTAATATCGCCTCACAAACAGTCATCAAAGAACTCAAGGAGAACCCCTATTGGTCTGTTGTTGAGTCTTCTACAGATCCCGCGATGCGACAAGAACTTGTTCGCTATGCCAAAGCCCTGAAATCCGACCCAATTGGCAATGTCCAACAAATTGTGGCTGCATCAGGAAAATCTGAAATTACTTCAGAGACCACCATAGCCCAAGACAGACATGATAGATCTCATAGTAAACCCCCGTCTATATAGAAAGGTGGGAGGGGCGGGAAAAAATTCATAGACAATCATAATACTAGTGCCATCTATGAAATGTCCATAGCCATAGCTCTCATAGCTCTCATAGCTCTCATAGTTGTCACAGTCAAAACTGGTTCACATTGCTTCAATAGCAGCTTATAGACATCAAAGATATTAAAAGGCACAATTATAGCCTGGAAAGCATTGTATATTATCCACGGTAACTACTGACTACTGGGTGATGAACAAACAGCGAACTGACTACAGGTTGTTGGATCTGAGTTAAACAAGGGAGTAATGTTGAAAGAAAGGAATGGTTGTGTGCCGTAAATTATGCCAATTGCGCACAAGTAATGACAGTACTGCAGCTGCCTATCAGTCGCACCATCCTGTGGTGGCACTAAGCCAAGGTCAACCCTGTCAAATCATCTGGATGATAGAACATGAGAACACTATCAATAAACCCGCAAATAAAGACATACATCAGAGTTGGGGGCAGCTATTGGAAGCTCTTGGCTCCTGGGCACTCTTCCCCTTACAGTATAACAAAGCTTTTATTCGACTCCGGCACTCCCCTAGCTCCAGTCGACCACTCTACCACCTATCTTGCCCTCACTCTATCAGTGCCCTCCCTCTCCCTTGGATGACTACCCCTGTGGCGCCTCAGGACCTCTGGTCCTACTGCAATGTCCTCCAGTCTGAAGTCCAGCGTCTGCATGATCGGCTGGATCGCCTCGAGCATGGCGACACTGCAGCCTCTACCACCCAGGGGCATCCCTGGCGACTGGCCTGGGATGGCACCCACTGGACTTTACGTCCACCAACCCCTGCCCCTACCCCTGCCGTCATTGCTGTCGGCCACACCAGCATACCACTTGCCGACACCCTTCCTACGGCGGCAGACTCCCCCGACCGCTATGTTTGCACGCTTGTGGTTCCCGACGTGGTTGTCGGGCACATCATTGGCCATGGCGGCAAGGGCCTGCACCAGGCTCATGACGTCTCCGGTGCCCAGCTGCAGGCCTATACCGACAAAGCCTCGCTGGCTGAGCGCCATGTCTCTATCCGAGGTACCGACCAGCAAGCCAGTGAAGCGCTTATTGCACTTGGGAAGTGTTTCATGCGGAAGCGTGTTCACGCCAAGAAGAAAGGTCCATCACGCCCTTCTGAGGACCCTGCTCCCCCTCCTGCTGGCCCTGTTCCCGCCCCTCCCCGTGCTGTGATGGACATTGATCCTCTGCCCTGACGCCAGACACATCCACCAGCACCTGGGAGGCTTGCACAGGACCTCCACCCCCATGATGACAGGGGCCTTCGACCCGCCGCTGTAGGCGTGCAGGGCCCCCTCACTGGCTGGGTGAGGTTTGCACCACAGCAGTCTCCCCCTCCCCCCTCGCAACCTCTACCCCGTGAACCTGCCACCACCGCTCCTATTGCCCCTACACAGGTCATGGCCCCCCCAACCTCTACTTTACGCCCCAATTCTACCCCTTTTGTCCCCTCGGTGACCATGTCCACTCCGCTCCCTACAGGCGGACTGCCCACTGCGTACAGATCACCCATGTTGATCGACACAGTGGCTACCGGCCGTAGGCGTAGGTGCACGCAGACAGCACGGCGAGGTGGCGCCATACTGGCCCATAGTGCCCGAGTGGTGGGCGACAATATCTATTTCCCGGGTGATCCAGAATACTGAAGTTTCACTTATCCTACAATTTGCGGTTGGAGTTGCCGAGTGGTGTTTGTCAGGATGACAAATCTTGAGGAGGGGGTGATGTCAGGGGACACCTAGGCTGTGCTGGTGTCATGCTGCTTATGTACCAGGCTGCATTTGTCATCTTTGCTTAGTCATTGGACTGTGGGTGTCGTCTCTGCTTACTCACTCCTGTAGTATATAAGATAGGTGACATCCAGATCCATCTAATCACGTGAAGTGTTACTGTGACGTGACAGTAATGTGGGAAAGCGCAAAATTTCAGAGACAAAACACAAAATCATATTTTTTGGTACTTTAAATACAAAGAACAAAGAAAAGAAAAATGTTGCAATCTACCAACTATCCCTCCTTCCTATGCTTCCTCAGATCATCAAGATAATGAGGAGGAAGAGTCCTATGACCCCTGTATTTTTTATTGGCCCAAGCTGCATCTGCTCCATCAAGCCCACAAAAGTAGGCATCTGCAAACCTTGAAGACCGGACAGCAAACCAATGCATAGACACAAGTGGAACTGATTCAAGGGCTTCAAGCATGTTCCGCTCCAAGTCCTCTTCTGATGAAGACTCAGGGAACATTCTATAGATCAGTTTTGCATATCCCCAGCATTGCTCAATAAAATTGAGCTCTGGATGGAATTTGGGAAAGAAAATAACCTCATAGCCCCGCTTTTCACAATGCTCCTCTAGCATTGATTTTTGCGCCTGAAAATCAGGCTCCATGTAGAGAATCTTCCTTAAACAACATTGAGTTGCAGTAGTATGACGGCATTTGAAGTTGCTCCCACATTGAGCCTTGATTTTCTTCTTAGAACCTGGCAATGGAGCATTACATGTGTTGCAGGTAAGGCAGACAGTGCAGTAAACATAGGTTCGGAGCAACCCTCTCTCCACACCGGCGAGCCGGTGATTCTCGGAGAGAGGCTTGGTACAAACTGCCAAAAAAGGGTGATGTGTTCAAACTGGGTTTTCTCCACCATTTCAACTCGGATCCTCATAGTCTTGCCTGAGAAAATGTTTATTAGATGTCCTAGAAGACACCTGGCAACTAAGATTGAGCCAATGACCCATCACTATTGGAATGAATCTGATCTTTGCACAGGTGAATGCATTTCCAATTTTCATCAGGCAAAACAAGTTCATTTGGAATTCTGTTGATTTTATGGGCTCAATGGACTTGGAGAACAATTTACAGAAAGTCTCCCACCAAGTTTTATATCCAAAACTTCTTTCTTCATGCAGGAAATATATTTATGTCCATTGATGATGTGTGTGACACTGTGTGACATGTGTGACATCCACCTTGTCTTGCCTTGAACTGGAGAGCTAAGCTGGAATAAAATGGCCAGTGAGTTATTTTGGAACAGGGATAGATTCTACTAGCCCCCAGGAATATTTTTAAGTGAAATGAAGATCTTGAATATGAATGTGATATCAGTGTAAATATCCCCTCCCTCATGTTCCTGGCCTACAGCATAATAATACCCACTATCTGCCTTGGGTGAATGTAGTTTCCAGGTCAATAAAATGAAATGAAGTGGACTGTCTACTCAGATTTTTTTAATTTACCCCTAGGTGGGTGTGGTAGAAGCAATTCAGCTTCTCAATTTTTGACATCAAGCCTTGATAGTGGCAGATCCTCCGGGACTCTGAGCACATATATGAACATTCTGAGTAGGCCAGATCAATTTTGCACTTCCAATGTACAAACTAGCAACTTGGGTCAAAGGGAACGGGGCACTTCCTGAAGCAGGAGATCAGTTTGAACACATTGCCCTTTTTGGTCATCTTGGCACAAGCCCCTTCTGAATTCCCCTGCGAAGCACGTGGATATCATGTGATCAGAAGGTGGCTTGTTCCGAACCTACAGTAAACATGTGTTGAAGGCGAGGCAGAAATGCGATGATATAGTCACGTGGTCATGGGAATTACCCTTTTGGGAAGCGCAAAATTTTTGGTTTCAAAATATATTTGTGTCTGAGATACATGCTCTTTGTGATCTGAGCATTTTTTCCAAAAAAAGACAATAAACTTTTTTTTGAAGATAGCTATTGAAAATCTGCTACCACAGAATTGTAGCTACACTCAAGCTCTACATTTCTGTGGTTTTAGTTTGTCTATCAATTGCTTTGGCATTAACTAGTGTAGCTCACAGTCTGTGTCACACCATGACATCACGTGATTAGATGGATCTGGATGTCACCTATCTTAGTCCATGCCTGGGGATCTTGATCCCCAGCTTTGTTATCGACTTGGCTCCTGGGCACTCTTCCCCTTACAGTATCATATTTTCTTTCCTCTCTATAGAACACTGCAGGAGTGCTGGCACTTCAGACATCGAAAACCACTGTCTGAGAAGATGTCACAGTGAGAGCAAGAGCAATCAGCTTCCATTCAGAATCCAGACCCTGATGACATCTGTCAAAGCTTTGATCTCTGAGACCAAATATCTCATGCTAACTTGCCACTTCTCTCATTCTTGTCCCTCAACCCTCTACACCGGGGACCTTGATACAGTCCGTGTGACTGGATACATTAATTTCTAACTTCTACTCTCTTCAGACTGTTGTCAGGGGAACCTCACCTTTTCACCCTAGCTCCCATCTCCACCCTCATCCTCCACAGGCCAAACCCCAGTGCTCACACTGGCATATAGCCTGTGACCAGGCCCGGGACCACTGCCGATTGATCCGATCACTGTGGCTGTCCGCATGAGGCGGACAGCCACCTCCCACGGTCTCCCATCATGCCCATCATCTGTCAATCAGTCCAGACACGTGCTACTGGCTAGCTTAGTTTTTAAGTCCATGCCTAGCGTGGGAATCCTCATCCTTTCTTCTCTTTGGATTCCCCCGCTAGGTGTGTAGTATTTCCACCCCTGTATTCTAATGTAGTTATTAATACTTTGGATTCCCCCGCTAGTTTCTGTGCCCTGCACCGAGCTTAAGGTTGCCCTTACAACTGTGGTCAACCTCGTTGGGATAACTTGAATCGTAATACATTTCTCCTTTTTTTCTTCTTTTTTTTTGAGCATTTGGGATAATGAGACTCAGTCTGTAGAAGTGTTCCAAGGTCATCCGCTTGTGTTGCTGGTAGTGGACCAGACATTGCCGGGGAAGTTTGCTCGGGAGGAAATGCCGTTATACACAATTATTTAAACCAGCGTGGGACTCCGACCCGAAAATATAATTATTCTATCCCATGTCGATCAATGATGGGTCGCATACCCACTAAAACCCCCTTTTTTGACCAGTTATCTGGCAGTGAGTCATCCAGTAGTAGACCACTCCATGTACTTAGCACTGGTTGTTTATTCAAAGTCAAAGAATTGAATCTGACTTTGTCTGTCAACAGGCAATCCCGCTGTAATGGTTGGTTTATAGTATTCAACCACTGATTATAAATTTCTGCTGAAGTCGATGTTCTATCTGGATTTGTAATGACACGGTTGACGTGGAGGTTCCAAATCAGGTGCCATGCAGATGAAACCAGAACTGCAATAGTCATCCTTTCTCATGGATGATGCGACCCTGGGGTGATTTAAATCTTACAAGGTTGGATCCTAGTATCAATCCCCAGTTCAGATCAGGCCATCAATCATATTTTAGTGTCCAGAGTTGTTGGGTGAACAGCCAGATCAGCCTTTGACCTGGTGCATCACACTCCAATGCAATGTACTCCAGAGATTCAGGAACACTGCATGTGTGGCAAATACCTTTTATTTCTGAGTTCTTTATATGACTGGAAAAATCGCCAACCCTGAATGTATTGTGTATACATTTCCAAAAGAATTCACGGGTTCTTCGTTGGAAAGTTGTAGATCAGATTGATTTCCATATCATTACATCTGAAGGTGTATATTTGGATAGGTCTGTGACAGCACACCTGATACGATCTAGATTTATAAAGGTAGCCTTGTGGTGAGGTCTTGGACACAATTTCTGTATTACTTTGCAGAAAAAAACTCTGTGATCCTTAGGATAATGGAACCCCTGGGATATCAAACATGAGGTCTATGTCTGTGTCAATTTCAATGGCATGAATTTGTTCACTTGTCAAAAATTTTGCTGGCCACCCTCTCATTCAATGCTGCAATCACTGCTCTTATCAAGCAGAATTTTGGGTCCAATATATTGGCTTTCCACTTCTGTCCTTGAGTGACCAGTACTTGTAATAAAAACTCGGATGAGGTGCAAATCAACATTGGTACATTTTGTTTTGTGTTCTGTATTACGAACAAGAGACCACCCAGCAAAGCTGATTGGAATGTTACCGGCATTTCGGGCTTATCGAAAGACAAGGACAGGGTTTCACTATCTTCCCTGGTATTTGTTGCCACTTTGATTGTTAGTCCGATGCTAGGCTCAAACTCCCCTGGATTCTTGATAGAAGCATGTAAGAATATTGTCATGAGAGGTGGATCTGGTTCATTTAGTTTGGATCTCCTGGCTGATACCCCAAGCGGAGTGTTCACAGAAGCTGAAATTCGGAAGCCTTCAGCCATGTTGGTTAAAGTACAGTTGGGGTTGAAGTTCATCAGTTTCTATGGTTTTATTGTTAAGTTCATGTTCATTATTGGTGAGTGCTAACTTGTCAGTCAAATCCACATTTGGCATGTTTGGGTTCCATTTCGGTAGAAGGCAGTCTACCAACAGTCTTGCGGTGTCAACACTTCAGCTGGGATATTTCCACCCCAATAATGTGCAATCTTGGTAGCATGATGGGCAGCCACAATTTTTTCTGCCAATACCTGATGGATTTACTTGGTGTGGTTTTGGGACCACTGTTCGTTGATCTGCTATGAAGACAACATCTTTTACTGTTTGTACTTCATGATTGAGTCTCAACCATGTTGCAGCATCCCTGCGGCAGGCAGAGTGATATAAAGTCTTATTAACTGCAGGGTGCCTCCAAAAAAGTATATTTAACCTCAGGTCTTTGCTAATTGACAGACCCGTGAATTTGAGGTCATAATTCCTTGCTGCAAGTAACATTCACTTGATTTCTTCTGGTAATGGAGTTGGTGCGTAAAAAGCAGGCGCTGTCAAAGAAGGTGGCTCGCTTTGACGGGCGTTTTGAGACTGGGGTTGCCAAGCTGTCGACTCAATCATTGAAGGAGGATGGTATGATTTCAACGGAAATCCGCGCATGTGTGCAGGACATTGTTTCCTTTGGCACACCGGTGGAAAGCGTTGACAAGATAATCCATGACGTTGCGAAAGGGCTCAATATTCAGATCTGCGATCATATCAGCGCCCGAAGCACGGGTCGAATTGTTATTGAAGGCGGGGTTGCCGCCCAACTGCAAATTGTTGATGCTATAAAGGATGCCGACCGTTCGTACAATCAAATTCTATTTTCCGTAACTGTTTCAGGAACAGTTTGATAGATTTCACCGCCAGTGGCGATGGAACCGGCCACAAACATCTCAACTACGAATCACGCTTCATTGCCGTGAAGCAAAATATTCTGGCCCTTGGCCTTACACAAGCCCCAAGCCACACGAGCGAGGAGCAGATGGCGGGCTGGCTGAAACTCATTGAGGAGATGTACACCACATACAACAACAGCCCCCTTGGTTGTGCGTATCCCGAGGACTTCCGCACCTTCTTCATCAAAATCACCGGTATGATGACGGATCACGCCGCTGACCAGAAGAAGTTGCGCGCGCTTTTTCTGGAGATGAAGAAGTGTTTGGACCGTGAGATTCGCGGTGAGCGTGCATTGCTGCACCTGACAGCACCGAAACTTCTGGATGTCATCTATGAAATTACCGACCACAAAATTCAGGCCGCCGGTGGGATGGTGGCGTGGGATGCTCTCCCAACTGAAGAACATAATCTCCGTAATTTTACGCTGCACACGGAGCTCTGCCAAAAATTCGGACAGGCCGAATTTGAGAAATTATCTCAAGAGGATAGGAACGAGGCTCATTTCTTTCACTATGTTCAAGGGTGGCCTAAACACAGTTTGGGTAGTTGAGTTTAGATATGCGTAGACATGTTTAGTCGGCCACACAGATCCCGTTTAGACGACTACATACAGTGTCCGGGTAGCTGGGTGTAGCCGAAGCGTAGACAACTACGCAGAGTCTGTATATGTCAGTGTAGTGAGGGTAGGTACATCTGCAGAGCTGCACAGATCAGAGTCCCTCTTGCCAGCTCAACATCTGCAGCGGTCATTGTTACAGTATCTTAATCCTGTGGAGATGACTACACAGACCTACCATGACCTACACTGACCTACGCTGACATGCACTGACATACACTGACCTGCCCAGAGCTATACAGAACTACACAGAGCCTGTCCAGCCACCTACACAGAGCGATCTGTAGAGGTCTGTGTAGGTACCTGAACCAAGCCTCTGTGCAGGGAGGGTCTGAACGCAGTGTCTTTTCACTGCGGCGGCTGTTTTATGCACAAGAACCTGAATGCGCACAGAGGTGAATTTTACTTTATCTTGGCATGAATCTTGTGAAATCTTGTATTATCTCAGGGGTGTTGAACGCATGATGGCCGCTTGGCTAAAGCAGAGTTTCCAACAGCCGATTCTTCTCATGAACAAAGACAATGCCGCCGCTGCCATTTCTGGATCAGCGGTAGCAAAAGAGCGAGCCGAGACAGCGTCATCTCGAGGCGGAGTCAAACTCTGCGAGCTTATGGGTCTGCTACTCAACAACAAGGACGATAAGAAGGGCCAGCAGGACAGCCATGGGGTTTATTTCTCCGCCCACGAACACCTCGGCTATTCACTCCGGTTCCCCGATACAAGCAATACCCGCTATGGGTGCTTTTCCGAAGCTGCAGCCGAAATCATTGTGAATCTTACCGTATACCGCAAGCTCATGCAGTTCATACGTGATCGCAAGATGTCCCTCGCATATACAAACCTCGAGAAGAATATCTGGGACGCCATCAATGATTTGCGGACCCTTGTCGAGCTGGTCGTGCTGTTGTGGTACGGCCAGAATTTTGGCAAGCCAGTTATTCGGGTTGTCCGATCGCGAACGAGCACGGGCGGTCTACCCAATCTGTGGGACATGGGCCCCGTGCTTGAGGGGGTTATAAAACATTGCGAGCGCGTAATTGCGGATCCAGACATCATTATGGGTCCAAATCTGTCATACGAGACAGCCTCGATGGACGGCCGGGCTTGGGAACGTCCGGAAGCCATGCATGCAGCACATGCACTCCTTTCGACACTTCCTAGAAACGAGGTTCGAGTGGTCTTTGTCGAATTTTTAAAGGGTGCACAGGAGACATGGCAGAGATTCGGCTCTGACATTCTGGGGACTGAGTTGACAGATGCGCAGAAGCGCAAGGCAATGATGCCAGCCACGAACGATGCCAAAGAGGGCTGGTTGGGTGCCCAGGCTCGCGTTGCACAGCGCCGGGCCCCCAATGCGAGGCTGGAATTTATCAATGCCAAGTCCCAGTACAAACATAACGATACTGCAGGTTTCATCGCGGAAAAGCTCAACACTCCAGCAGAGCAGCAGTTTTTGCGAAAACGAGCGCAGGAAATCTCGACCGAGGGGCGCCATCAGAAGAGGAAAATCGCCCAGGCCGAGCACGATCAACAGACGGTCAGGGAGCACCGCGAGAAAAGGACAAAATCCGACCAGAAGAAGGCGACCGAGATAGCGGAGATCAACAAATGTGTCCCGGTCTTTGACATCGCCAGATTCACAGATCCCGGCATGCTGAAAGAGATCCTCGTTCCCCAGCTCGACCTCCAGCTAAAATGGCATCGACTCCGAGAGCTTGAAATGGACAAGAAGACTGAAATTACGCCGTTGTCCAAGCTCAAGAACCAACAGAAAGCCGAGCTCATCGTGGCTGCCGTAGGACGTCGGAGACGTCGAGTGGACACTGGAGAGGTACCTCTGATGGGGTTCCAAAGTTCCGAGCCTTTGGAAGAAGATAGACTTGTTGTCGAGCCTGACAACGAGGAGGATGATGCAGGTTATGGAGACCGAGAATAACTCATAATTTCTATGACTCTCTAATCATTTAAAAGCATATAGTTATTGTAGATACCTTTCTATACATATACACAATAATTTGGGTGACTCAGATTGGCCGTGCACGCGCTTGAGTGAGTGTGGTAGACGCGAAAGGTGGATTTGCCATCGAAATCAGCCGCTTGGCGGGCGGTACAAACAAGTGCAAAGGGACATTTGATGCCCGCCAGTTGCCTGTCACCACTTCTCCGCTGTCATCAATTTCGAATGCTATGAGACTTCATGATTCAAACCGAGGCAAGGTTAAGCAAAGCAAACGAAGATTATCTCGAGCAATAATACAAGGACGTGCGTTGGATATTACAATCCAACCACTTGCATCAATATCCCGCTCGTGCCACTCTCAAGCCGGGCAAAGAGGAGACACGGGTTGGCAGCTGTTAAAGAAGAATGGGTCATTGTCCATGGGTCCCTAGCAGGCTGGTATACTCACAGGAGGCCGAGACCGACACTGGTGAGGTCGCAGCAAACCTGGCCGTTTGCGGTGCCTGCGAAGATCGTTGAGATACAGCAAGAGGGCTAGATGTAGACTCTACGTACAAGTTGGATCCTGAGACGCATCCTAGTCAGTGTTGTAGATGATCAAAAACAAAGAAGCTTACTCCGGCCCCGGTGCCTGCGTTCCGGGGTTCGTTCAGCAACTATGTACACAGACTGAACGTCAGTTTTATACTCACAGGCAACAGGAAAGCCGATCTGAGGGACGCTGACGACTCCCTGCACCATAACCATAGCGAAGATTGCAAAGAGGGCTTTGTTGAACATTCTGTGAGTGGGTTGTTGAATTGCTGGTTGGACCGGCGTTTATATACGTGGAGTTGTATACGTACAACGCTCCCGATGGGCGTAGTTGAATGAATGTACGGGCACGCGCGCGCAGCTCTCGGTAACCGAAATCTAGCGAAACTGAATGGTGTGAGGGACTTCTGGAGCGTTCTGCGATACACCTACCTCTGAACAGCCTAGATTTTTTGATTTGCCGAAATTCCACTGGAGGGTAAGTAGTATGCGCCCAGAATTCGGAGTCATGATGCTGGGAGAACGGCGAGAGCGGAACAAAACAATTACTTGTGCGGGAATTGGGGTGAGATAATGCCGGCCACCCGGCTTTAAAGAAGTCAGGAGTCTTCTCATGAACAGCGCCCAAGGAGTTGGGCGTACCGTAATTTTTGTCACCGGACCGGAGATTTTTGTCACTCTCGCACACGGGCGCAGTCCGTGGGTCTCTCCCCAGGCTTCTACGGGTTTTCATATTTCCTCAACGGAGCCGGGGATCGGCATTGGTACCCGCCGCGAGAAATAGCAATTCGCAGAAGGAAGACCCTAACTAGCTGAAAAGAGGAAGTAATGGAGTTCGTGTAAATCCGTCGGAGAATGTTGAGTACAATTCATATGAACGCACTGAATCCCGTAGCCCCTCGTGGTTGGGTAAGGCTTAGCAGTTCATATTATCGCGGGATGCCACGATCACTATCATTCACGGCTCGCATATCGGGCACTTCACCCCATTCCGTCGCATGCAATTGCACTGATGCAGAGTGCGTAACAATAGGGTCGAACGACCAGTCGCTTCCCGCAGTCGCTTCCCGCTTGCTTCTCGCAGTTCCCGTGAGTGGTCGGATGAAGTCGGACGAAAATCGGATCAACCCCGGTCCTTGAGCGCGAGGTTAATGTTATGTCTGTTTATAAGAGACAAGTGGCTGCTCGGCCGCTTCGCGGCCTCGCATCCCCTTCCTCTGGTGTGAACTGGAACAGTAACAGAGATGGATTGTGCCTGTAAAATCTAATCAAAATAAATTCACCTCGGGGACTGAACATGTCGAGGCTGTACATGTTGAGTGATGATGGGATTTTACACGGCCGCGGCAGGCACGGCATGTGGAAACAGAGAGCTCGACGAAAAAGGTTAGAGCTGATGGCGGAGTTTAAAAAGGCTTCGGACACCCGTAGTTTTAAAAAGAGGGTGATGACTATTGAGCGCTTAGCGCTTATGACTTGGGATCGCTGTGCCTACTGATATCACTTGGGACCGCGCTCGCGCCGGAGCTTCGTGGTATCGTCGTATCGACTCGCAACGATCGCTGAAAACTTCACCGTGGAGGTGAGTATTTCCACAATCAATAAGTAGTACGAGTTCACAGCACGTCCATTACAGACCCTGAATCAACTTTAAGGGTTCAAGCCTGTCGTGAAGCACCCCACAAATAGACCAGAGTCTCTAAATTCCGGTGGCATTGATCCTGAGAATTTTTTGGATTTCCCATGTAACTAAGTAGTCCAGGACAATACGACCGTTTAACGGTAGCGAGCTACGTCAACTTACGGACCTCGGTCGAGGACCCGTATCGGGGATAAATGGGCGCTGGAAAACATGTGGCATCGACACAGTCGTCGTACGGACATTAGTAATAACGGATGCGCTGCGCTCCAGAACTCGGCACGTTGCTCTATCGAGGCGAACATATGTGCTGTAATTTCAACCATCATGTGTCCTGCGTCTTTGAGGATTTTGATTATTAGGCAATATAATATTAAGACCCATTTCGACGAAAATGATGTGTGTGGAGAACTTCGATGCTGTGAACGGCGAGGAGATCTTATAGATCTTACTCAAGTATACCATATCCCGAACGGCGATCTGTCAGTCGAGTCCTCGGCGCTCGCCCTGCCACGCACACGGGATCCACAGACCACGAGTTGCGATTCCTGTTGGCGGTGCCGTCCTATTCCGCGCATTAAATAATCCACACACAAAGCGTCCTTTTTCTTCAAGCCCGCAAGCGTGCCGCACCAAGATCATCGCAGTGTGCCTGTGTTATGCTATCACGGCCGAACGACAAAAAACACTGCATTTTGACAGGTTCTGGACCCACCTTAGCCGAGGTATGCCGAGGTGCCTCGGCAAATCCAAGTCGAGGTTAGCCGAGGCACCCTGAGGCACCTCGGCAAAGCCTCGGCGTACCTGGACTGATGGGGTCCAGGCTACATAGGTCTGAGGAATGATCAAAATGTAGTGAAAAGGCATCTTAACATACCGTGGCAATAACGACGTCTGCCTCGCTGGCGAGCTTTTCGACAAGCGCGGCATCGGTGTGAGAGCCGACGACTGCGTTAACCCCAAGCTCCTTGAATTTTTCTGCCTTTTTGGGATCCCGGACGAGGACGGTGAATTGGAACGTATTAGCATGGGGATGGGCCAGGAAGCGTGCGAGAACTGAGCCACCGATCTAGCCTATCAGAATAGCAGCCGGCGTAAATGCGACGAAATCAAGCTGGCCCGAAAATGGCGGCATTGACGGAATCAGAACCATCTTTGAGCGCTTGAGCTCTTGAAGTGGTGGTGAGAGTTTGACGTATCTCGGAAGAGTACACCCCCATGGTTCATTGAAACCTTCGAAGATTTCCAGCTGGTTACGCAAACCCGAGAGTCGAGACCCAGTACCGGCCAGAGGAATGATATAGATGAATAGACTGACTGGAGAAAAACATCGACGCGACGGAGCAAATAATTTTGTTGAAGAATATTTCCCTAGTCGGTGGCTCTAGAAGGACTTGCGCGGTGAGGTGGAGGTTGAGGAAAAGGAGTCTGGTCACAGTGTGACTCGATCAATTGATTGACGTGGGGCGTGAGACGGGCACTTGCTCTTGTCCCTCTACCAGCATGTCAACCACTCTCTTCAGCTGCGAGACAGCAATCTAGTTGATTATCATTAGAGGTGCACCGGGACTGGTGATTTTCTGGGAGACGAAAGGCCCGCTTATGTCCGCGGCGACCGTCTAGTAAACTCCTCAAGTTTCAAGTCTAGGAGGACTCATCTATGCACCTCGACACATTTTTGCTAGGTGGCCCATGTGCTGGTGGTTAATTCATTAGAGGTTTCTCTGCGTGCATTCAGTCACAAACGGCCCAGGAACCTGATTGTCATGTCACTCTTTTATGCTCTTCCATTAAGTACATACGGCTGACTTTGCCGTGGAAGCTGATGACCGCCTAGCTGCGCCTCACACCATGGCTAGCCGCCTAGAAACCGCTCTCCGGCGGCGTCGGCTATGCCTTGCCGAGACGTCTAGCCCTTCTACTAGAAGGGCCTTCAACCTCCTTCCACACAGTGTCCATTCCACCTTATGGCAACCCAACCATCCTACCCGTTTGGAGCGATCTAGTCTTCGACAATCATAACGCATGAACTTATATGCATTGGAAGTCCCGCTTTGATATTGACGTCCTTCCCGTGGTGAAGGCTTCATCGGCCCGTGAAATATCAAACAAAGTCGGATGCAATGCTATTGCGGCACGGTGATCATTTTGTCCAGGTGACCAGTCACAGCGGGCGCATCTTACCAAATGCCTGACGGCTCCCGATTCCCGAAGAACGTAAATCGTCGGTTTGTATAAAGATTGAGGTATTAATTCTCTACCCCCTCTTCTACTTTACTATAATTCGAACTCAATGCTTTCCTTGATGACACCCTTTGTTCTGGTTGCTCTTCTCGTCGGAACTGTGCGCGCCGAGACGCATATTATCGAATTTACAAATAAGTACGTTCACCTTCATTCGAAAACACCAGTCACTAACATGAAGCCGCAGGTGTGGTTTTGGCACTGTGAGAATCGTCCTATTCATCCGTGTATCAGTGGTTGTATTTCACTGAAATGAGCAGCCCACTTTTGTTGAAGGCGGGCGTGTTCTATCCACTGGAGGTGAGTTGCACGACCATCTCCATAATTCATCGTCTCATTCTGGCAATCTTACAGGAGGTAAAGATCCCACAACGCTCTCGTGTAGGACGAATTGAATAACTCATGACTCAGAATTCACGATTAACGGCCCCCTGATCAACGGCATTGCGTATCTGCAGACCGGTGAGACCGTTCAGTGATTGACGGTGATATAATTTATGGTGCGGCAGGCGCATGCGGGACCAGCGGCGAGGGATGTACCACTGTTCAAACCAACCTCACCAATGGAAACTCTTGTGCGGAGGTGTCTTTGGTACCGCCGTCAGTCGTTCTTTAAATTCTATCCAATCAACGCTGACAGTGAAGATTTCAGCCATGCATTCTCCGTCTCAACCGGCCTCGGGTATCTCTCCCTCCATCGACATAATATTCTCTGCCGCCGCTAACTTCATTTCCCCCAGATTCTTTGGCGGCTGCGATGGGGTGGGCTTGGATTGTAATATTATCGCCCTTGAAGCACAAAACCGATCTCTGAACATACTCTCCAGGTACCTCTCCTAACTGCGGCCCTCCATTTGGCCAGCTCCCTGGCCAGAACGACGACGTTTGCTGCTCGGCGGCAAATGTTAACCTCGCGGTAATTTATCCCGGTCCCAGTTTTCTGCGGCAGAATCACTGATATTCGGTTTAGATTACGTTCTGTGATTGAGATGGGATGTACTAGTGCTTAGATGAAGCGTTTGACCGTAATTCTCCATGAAGATAACCCAGCCTAACCCGACTGCTTCTCCCTCCATCTACAGTATCCTTTGACCGAACGCTGATGCCGTTGCCATGTTTAGAAATTGCTCGCTCGCTCTAGGTGTCCCTCTCGAATGTAATGATTTTTCTCTCGAACGGTACTCCTCGAGCTCTTCGTCTCCAGGAATTGCGTTTCTCTAGATCGTAGACGCTAGGAACGTTTTCTTCAGCCCTGTGAAGTCATAATCCGACCAGACAAGAAATCATGCAACCCATAGACCGGTATGTCGTCAAAGAGTACCCAAATTCCAGATCTCAAATCTGGCCTAGATCGTCTCGAGCGCTCGCCGCCGCACCCTGGGTGCCGGATAGTCGGCCTCTGCTTCCTTAAAATCGTCTAGCCAGTTGAATGAGCTGTGGAGGGATTGCAGCCCGAAGAAAGCCAGTCGTTGATTCACTGCGTTGAGGACCCCCGTAGTCAGAGGGTGTGACTACAGCCGTAGTCGGAGTATAGCCATAGACCTGAGACTGCGTGGATCTACGCCTGTAGACACAATGTCCCGACATTGACCTACCTTCGCCTATCTCTGACTACGTACAACTGTTGTACTGCCGCAGTCGTAGGTTGGCATTGTGTGATTTCAGGATGTTGGCCCGTAGGTAGACTCGATTCAAGCCCGATGCCCACACATCGACGCATCTGCCGTGGTTGGAGAAGTACACGTGTTCGTCACGATGATGGAGGCGCCAACGGTGACGGCGTTCTCGGCGGCTGCCGGAGAGCACTTACAGGCGTTGCGGTTATCGCACCTGGGAAAAAGTCAATAGGGGTAAGCAGGAGTTTCGAGGGAAGGACGCGTACCAGCAGCGATGGCAAAGTGCACACGCGAGGGATACCGAAGACTCGCTTCCTGCCTGTTGCGACAATTTCGCTCTTCATCCTCTGCACGGCACATTTGGCCCTCCTGCTTGCCGGCACCACGGTCCTCGGTCAAACGGATAAGACCTCTGCGGTCGGCACGGGTGAATCTAGCTACGTTGTGTTCCAACTGAACTTCGCAACAAACGTGATCTACGTGACCAACAAGTGCGTACCTTTATTTGAAGTTTGCAGGGATTGACGAGCCCATCGGCCTGTAGTGTCATAGCTGATAGCATTTTTGTGAGTCTCTCTGGTCAAATCAGTTTCACGAGGTCCTTGATGGTTGCACAGATATTTCGATGCCATGCGATATGGAATTTCGATGACAGAATCATCTACCTCCCGATATTACTTACTTTCGGTGTCGGCGGTGAGTTTGTAGATATTACCCAAGAGAGATGTATACTAAATTCATACGCTAGGTCTGGGTTATTTTTATTCCGGCCGCTCGATTGTGGTTTCACGGCCCTTGTTTAATCTCTCTATCGCGACATCGGTTTTCACGACGTTCATGTTAATCAGTCTGAGTGGTTCGTTTACTCGAGGAGCCGTTGACTCGTGATCATTGAATCATTGCTTAGCGAGAAGAATCTGGTGGCTCGCACGCAAAGCTCGGGGTGTACTGGGACAGAAAATAACAACCAGGTACAACACTGCATGTGTTATGATGTCAGTGTGTAAATCTCCTTTCCAGCTTCTGACTCACGTTCGTAGTTTGGAGTCCGGTGAAGAAGAGACAGTTAGTCCCTAGGAGGACTGAGGGAGGCCAAGGTCGTGCTAGTAGCGTGGCCGAGTCGTACAGCACGAATGTGATGTCAATTGGGATGGGATGGATCTACACCACAAGGCGGACCTGAGTTCGGTTTGAGATCAGTGACGAACGTCAATCGAGATCAGAGACAGAGGTCAAAGTGGTCTGAATTTGAGCTCAAAAGTGATATTAAATCCCGTATCAAATTCAGATCT
Organism: Mycena olivaceomarginata; assembly: GCA_029378375.1. Lineage (NCBI taxonomy): Eukaryota > Fungi > Basidiomycota > Agaricomycetes > Agaricales > Mycenaceae > Mycena > Mycena olivaceomarginata. The sequence continues at coordinate 320,328 of JARKIC010000072.1, read as the reverse complement.
TTCGGAGGCGTGGGTTCAATCTGAGCTCAACAATTGGACTCAGCCTGGAGTTGTTCGACGAATCTCAGGGTCGTCTACTCGTCATCATCAAAAGTGAGCGTTAATGTCTTTATTTCTCAGCGCCACGTGCACTGTGCTCCATGCCTTGTCATTAGTGCACACTTGAGGATATTATCTGTGGATCCCGCAACTTGGTTGGGAGGAATAGGCACATTTGAATTGGCTTGAGCCATGGAAAGATCAGTGATGCTGATGGCCGTAACGGCATCGTGCTATCCACAAGAAAGATTGCCTTCAAATAAATTATCTGAGACTGGTTTTATCAGTCGTAAAATGCGGAATGGATTCATAAGCATCTTCTTTGAATTATGAGGGGTTTAGACCTTGACTTATATCGCAAAACACATCTGCAAGCAGCTCCGTAACATCAATGCGAAAATTCCGGCATCCATCAAAGAAACGCACATTAGAAACAAAATTCCTGGTGTATAGCACCCCCAAACAAATAGAATAGGTTGTAAGGGGTACCTCGCTGAAATTTTGTTTCAAAAGAAAGCACCCAGCTGCGAATTTTGAGGCTAAACACAATGCAAATCTTTGTGAGGAAATTGCTTGATTGCCCGGTTGAGTATTCAGGCTATTTGCACCCATTAATCTTACTGCTTTCCATGTCTTTGCAGACCCAGATGTGAAACACATCCTGAAGATTCATCCCTGAAACTTCAAGCCCACTTAATGCAGGTATGCAGCTGTGTATGGACTAATTTTGGTCCGCTGGCGAGAAATCACGTGCAGTAGAACTATTCCGCTTTATTGTCCATATACCGGCCATTTTCAAAGCCAATTTTGCATTGAAGTTTCGCCATATATCCCAAAAATGATACACATGTGGTTGGAACTGAAGTATTTTACAAATTAATGCCGTAAAAACGATATTAACGGTCACTTTTGATGATGACGAGTACTTGAGATCACATGCATTTCTTGGCTGGTTTGAATTGCCTTCCTCATCGGTATTGTTCACACCACCAGCTGCGCGTATAATAGCAATAGAAATTATTTATTTGGATAAATCGAATTCAACTCCCGCCTACATTGTTCCCTGGCGTTCCCGATTCTCCTTCGCCCTCGGGACCGTCAATATCATCGCCGCGGGACCTGTTAGCGCATGGCTCATCCGCCGCATCCTCCACATCCTCAGTTGCGATCCGCTTGCGCTTCTTGCTCTTGCCTTTCTGCTTCGGAAGGGGTTTGACTTGGGGGGCAACCTTGTGAAGCTCCCGGAGCCACAGTGGGCAGTCAAAGCTCGGATCGGTGAAGGATTTTACCGTATGCTCGGTCTTTGCTGGGTCTTCGAATTCTTCGATGTCTTCCTCGTAAATAGTTTCGAGCAAACTGTGATACAACTTCAGCTCCACACGACACTGACAATATCACAGAAGAACTCACTCTACCAGACCCTGAGCACCTCCGGCTGCGCGAGCATCTTCCATTTCGTTATCGACTTTGCCCCAAAATGCATTGGCGGTGTGATTGAGTGCGAGGTGTCGGCGCTAAAAGGAACATCACCAGGATGAAACCGGTCAAGCAGATAAACTGACGAGCAGTGCAAGGCGCATATAAAGGCCGAGCGTGTGTGGGACAAAGCGTGCATGAGTGAGCGAGAGCAGTTCTTCAGCGATGTCCGCCACATTGCTGCGAGAATTTTCGATAATCTGCTGACAAAACATCAGAACATCATCGCAGGTGAGATGATAACGCACCTTCTTCTTGATTGCATATCGGGCTTGAGAAATCTCTTCGTTGAGCCAAGCGACAAGTTCGTCGACGTGAACGCTATCTGAATTCGGAAGATCAGGCGTTGCGACAGCGCGCATCGCCAACTATAGGTGTGTGTGATCAAGATGAACACAACCAAAACAACAGGAAGCTCACGAGAATTACATCTCCCAATGTCCCTGCATACAGGTGAACGTTGGGAAGCAGAACGAGGGAGTATATGTTGCGACATGCGGCTTTCTATTATTCAAGAACCAAAAATTTCAGGAGCAGCCAAGGGACACTGATGAACACGCACGTCGAGTGAACCCGATGGAGCCCATGCCTCTGCGGTGTTTTGTGTGAGTTTGCTAAGCTGGTCTCGGACTTGAAGCGTCCACATGGCCTGTAGAGCATCGCGTTCGTCCTTACTGTTGGTCTAAGGGCAAATGAGATGAGTTCATGTCGGTGGCACGCAACCCACAACGAGATAAGTCCGAAAATCAGGCCTAGGCGGCACTTTGATATATCAAGGATCTCCCGTGGACAGATGAGTGCTGATATATCCTGGGCTCTCCTCCAAAGATGAGTGCTGATATATCATCTGAGAGACCACTCCCTTTCTAGTAATTCCCCGCATTCCGTCTGCTCGCGCGCTGTTCCGCGCGTGGCGCTGGCGCGTGGCTGTGCCACCTCCGCCCTCCCCCGCCCTCCCCAATTAGGCATTTCCACCGGCGCCCCCCGCGGGCCCTGTACTACTACACACTCAAGCAAGGCCTTCAATTGTCACCCCCTAGCCCAATTTTGAGGGGTGAAACGACACGGGGGGTTTATAATCGTAGGTGCAAAATGGCTGCATGCCTGGCTATTTGTATGTGTTATTTCCAATACCTTTCACTCCGCTTGCCGCTTCGCGCTTCCGGCCCCGCGCTTCCGGCCCTGCCCGTTGCTCGCCGCCCTTCCCGCCCTGCCCGTTGCTTGCTTCCCGCCGTTCCCGCCCTGCCCGTTGCTCGCTTCCTGCCGTTCCCGCCCTGCCCGTTGCTCGCTTCCCTTCCCGCCCTGCCCGTTGCTCGCCGCCCTTCCCGCCCTGCCCGTTGCTCGCTTCCCGCCGTTCCCGCCCTGCCCGTTGCTCGCCGCCCTTCCCGCCTGCCGTTGCTGCTCGCTTCCCGCCGTTTCTCCGCCCTGCCCGTTGCTCGCTTCCCGCCCTGCACCCTCCCTCCTGTGCCTTTCTGCTTCTAATTAATACACATGCCTTTCATTTCACCACTCACCCTCTATTAAATCTTTCACCTCTCTCGTTATTTTCCCAAGCACTTGACGAAGATCTCGAAATTCAACCCAAATTGGGCTACCTGCAGGGTCACGAGGTGTGCATCACGCTTGCCATAAATGGTATCAATACATACATACCTTGAGAGGCGAAGTCAAGGTACTCGAAAATTTCAGAGTCTCCTCGGCCAGGAAAAAAAAATCATCGTGGCACCAAATCAATCTTAATTCCCCTACTACAGTTTAGTACAAAATGTAGTTACAGCAAACCTGTATGTAGTTGAGTACAATATAAAGGCATAAGCGACTTGAAAGTCAGACGCCGTTGAGGGTGCGTGAAAGAACCACATAATTGAGGGCGAGACACCATTACTTACGTGCCCTCCTAACGTTATGATCAGCGAAGAAGAAAAAAAGGCCAGCACAGCTGTGTACTCACTTCCCAGCCGTTTCTCTGACAGGAATTGTGTCCGACGCCTTGCGCTTCGTCGCCTCATTTGACGCCGCCTTCTTGACGGCTGAGGTCTTCTTCGTCGCCAAAGCCTTTTTCCCCGACAACTTCGCGAGCATCTCTGCATCCTCTTGTGCCCGCAGCGCGTCGCTTCCCAGCACCCTCAGCGCCAGCCGACCCCCGTTCCCCACATCCCCGCGCGTTCGGATCACCGGGTGGATGAGAGGGTTACCCTCAGGATCCAGCATGGCTTTGATCGCGCGGGACGAGCGCTTTATGATGGTGAGGGGTGCACCCCCAGCCGGATTGTGGAGCAGTGCTGCCGAATGCTGCTCCTCCGCCAAAGCAGCGGCAGCTCTCTCCTCAACCGCCCTCCCGTTGTCGCAGCATCTCCTTCCTCGTCTCCCGCAGCTGGGCCTCTTCACAATGAATGCGGTCCGACTCGGCTCTCGCCTCCGGCGTCATACCTCCCACAGCACCCTCGCCCATCTCACCCTGCGAGCTCTGCGGGTTTCTTGCGCGGCCTCCCCGGCTTCCGTTTGGTGGCAAGGGTGGTCACTTGAGCTGCTGCAGGAGCAGCGAGGGGGTGGCCCTTGGGCGGATTTGCCATCGGGTGCGACACCGGGTAGTGGGGGATCGCGGTAGCAGACGACGCAGTGGGCGCGACGGCCGTATGAGCAAGCGATGCAGTGGGCGCAGGCATGACGAGCCCACCAGCAGATGGCGGAGTGAACGTGGGCGCGATGGGCGTACGAGTAGGCGTAGCGGGTGTACGGGCAGGTGGCGGAGTGGACGCGGGTGCGACGGGCGTACGTGCAGGTGGCGGAGTGGGCGCGGGCGCGGGCACCACGGGCGTACGCGCAGGTGGCGGAGTGGACACATGGGCGACTGGCGTAAGTGCAGGCGGCGGAGTGGGCACGGGCGCGGGCGCCACAGGCGTACGGGCAGGCGGCGGAGTGGGCACGGGTGCGACGGGCGTATGCGCAGGTGGCGGAGTGGACGCAGGGGCGACGGGCGTATGTGCAGGTGGCGGAGTGGACCCAGGGGCGACTGGCGTAAGTGCAGGCGGCGGAGTGGGTGCGGGCACGGGCGCCACAGGCGTACGGGCAGGCGGCGGAGTGGACAGGATTGATCCAGCGAAGAGGGAAGATGTATCAAGAGGGTGAGATAGAAGGGAGGCTGGCGAACGATACATGGCAACGCTGATTGTCGAGTCGATCGATGGCGGGAAGGAGAATGACGTAGATTGCGGTAACTCCGCTCCAAGACTTGAGGTCGGAAAAGAAGGGGGCCGGGGTTCCGAGAACGCGTCGATTGGGGCACCCCGCTTGAATGGTGAGCTCCTAGGACCTCCACCAACTACACGATCAGCCTGAAAATCCGCCCCGCGATAGATCGCACGCGGGCGTACATCGAGCTGGGTGCCGTTTATCTGCGGAGATGCCTCGTCGTACCGCAAGCTGGACGCGGGTTGCGGGAACGCGCCCACACCCTCGTCGTCAGACCAGGCCGGGAGGCCACATGTGCTGGAAGGGTCGTCATTGAGTTCCAGATCATTATCCACATCCAGATCAAGGGGAGGAGGGTCGTGCGGTGCCGTCAAGATGATAATTAATGGCCTCTATCGTCTCGTCGAAGTCGTCAGGCAAACAAATGAACTCGGGCCTCGCCTGTGGTTGAGACGGTACGACCAGCGGAAGAGGGGCCGGAACAAACGTTTGGACCAGGAGTCGGAGCAAGCAGTGGCACCACTAGCCAGAACAGCAGGTGGAATGGCGGCAGCCGGAGCAGGAGCCGGGGTTACAGCAGCACCCTTTGCAGGAGGTTTTGTGCGCCGCATGCGCTTGGGCTTGACGACTGCGGGAGGGGGAGGCAACTCATCCATTGCGAGCAATGCAGCTAGTGGATCAGCTGAGGCCTCCTCGTCATCGTCAGCGGCGAGCGCCCGAGCGTCACAAATCTCGTGTGCTACATATGCGTCGGTTTCATCAGTACGTTGGGCTGGGCGTTCTTGATGAGACTTACGGAAAAACACGCTTCAGGTACTTGATGAATGGCGTGAGGACCGCCTCGTCAAAGTTGGGGTGGGAACTGCGGAAGTCGGTGCCGTGAGCGGTAGTACCGAAGCAGATTCTGTCGAAGAGATGAGAGGTAAAGATCAGTGGCGCCCACAACCCAAAAGAGGCGCTGCCATCACTTACGTCTTAGCTTGGATATTTCCTCCATTGCGCGGCGAAGGCCCTCCACCCATCAACATGAACTGCCACCCAGTTGCGACGGTCATGGACTCCAGCACCATCTTGACCACCTCTCCCAGCTCATCGATTGCACTGGTCAGCCAGATTCAGTAAAGGTTACCACGTGGATTTGACAACAGGCCGACTTACAGCTGCATATCCTCTGGTGTACGCTCGTCGCCGTCCTCCGACGCAACGGTGGCGCGTTCCTTGTTGCGTGCCGCTGTCTCTTGGTCTACTTCCACCAGCACCTTGGCCGTCTCACCCGCAAACATCTCCATTGCCACCATCCGCTGCAGACTCATCCGCTGACGCCGGTATTCCTTCAATCGGGCCTCCGTCGCCTCGTTTTCCGCCAGCTCTGCCGCCACCGCCTCCGCCTCGCTCATCACCCTCGCTTCCCCCTCCGCAACACCCCTCAGCCGCCGCCTCCTCGTTCAGCAAGCCATATCCACGTTTATTCGCCTCCTCCTTGAGTTTGGCGCCATACAGTCCTCTGGTATATCTCGATCTTGCGGTATGGTTGCGTAGACTTTTTCCTCTTCAGCTGTGAGAACAAGGGACCGTCTCTTGCCCTTCCCTTTACCGCCGGTACTGACAACGAGACCCAGGCTGGGACCTGCGGCGCGTAGCGCACAACACCGATTGTACATCCATTCTTTGAGTCGCTGCCAAAGAAAAGTGAGTTTCAAGTCATCTATACGCAAACACCAGACACCTTACCTTCTGCGTGAGTTCGGTAGCCTTCCCGACTGCCAAGATTTGCGCTTCAGTGCGTATATCGTCCTCGCCTGGGGCCGGGGGCAGCGGTACATTGAGCGTCGTTTCGGTGGGCCATCGTTCGAACCAACCCTCCCTGAGGGTGCCCCAGAAACGGGAAAGGGACGTGCCCTTTTGTTCAGTCGCACACAGAAAAGTAGGCAGCTGTTTTTGGAGGTGTTCTCTTTGAGCGATGGTGGTCCATTCGGGGTGGCGCCATGAGATAGCAAACACGGATTACGCAAGGGGGGGGATTTTCTCCTGGACCTGTTTTATCACCTTGTGAGGCGTTATGTTTCTCATTTCCATCCAACCACTTATAGAATTCCCTGAGCAATATTATTTTGGCGCTGATATTTGCCCAATCCGGTCCAAATCGCCTTCCTGTTACATGCGCACACCAAATGCAGTTATGTACTCGTATCTCATCAATGTTCTGGGATATCTCATCCGTGTCTCATTTCTGCACCACATGGTGTTCCTGCTGGCCCTTTATGATGGTTCCTTCAGATAGATCGGCGCCGTGTGAGACAGCTTGCTCATCTCTCATATAAAAGCCTGCTTCTGTATTCCGTCCACTAATCCTTCACGACATGCAACCTCCCACAGCCCCCGCTACCGCCCTCAGCGCTCGTGCCGAGCTCATGGCGGTATTGGCGACTGTTGACGAGCTCGTCGTTCGCACCCTGCGCATCCAGCGCACCGCCCTCGACCTCCAAAGTAAGTCTACCGCCACCCCTCCTTCCGTTCACTCAGTTCTGTTCCCAGCTCGTCTTCCACGGATCCTCGGTCGCCTCGCCGAAGAGGAAGCGGCTGACAGTAAGTGTTTCTCTGCCCAATCCGCCTTTTTCTTTCTTATCCCTTTTCAGATTGCTGGGTCCGCGCCGTTGCCAAGTCCCCCACTCAAGTCGCCGCCCTCAACGCTGGGGTCCCAGACGGCAGCCACCATTGCTGGGTTGTTTTTGTCGGGCGTGAGCCCGGCATCTATTACACCATGTGCGTTCCTCGTTCCCTCTCTCTTTACTCCTTAATCCCCTCTGGCGCAGCGAGGAAGCCGATCACCAGATCAAGGGCTGCCCTGGGCAGGAGTACCGGAGCAAGAAGAGCAAGTCAGAGGCGCTGGCCTCCTACACTCATTGGTTCCAGGAGGGGAAGGTGGAGAAGTGGGTCGAGCTCACCGACGATGCACTGCCACGTTCTTCTATCACTTAGTCGTTAGTACTTGTGCACTGAATGCCCGCCCCCAATGTGATCAAATTTCTTGTTCTTCGTCGCGTTCGTGCGAGCACCTTAACTGCCCTGACATTTGTCGAATAATCCTCATCACAATCATGAATCAATGGAAGATCATTTCTTAATTCTGTGGGGGATAAATGTCCGTGAAAGATGACATGAAAAACACATCCTGATAACGCACATCCTCATAATTCCTAGGGGTAAAGTATTACGTATCGCGAAAATCAATCCTCCTCACTGGGAACGTCAGCCATGATGGTTTTCTTATTTGATAGACGGCCTACCTGCTATCGTATTGCGGTGCGAGTGACGCCCATATGTCCACAAGGGAGGCTTTGGTTTTACCCCTGCTTCAGAATGAATCAGCAACATGCCAACATGACCCAAGAGTACGCACGAGGTGCTCCTCGGTTGCGCGCGTAGATCCAACAATGATTCGGCCGCCATGGCATCCACGCTTGGGTCTGGATCCGGGCAGTGGGAAGGAGACATGTTGTGCCCGCCGCTGCACCAGAGAGTCAGCCGCCAGCGTCCTCACATATTCAGTGTTGTGCAAGTACCGATGAGACATGATAGCGACGTCGGGAAGGTCTTGCAACTGGACATCTGAGTAGCCCCCCAAAGTCTGGACCGGTGGCACAGGATGGGAAAGGTCAACTCGGGAGCGGGAACCTTTCTTCGGTGGATCCCAATGACGACGCGCGAGTTGCTTGGCTGCACTGTGCCAACCAAGGCAATGGGTGGATGCATGAAATTAGATAGAATAATGAGACATAATATGACCAGCGCACCGCTGCTCCGCCGCTTTGATTCGTTTCTTTTCTTTCACCTCGGGGGTCTTTCATAGTACCGCGCCGAGGCAGCCTTCCACAGGTCCCTCTTTGCCTGGACAGCTTTCGCCTTCCGTGCGCGTCCAGTTTCTCGACTCTGCATTTAGTGCGTCAAACAGATGATTTTGTGGTACTCGAGACAAGCCCATGTCTAGCCTTGAACGCAGCCAGCTATCTCGTATTCAATCCCATTGGCGTTCCAAATCTGAGTCCTCGGCGTCGGAGTTGAGGTTTGAAGACGGAGATGTAGACGCAATCATGGTAATATTGTGAGAGAAGTTAGTGAACCCAATTTAGGAAAGCCGAGGTACGACTTCCCAAGTTCATTTCCTCGACCTGAACTCTCCAGTCCCTGTCACCTCAAATTCTGGTGAGCATCTGCACGAGACGCGTCCTCTACGGATATGCAAAAATTATTACATTTGGTCACTCACTACGCCTCACAGAAGGCACATAATCTCAGACAGCCCCGCACCTTGGTGTCTTCCTCTGGAGCCACAGAACCTGGCCAATACGAACCGGTTCGACCTCCTGAATCTCGTAGCCCCCATCTCAGAAATCGGTAACCCCTGCAATTTTGAGATTTCGGGTCGTTTTCAAAATGCTCATATCGTATTGAAGCACTTAACTTCCGCTGCGATCCCCATGTGCGGTAGCACACTCCAAGAACATTTGCCTATAGGAAAACAGCCAGTTGAGGGTGGAATCACCACAGTGTAGACGACTTCACTCATCTCATGCAGCATGCCGGCTTTCGGCACAGTGCATGAGCTCGCACCACCACTGCATTGCCTTGCTTTCGCGGTCACTTCAGTGGGATCATCTCTTGGGTTTCTCGTCTGGTGTGCGTATTGTTCCTCTCTCTTTGTTTCTGTCCGCCCAACTGCAACCGGGGCACGATACACTGGGTCTTACCACAGGCCCTATGGAGGTGCATCGGTCGCGGTGGGTGGCAGCCGCCTTTTCTCCGCCTTTTTTCTTTTTTGAGTGGCATCCGCTAAGTGGCTCTTTCCCGCAGTATCATGGCATGCACGACGCGCAGTGGGTTGCAATGGTCCCCTTGGGAGCTCGATGGGGTCGCCCCTGTGGTGCCGGATTTCTACCGAAGCAAGGTCTCTCTGGCGCCGCATTTGGCGCAAGCGCTCGCACTCACAGATCTACGCGCCGAGGCCCTTGGCTCCTCAATGGGTGACGAGGATGCCTGGGAGGACGAACCACGTGTCTTGTCTGTCCACCCACCCCCTCATCGCGCTCGCCGAGCCCACTCACTCCGCTCTCGCGGTCGCCCTCCCCTCCATTGTGCACCGCTGACAGCTCGGTCCGCTCTCTCTCTTCACTCTCAAGCCTTCCTCCGTCGCCTCCACCCAGTTTCAAACGACGCCAAAATACTGGCAAGAAAGCTCGCCGTCAACGCTCCCGCGTGGCCGCCGCCAAGACTGCCGTGTTCGGTCCACCGCCAAAGGCGCGCCACGTAGAAGGCTACAACCTTCATCACACCACGACAAATCCCACCGTGTTCGCCTCCGTCGCCAGCAACTGGTCTGGCCCCCCGCGCCCGCAAAAAGCAACGATCCTCGATCCACCACATTCGAAGCCTCCAAGCCCTGCTCAAGGACGGGCATGACTTGATTAGGTGGGACGGTGTGTAAGTGCCCAGATCCTCTTGCTCTTTCTTTTTGCTAACCGCTCACTCAGACGCCCCAAGCTGATCTTAGACGCCGATGGCCGTATTGTCGCGATCCTTCTGGGCCGACCGGACGGGAGTGACTGGACGATGCGATGAAGGAGGCGCGTCGGGTGATGGATCAAGTCCGCGCGCACGGGGAGAAACGCGGTGTTTTCGTAGCAAAAAATAAATCACATCGTCGGGGAAATTTTTATACGCTACAGGCAGGTTTCACGAAAGGTCCGGGCCAGAAGGTGTGAACGCTCGCCCAAGCCAAGTTCCCACTGACGATATTTGCGCAGAAACCTGGCAACCTTGCCCATTCCAAAGGCCATAGGCAATTATTGGATCCGATCATCAAGAATCGCGCGATCCGGCGGATGGCCGGGTTCCAGTCCAGTGAGTTCGCATGTGTTTTCAGTCCTCGCAAACTGAGCACCGTAACAGGCGGGCTTGCTCGTTATCTACCGAAGCTCTACCAGTACCAGACCACCACCATGAAGGGCCTCTGCCGCACTCATCCCGAGTTGAAGCGGCCCTTTGATAATTCGTGTTTCCAACGGTAACTTTCAATCTGGGTCCCAACGTCGTCACGCCCGAGCATGTGGACATGCTCAACAACCCCTTTGGCATGTGCGCAATAACTTCCAACGGGATCTTTGATCACACGAAGGGCGGCCACATTTACATCGAGCTACTGAAAATCGTCTGTGAATTCCTGTCTGGTTCGACCATCTTCCTGCTCTCCGGCACCTGTGGGCACGGGAATACGCCAATACGGCGGGACGAAAGTTGCTACTCGATGACCCAGTACGCGGCCGGCGCACTTTATCGCTGGGCTGCGTACGGGCATCAATCCACAGAATCTTTGTTGAGCCAACCCAACGGGGCCCGGCAGAAGCGAGAGATCGATGGGGCACCAGGGGAGCGGACCGCATGGGCGATGGGGTTGCTGTCCAAAGCAGACGAGTTAGAGCAAGATCGTGAAGATGTATTCGGTGGTAATTCGCTTGGGGTACCCCTTTCGGTAAATCACAGTGTATGATTTTGTTTTATGAGAAACTGGCGAATGAGATGAGATACCCGTTTCCCCACTCAACCGCTGGATCATGAGCATGCAGAGTCGTTTGGAATGGGTTCCGACCAAGCTTAGCGGCCGCCGTCAAGCTGCGGTTCTCCCTCACTCCTACCCAATTGGCAGCCGGAGAAGAATTGCGACGCTTGAAGGGATGCGGGCTGCAGGAAACTGATTGTAGGCGTCCCTCACCCCTCTCTCTAACTTTCTTTGCTCATCATTCACGCAGGCGAAAAGATTGAGCCCAGGCGGGAACCAGAGCCCCGTACGTGTTTCAGCCGCACCCGCTGACCCTCTCGAACTGACTCAATTTTTTTTCGGTGCAGGCTGCGTCATCCAGGGACCATTGGACTCGAGCCAGGCGTCCTCCAAAGAAGCCTACATCTCCGCCGTTGGCGAACAGAAGGACACCGAGGCGTGCACCGCGTTCCAGGACAAAGTAGCGTCAGAGGCAAGGTGGCAAGCGTGGGTGGATCAATTTTTCCAAGCCAAGGAAGCGGGAGCGGAAGTCCCAGAGTGAGTGGATTCCTTTTGACCGCGCCACGGGTCAATTAATCTTGTTTGCGTCATATCACAGGAATGTTGAGGTCGACCCCCGTCGTGGAGAAGGAGAGGGTAGCAGAGGAGGCCGAGAGGGAGAGGGTAAGGGAATGGGTGGCGGCGCAGTGCCTGGAGAGCATGCCAGAGTGGGATCGACAGAAGTGGTTGCGGGAGCAGCGGGACCAGGAGCACCTCAAGGAATGGTGGGATCGTGGATGCACCGACCTAGCGTGCGGCTGATTTGAACGGCTCTGGGCCGGCTTCTCAGTACATACCTTGAATATTACGTGGGATTTGGAGCATGTGTTCAATCGGAATCCGGCAAGTGACCATCTCCCCAGTGGAGGTTTCAAAAATTGATGCTCGAAATCATATCTCTACTCCCCCCCTCCTTCCCTCCCCGCAGCCTCCATAGGACAGATCAGCTACAATGCACCTCGCTGCTCATAACACTGCCTGCAAAGGGCTTACTTCTGATGCATCTCACTTGCCCTTTGACGGCGAGTCCCCCGAACAAGCTTGGGCGGGCCTTGAACCCGCCTGCCGGCAGTACCAGGGCGATGCGTCCTGGGAAACGACACGACTTTATCGCGGACGATTCGAACCTCTGGGAACAAGGTACGTATGCCGTATGAACACGCCTGACTTTGCTAATCATGAGCACAGTGTTCCAACGTCAACTGCTGCTCAGGTGCCGTAGATATCTGCTATAAAGTTGTTTGTGGCTAACTAGCTACCAGGGTCGACACCAACTTCAAGCTCAAAGGCTGCTACGACAAGGCCAAAAATGCCCCAGGGGGCGAGTGCCAGCTGATTTTGGTGCCCAGTGTCGAGCTCGACACCGATGGCGACAAAATGCCTCCCCTCATCGGGGTCGACGATGACGACAACGATTTGACCTCCAATTTCAGCGCTGACGTTGTTATTGTTAAAACCAAACTGTAGTCTACTTGAATGCAATCTTCGAATTGTTGTGACGCCGTGCATCTACGATGGAGATAAGACAAGATAAGACAAGATCATGAGATCTTGATCAAACCATGATAGTGTCTTGTCTCGTGACGCTGGTCGTCAACGCGCGCTATGCGGAGTCTCCTCTTGTGTCTGGGTTCAAGGTTGTGCCTCAAGGCTGACTCTCGCCTATGATGAACGTCTGACGATTGCCAAGAGGAAGGCAACGTTCTTTGAAGAAGATCTCATTGTCAACGATGGCAGCGACAGTGACGACTCAGCCGACGGATACTTGCCTCGGGCTGCGACACAGCGCGTCCACAACGTCCTGACGGAATCCCTCACCTTCACGAGCGACGGCAAGATGCGGTCAAGCTGGTCCAACGTCCCCGCGCCCGCCTCGCCTGCCAAAAAATCGAAAGTGGCTCTCCAATCGGACCGGTCGCCTTCTCCAGACGGAGGCGAAAATCTGCGCCGCAACTGGGACGCAGATTTTGCGGATTTTGATGCTGAGTATGGGCCAGGGATTGATGATGGTCCCCGTGCAAAGCGAGACTCGGTGAGTGGCGCAAATGGTCCTTTTTGCCCTTTGATGTGCACGGACTGATGCGGCCCCGATACCAGGACAATCTACATGTCCAGTGGGCGCGCGACGACCGCGAGCGCTTCCTGGACGAATTGCTGCGGCATGACGGTCGCGGAGACTACGTCGAGCAAGTCTTGTGCGGCCGCCCAGGGTGTGGAAGGCCAGATCCAATGTACCGATGTGTAGACTGCCTCCATGGCTGTCTGTACTGCAAGGACTTGCGTCCAGGAGACTCACCAGCGGACCCCCTTGCATCATATCGAGATGAGTAGATGAGCTGGCCTGGTCTTGCACGGTAGCTAACTCAAAGGCACCCCAGGAATGGACAGGCGACTATTTTGAAAGGCGTACACTGAAGTCGCTCGGTGTATGTCTACAGCTAGGACACCCTCCCGGGGTACGATGCACCAACCCGGAAAGGGCCTGGGGGAACACTTTCGTCATCATCAACAGCCACACGATTCATGAAGTGGCCTTGGACTTCTGCGGTTGCGGCAGTGCTAAGCCTAAACCCATCCAACTTCTGCGTATGCGTCTCTATCCAGCCACGGGAACCAATCCTCGCTCCGCTGCGACTTTCCGGGCGCTGCGCCGTTTTGCGCACATGACGCTGGAATCGAAATGTTCGGCCTACGAATTTTACAACAGTGTTGCGCGTGAGACCAACAATACCGGTTTGGACCCATCCTGCGTAAGTGGCAACGGTTTATCCTAGGCTAGATGCTGAGCCGCGCACAGGACTGCTACGAGGAATTCTTGAGGATGACGCGACAGTGGCAGCACCTTATGTTGCTGAAGCGTGCAGGCCACGCTCACGACCCGTGTGAGGATCGTATCGCCGCCACAAACACCGGTGAACTGGCCCTTCTGTGCCCTGCATGTCCTCAGCCCGGAATAAACCTACCTGTTAATTGGGATAAGGTCCCGTTCGAGAAAGCGTGAGCAAGCATTAAGGAGATCCTGCATGTTTCTGACTGGTATTCGGCAGCTTTTTGTATGCGTTGTTTCTGGCCATCGACGCCAACTTTCGTCTCAAACGAAAGGACGTCTCGAGCGAGGAGGCGGATCCGGGCCTGAGCAAAGGATGGGCGTTCTTTGGAGAGGTGGGCCCGTATATGAAGCACCTGAAGGAGAATTGGCAGCAACCCCAGCCTGTTTGTCCTCCGGCCTCCCGTTACGCCTACCCCAGCTGACCAGGAACCACAGCGAAGCACCTGTGTGGCACATGACGCGGTGGATAAGCCAGACCGCGAATCGCGTGGGACGGCTTCGTCCAGGATCGGGACGGTGGATTGCGCGCGCCACAACATGAAGCGTCCAAATGGCGTAGGTGACTTGCAGCAGGGAGAAAAGTACGTAGTGGTCTGGCGAGCCGTATCTGAACGGTGGACTGACGGACGTCTGGGCACAGGTATCTTAATATGGATTACCTATTCTTCATGGGTTTACTGGGCACGCTGCTCCTGCGCTTCGTCGTGTCGTACGACATAGCGTGCCAATGGTATAAAAACCTATGGGGGCGCATGGCGATCTTCCCTGCGGAAGCCCAGCTGAGCGGGGAAAAGAAGTTCGTGTTTCTGGTGCCCAAATTTCACCTCCCAGCGCACATCGAGGAGTGTAACGTTAACTTTTCCTTCAATCTGACTCCATCCGTCGGTCGGACGGACGGCGAGGCACCCGAGCGCGGATGGGTGGATGCAAACCGCTTGGCGAATAGCACTAGCATCTCGGGACCGGGAGCACGGCGTGACACTTTGGACACCCATTTTCAGTATTCTAACTGGAAGAAGATTACCAAGCTGGGTAGGCGTTTGGCGGATTTTGCGAGGAGTGTACTGATGGTCACAACAGGTACCGTTTTGCTAGACAAGATCCAGAAGTGCGTGCCCATGATGCTCGAGACGCGGGCAGCTTGGGTGGACGTGGAGGCATCATTCGAGCCGTCGGTGATTGAGGCATGGATGGCCATGGCCATCGCTTGGGAGGCGGATGGCAAGCATCCCAACCCCTTCACGTCGACGGTGCAGCACGAGGGCATCGCGGAGGTCCGACGTAGGCTGGCAGCGATCACAGCGGCAGACGTAGGTCATGAGGGGGTGCGTGGCAACATGCATGAGACGGAGATGCTGTCGATGGGCTTGCAGCTGGAGCAGCAGCAGTGAGTACCGCATGAAGGGTATTGATGATGGCTGACTGAATTGTTCCTAGGCGTGACTTGGCAACTCACATGAAGCACATCGGCGCACATGAGACGGTACATCAAGAGACCAAACGTTTGGAGCGCGAGACCAAGCTACGGCGTAAGATCGATTCGTGGTCGGCCATCCAGCAGCTGTTCATACCGGAGGTGACTGTTCTGCGGGATCGGGAGGACGCTGAACGGAAGCGCGTGGGGGTGACGCAGCCAGTGCCTGGGCTGAAGGCACAGGATATGAGCCTCTGGCTCCCCTCCGCCATTGGGACCCGTGCCCAGTGCCCGCTGCGGCTACAGGAATATGAGTTCCAGTTGCGGCAGGGTCAGGCGGTGTGGGCGTTGAAGGTGATGCGTGACGGCCTCATATTGCATGCGCACGAGTACATCTACCGGGACGGTGTTCACGGGACGAAGGCGAAGCTGCGATCGGGATCCAGGACGGACGCGATTCAGCTGCGCATCAACTGCACGGCGGAGGAGTACCGCGCTGCGCGTGCCGCCTTGGTGAAGCTCGGGGCGATCTTGAGACGGACGGAGTGGCAGCAACATCTGCGGCCACTGCTTGCGGAGGACGTGCGGGGCCGTCCGCGCACGACGTTTGGGGACCCTGAGCGGCAGAGAGGGGGGGGGAAGAAGAAGAAGGCTCAGTCGTCTGCGATGGGGCCGGAGGATGCGCGAGCTGCTGAGATACAGGCGGAAGCAAAGAAGGGGATGTCATGGATCTGGTACTCGGAGGGAAGGACGGGGAAGCCGGAGGAGGTGGTGAAGAGCGAGCGTAAGTCGGTCGTGCGCTCACCGTTAACAATTCCTTGCTGACGCTTTTCAAGCACTGCGGATTGAGTGGGCTAGGACACGAGCAAAGGCCATCCGGTACGCCGAGGAGATGGACCTCGTCGAAGAGGAGATGCGGCGCGTGCTGCATTTCTGAGATGGCGGAGAGATCGGTGGCACGCGCGGGCGGAGCTGAGGGTGCAGGTGGACCGGGCTTCCCAAGAGGGGCAGGGAGCCTACGCCAGGAAGCAGGCTGGATACATGCAGGGGCTTCGGGAACACTTCAAGCAGTTGTGGTGATACGTCCCGCAGGAGCTCAGAATGGCACGCGAGGAATACGCGACAATGACGCCGGACAAAGACGAGACCGTTGACGGGGTGCAGGACCAGCAGCCGGGAATGTCGACGTCCGCGACACATCCCCAGACACAATTGGAGGAGGAATTGGTGCACGAGTGACTGTTGGACGGACTGGACGGTGGGCATATGAATAATGTATTTATTTCATAGCAGTAAGTACTGCTATGTACTAGCCGATATTGCAGACGGATTGAGATGGAAACGGGCTCAGCGTTAGAAGCGTGGCTGGGGATGTTACGAGCAGCAGACTTGCCTGATTAGGACGTATTAGTAAGCCCGCCTCTGAGGTCTTTGGCAAACAAGAGGCTACACTCTGGACAACGTCGACGACAGTGAGGGCAGCGCTCGCTGGAACACTGATGGCAAGTACCCTACAGGTGAGGATCTCTCAAATGATATATCAGACTGATCTACCGACCTGAGCAATAGATATATCAGCACTGATCTACCCGGAGAGCGCATGATATATCACTATGCCACCGAGCGGTGCGAAAATCGCTTTCGGTCGAAGGCTGAAGCTTCACCCGCTTCAGCTCACGTTCCCCAAAGCTCTTGAGCTGGGCCATAGAAGTACCGCGGATATTGAGAGTAGAAACTGGGGTCGTGGACGAGGGGCTGGGAGTGAGGTCAAAGAGTGGTGGCAGCGGTGGCAAACTTGGTGTTGCTGGAAGCGCTGGGCTGGATGGCGTGTTCGAAGGCGGGGGTGCATTTTGGTGCCTGAGCCTGGCACGGGCAAGGATGTCTTTGGTCGACGCTTGGGTCGGCATGAGATGAGATGAGGGCGAGAGGAGAGAAAGAGTTGTCACAGTGACAGACATGTGATCGCGACTTTGAAGCAGGCGCGTTACGGTGGCATAAGCACTTTATGTCTTTGCAAATGGCTTGAATCCCTTGGGAACCTCCCACAGGTGAGAATGCAGTCTACAGCAAATTAGCATTTCGTGATCATGTAAAAAGCACCGAAACAAACCCGGTAAAGGCGTATAATGCGGCGACGAAACGAAAATGCCAATTTATTCTTCGTGTCCCGGGCCTGCCGGCGGACAACCCACAACAGTCCGAGGAAGCATCGCATATGGGAAGTAACGCCAACCATCCCTGCCGAAAATGTAATTGGGGTGGTACCGGCAAGGAGAAGGAAACCGAGAAGCTTTACCACGAATGCCATCTAGCTGGGGCTTTACGCAGCGTAGGAGATCCGGACGAATCTCCAAAAGCAGTTGCAGCTGGCAATGCATGGAAATTCGAAGGGAATCAAGGACCTGCAGCAGCAAACCGGAACGAAGGACAAGATTGCGCAGTTTTGGATCGAACGGTTGATCTCCAAATTCAAGGAAATCAAGGCAGGAAGCCGGGGACGAAGCAAGGATGAAATTGCCTCCGAAGTTCAGAACTGGTTTTCTGAGCAGCCCGGCGACAAAATGAATCCTCTTCTCAATATCACTGGTCTCGATCCATCCCAGGATACCCCCCTCGAGTTACTGCACACAATCCTGCTGGGTGTGATCAAATACATCTGGCATCATATGAACACCGAAAAATGGTCGGATGCTGACCGTCATCTCCTCGCGATCCGTCTGTAATCCACGGATATTACTGGATTAACTGTGCCGCTCATCCGCGCTGCATACATGATTCAGTACAAAAACAATCTCATCGGAAAACACTTCAAAACCTTGATGCAGATCCTGTCATTCCACATCCACGAAATCTCGACGCCTGAACAGTTCACACTGATCAAAGCTGCTGCAGAATTATGTGCCAGACTTTGGGTCCCGGAAATTGACGACATGGAGGATTATCTCGCGGAGATGAAAATCGCCGTGGCTAATCTTCTTGACGCTTTCGATGTGGTCGATCCCTTGCGAATTCTGACCAAGATCAAGCTGCACTTGCTTGCACATACCATGGATGACATTCGACGTTTTGGACCTTTGATTTGATGCTCCACCGAAATCTACGAGGCATTTAATGGAGTTTTTCGGTTATGCTCGGTGTACAAGCAATCACCTTGCGCCCAGCCGCGACATCTCACGTAAATTCGCGTCTATGGCTCGCGTCAAACACCTTCTATCCGGCAGCTACTGGGGGGACTCACAGTCCAAGCAGTGGGTACAGGCAGGGGAAGGTGTTCTGACTGTGCTTTGGACTGACCGAACAGTCCAGCAGCATCTAGGCCAAATCTAGGCTGGGTTTCCCCGACAAATGTGATTCCTGGGAAAGTGGAGGCGAAACCATTGAAGAAGAACCCGGCTGTGACGTGGCAGCAGTCTGCGGCATTCAAGCATTGGACTGCAGAAAATGGGATTGCACCTCAGCTGGAGAGCCTGTGGCGATTTGGCCGCAGTCTTTCTGCGCAGAGTGGTGATAGTGTCGCGATCAAAAACTGGGTCGTTGCGAAGGATCTTAAGGGGCAGACAATTTTTGGGCGAATACACGAGATGCTGACCGCGGAGAAGGTTGCATTTGTGACGCTTGAACGGTTCATGTGCAGCCAACAACTGCATCGGGACTTTTCGTGGCCAGTATTGCGTCGTCCAAATGGATCTGGAATTGTCAAGAGTGTTCAATCCTTCCTTGTCCTACCCTCAACATCCATCCAGTTTGTCATATCCGTTCAGCATGACTGTCGAATAGGACACTGCCAGCCCGCAGTCGTTGGGAAGGAACGACAGGAACGCGAGGACACAAGCCGGGACAAAAGCTTGATCAAACACACAGATGACGACCACTTCCTCATTAATATGGGTGCTCTCCACAATTTTACGAAACTCTGTCGTGTCCTTCCACGCGAATTGACTGGCTCAAACCACTGTTCCCCGACCGCATTGAATTCCACAAAAAGGTCGCGCAGCGGGCGAAGCTGGGAAGAGATGCACGACGGAAAAAGACAGCTGCTAAGCGCCGTCAAAATGCGGAGGCAAAAAGGCAGGAGGCGGAAGATGCAGAGCGGGTTGCCGAGGAAGCGGAGCAGGCAGCAAGGGACAGGAGAAACCTCGAGGACGATGCCGACGAAAGTGACCCCGATAACGGCAAGAAGGAAGATTCTGATGGACCGGAATCAGAAGATGAGCCAGAGCGCGAGGATGCTGAAATGGAAGATGGGGGAAAAGCAGCCAGAACTGCGGAGGGGACGGAAGCGCAGACGGGTTGAGAGATGACACGGACAAGACGTGGACATGTGAAGTGGGAAAGAAATCACATGGTCCGCGGAACGGCAGTACAACTCGCTGTTAGCAGCTGTACAGCGAGAAGAGGAGGTCCGCCAATCCTATTGACTACAAGCGCTCGCCGGCGCTTCGCGCCGGCTCCCACTTTATAAATAAGCGATGCCTGTCAGATGATCACAGAAGTTTACAAATGGAGAATACGGCTTCGGACAGACAGAGAGGCTTTACCCTCTTTATAAAATTACGTCTGTCCGTCTGTCTGTCTGAAGCCTTTAAACTCTGCTTTTAATCTATCATTCCGGCAGAAGTGGGAGCCGGCGTGAAGCGCCGGCGAGCGCTTGTAATTTATAAAGAGAGTGAAGTGAAGTGAAGTGACACACTTTAAGCCATGAATTACACCAGTGTCTACCCTATTTTTTTTTCTTATTTTATTGAAACCTGCTCCTCTCGATGTGACATTAGGCCTGGGTTGGAGGTGGCCGTGTTTGGCTACAGCTTGACAAAGCCGTTGTTCGCCGTTCAAAAGGCTCATCTATAAACAGTAAATCTATTCCCCAGTTTGATCTCAATTGAAGGACTGAGACTGAGGTCACTTTAGGTCCCAATATAATCCGAATTTAAGGTCACAATGAGGTCTGCAGCTTGACTTCAGACCGCAATCGAATTGAGATCAGATTGATTTCAGCGGCTGAAACCATTTTGACCTGCTGCCTTGAGATCACAGTGAAGTCAAGCCGGGTCAGTGGTGTAGATGTGAAATTATAATGAAAACAGATAGAATGAAAACTCAGCTTGGTGGTAAACTCAATTCGGCTCAAGATTGCTCGAAGGTACTCAGAACAGCGAGTGTATTCGGTATGAGGGTGGTGGCGAGAAGGCGGAAGTAGAGAACAAAGAGAAAAGTGCCGTAAGATGTCGACAAATAAAGTATGCTGAGTCAAAACCAGGTATGTAAGAGTGGCCATAGTAGCGAAGCAAAGCCGCAGCTAAAATCGAACCTCACCCAGCAACCCAGGTACTACACAAAGATGTATAGGGAGATATTCACTGCCCCGCTCAGCGCCGAAGGTAGGTGACCCATTCTAAGTATGTGAGTTCAAGGTCGGGATAATCCCCAGCGTAGCCCGAGATGCCGAGCTCCGGTTCGGCTCTTTGCGTTGGCAGTACACTGACTCGGAATAAATATTGGATCATGTGGATTCCCAAAAAGATTTGAATCGTACACCATGCTTGGATTGAGTAGACTCAAGATTTTGGGCTTGAATGAAAGCTCACACAATGTCGTCCCTGCCCGTAAAATATCAGAGTTGTAAGCTGAGAACACGAAGCTGCAGAGGGGCAACATCGATGACAGGTGATCCAATTATAAATCTGGTTTTGATCAGCTTGCATAACTTCAGTCAGAAAGTCTGGTGGGCAGCGAAATAAAATTGGGAAGGGGTACAGGATGCTAGTAACGAGTATTCCCTCCCTTTGCCTTCAATAATTCCCGCACCCTGCTGGGCATACTGTCGTATAATTTGTCGATGAAGTCCTGATCAATCTTTTCCCACTCCTCCTTCAAAGCGACCCAAAGCTCGACCTTACCCAATTAGAAGTATTTGTAGCCCCCAACAGGAGCATTGTTGATCTAATAGTCAGTTCATAAGTTATGGTGCTCGCAACATAGTGTTCACACAGGGGGCAAACAGGCCGCAGTATGTTTTTACATGCCGTGAAAGCACGTCACTCAGCAGTAAGAAGTGAGCATGCGGAGTGATAGGGTATCAATTAAATTCCCGTTGCATGCCATGGCCAATTTGGATTACGCATAACGATGTTCTCCGCAACGCGATCACGTGCTGCGCAACGCGACTATAATCATTTTGCCTCAAGGCAAATGTCACCGTAGATTTGATCGGCGGCACGACTCTTTGTTAACTTTGTCCTTTCTCTTTTGCTTCGACAAAGTCTTACTCCTCTTTGCTAAATGGCATCCTCGCATTCTACTACTTCCAATCGCGGCGGACCATCAGGGCCGAGCTCCGGATCCACAAAGAGACCAAGAGCTTCATCAGCGTCTGCTCCCTCGCATCCTGGAAAACGCCCCAAAGGACCTATGCCTCCAGAAAAGACAAAGAAGAAGTCTTCGGACATGCACCACCTCACCAGATCCAGGTGCGCAATAATCATTCGCTTTGTTCTTTGTTCTTTGACCGATCATTTTGGGTTCCAGACTGCCTTCAATCTTCATATCTGTGCATTGTGTCGGCTGCTCAAAGCCTCCGACATCCCGTCTACGCCCTCCGATGAGACCATGCCCGCTGTTCAAGAGCGTATTGGGTCTGCCAATGCACTGGCTGAGCTGAAAGCAAAAATCAGAGCAGCCCAGTCGTTCAATGAGGGTGTCAACATGGCTCAGGCCCTCCATCGTACCGTCAACATCCACCGCA
This sequence comes from Mycena olivaceomarginata, assembly GCA_029378375.1. NCBI lineage: Eukaryota > Fungi > Basidiomycota > Agaricomycetes > Agaricales > Mycenaceae > Mycena > Mycena olivaceomarginata. The sequence continues at coordinate 298,043 of JARKIC010000072.1, read as the reverse complement.
CTCCGATTGCAAAGAACATTGGCCGTATCAAGGATAGCTTTCTCTGCACCATGTTCTCAGCCGTGGCTGTTGCAGGACTGCAGAATTTCTGCCCTGACGTGTTGGGTAGCTCTGATTCTTTGTATAACAGGGTAAGACTACACTTCATGAACTTATTCTTCGCAGCCTTAAATGATTTGACAGGTTCACCAGATGGTCGCAGTCCAGTCATTCCAAGTAGTCGCTGCCGGTTGGGGCTACGCGCATCTGAAGGTCGACCTTGACAAAGTTGAAAACAAAGGTCTCCTTGAGCAATTTTGGGAGAGCTTTGTGTTCTCCTATCTCGCCAACCTGGCGCGGAAGGAGATGCGGAAAGGGCCCGGTGCTGTCGCTGCGGCAATTGCTGACTCAAATGTGTATAGACGTCGCCAAGAGGTATGTCAAGAACCATTCCGTGACATTTATTTTAGCTGATCGCGATGCAGCTGGGTCTTCATCGCAAGGACTTCTTGGTTGCGGAGCTCCTTCCTGCACACACCATTCGCATACTCGAAGACGTTGAGTGCCATTCTGATGACGAGGGACCAGTCGCCAACCCCGCTGATCCACGCAATCCCAAATACAACATCAATAAGAAGACTGCGCGGAACCCGTACATCACCGATTTCTTTCGTGAGCTGGATCAGCGCCGTTTCAATGCCGCAGATGGGCTTGGGAAGGCCCAATATCTTGTGAAGGAACGCAATCGTGTCTACACTGAGGCCGACGCCAAAGATACCAAGATCTCCCGTCGTTTTCCACCTGACGCGACTGTCGACTGGTTTGATCCAGAGTACTTCAATAAACTCCCAGTGTCCATCCGCGCTCTGTATCGTGATGCAGGTGTTGCGTTGCCTCTCCCAGCTCGTGCACAGGAGAATTGGCAGAAGTTGTCAGAGGATGATTTCATGGCGGAGTACGGTGACGAAGTTCTGGGATTGTACAGCTTCCCCACCGACTCTGACATGGAACGGGGTGATGAAGACGAGGTGGACGACATGATGCAGGATGACACTTAGGTGGGCGGCGGGTGCGTAATCCGTGAGTGTGGAGTTTTTTGTATGCTGTATTTTCTTCCCTAGTTTTACTGTACATGTACTCATCTATGCATCTATGATTTATGCAATATGCTTCATGCTACAACATTCTAGATTGAGCAAGTGTCCGCACCAGGTAAATTGGACGGTGGAGCCCCACCTCCCGCCGCCACGTGCACGACCTTCCTCAGTGTCTCCCACACGGACCCCGCCGAGCCCGCCTTCGCCGCACTTCTCACGATCACCGAAGGCAATCCCAGCACCGGAACACACCTTGTGCTGCCCTGTGTTTGTGCGCGCCAGGAGCAGGAGGACCCTGGTCGGAAAACAGCGAGTTGGGCTGCAACGATGAGGGCGCGGAGAGCAGCTCGCCGTCACCGTTGTCGTGCTCGAGCGCAGAGGGGGCGTGTGCAAGAGGGAGAGGCTGGGGACTGCGTGCGGGGAGCCGAGGCCGGCGAAGAGGGGCAGGGCGGGTCGACCGGGATGGGGGGGCGAGCGGCTGTGGCTGCGGGCATGGGGAACGACGCGGGGGAGGGCGGCGGCACGCCCCACATGGATGGCTCGGGTGTTGGGGGAGCCTGCGGCTGGGGACGGCGCGCAGGGAGCCGACGCCGGCAAAGAGGGGCGGGGGGGCAAGCGGCTGCAGCTGCGGGCACGGGGAACGACACGGGGGAGGGGGAAGAGGCAAAGGGGGAAGGCGACGGCGCGCTGCGCTGCGCACGGACAGCTCGGGTGTCGGGGGAGCCTGCGGCTGGGGACGGCATGCGGGGAGCCGACGCCGGCAAAGAGGGGCGGGGCGGGGGTCGGCCGGGGCGAGCGGCTGCAGCTGCGGGCGCAAGGAACGACGTGGGGGAGGGCGGCAAGGCGAAGGGGGAGGGCGACGGCGTGCCGCGCACGAACGGCTCAGGTGTCGGGGGCGCCTTTGCTGTCGTTGCGAGCGCAAAGGGGGGTGCGTGTGAGAGGGAGAGGCTGGGAATGGAGTGCGGGGAGCCAAAGCCGGTGAAGAGGGGCGTGGCGGGGTCGGCCAGGGCAGGAGGCGAGCGGCTGCAGCTGCAGGTGGGGGTGCATGCGGGGGTGCGTGAGCGGGGGCACAGCTGTCTGCGTCGCGGCAGGGGCGCTCGGGTAAGCTGTGGCGGTGACCGGTGGCGCCCACGGGGGCGGTGCGGATCGCACAGCGGCCGGAGGAGCGGGGAGCAGGGTCAGTATGGTCGTGGGTGGGGACATCGAGACGGGGGCGCTGAGGGTGCCGGCGCGCTCGCAGGCGGGAACAGCGAGACGGGGGTCGTCTGCTCGAGGAGCGAGACGGGTGCGGTTGCGGTGATGGGGGGCAGCGGTGTGATGTGGGCCTGTGTGGGCCTGTGTGGGCCTGCAGGATGTGCTGGAAGGAGGCGGGGATGGTGACAAGCGCGCCGGTGTTCTGGCAAACGTTGCGCGCGCTGTCGTCCGAGTCAACGTCGCGGACAGTGCTTGCCGTTGCCGTGGGTGTTCAGCGCTATGGAGCTCGTTAGGTTGTTGCAAGCAGGATATGACAACGACGCACAATCCGCAGCATCCGTGAGATCGTGTTGCAGCCACCCATCCGCGCCATCTCGCGTACGGCTTCAGCCAGGTGAACGGAGGTGTTGCGGTGGTCCGCCGTGGTGAACGGCTGGGTACCTTCGCATTGGGTGCGAAGCCGACTCTTTTGAAGAGGGGGTGCAGCGAGGTGGATGCGCCTTCGGTGGGGCCCTCTGTGGGAGGCGGGGGCGGGGGCAGAGCGGGTGGCGCAGGAGCCTTGCCCTTATTAGCAGGGGCGGGGGCGGTGTTGTCTCGCCGCTGAAGAACTGCTCGAGTTCTGGGTCGAAGTCTTCCGGTGCCGAGTTGCCGTCTATCATTGATGCGATGGAAGCGGATGCGAGGGCCTTGAGTTTTTCGTTGGCCGTGGCTGGCACCGCAGGCACGGCGTCGGAGGCCAGCGTGGAGGCTGGGATTTCGGTAGTTTTTTGAGTACCGCTAATATTACACCGTCTCTTTCGTGCGCTGAGAGTCTCGAGGCGACTCCCTGTACACTTAGGCAGCCTCGAAGGTGCGTACTAAGTGAGGGAGGGCAATTGGAGGGTCGGGCTTATTTGAGATGATAGCTGGCGCCTCATGTGGGTTCAAATGTCAATGTCAGCGTGGCGGTAAAGAGCAAGCGAGAAGGAGCACAGCCACAAGGGACACCGTTCCCTTTACCATCACTTTTTGATGGTAAAGCAACTTTGAGCCAATTAAATAGAGCTTGTGAAACATTATCCCATTCATTTAACTATCCAAAACACATTATGGTATGTTTCTTAAGTCTTTAGTGGAGCCAAAAGTGCAAAAACAGGCACTATTGCATAGAGCCCCTATCTCAGCTATAACAAAAAGATTGTGTAATAAAGTGGAAACTAACTGCGCCGGCCCCGGTTCAGCGACCAACAAATTGTCCAGACATCACGATCGAGCCCATAAGTACCCCTCGGACGTTTGTACATTGTTAGGTGGGTTAGAATGTGTCTTGGTTCAATGATATAGACAATACTGGAAGGTTGAGCATCAACGATGGTAGTATTGAAGTTGGGCAAGGATGTGAATGGAATTCTGGCGGATGCTGGAAGTGACTTATGTATTTCAACGGCAAAAAATGTTTGGATATGGCCCTGAAGTGGTATTTGCCATATGGCTTGGATAAATCCAGTAAAAATGATAGAGTCTGATGGGCGCTTGAACTGTATGCCACTATTTCCGGGATGTGAGCTGTGACAGCTAAAAGAATAGCTATTGAGCGTGAACTCGTATGGTTGACGTGCACGAGGAGGCAAGACTAACGAGCCAGGAGGATGAGGTATGTGTTCGAAGTGATGCCAAGGCTGTCCACTAGATCTCAAGTATTGCAAAATCAGGTTGTAATGCACATCAGATAGATCTTTGCCCGAAGCAACAATGGCAGAAGTTTCGGCTGAATTCAAGCACTCAGCAGCCTTTGAATAATGTCCAGGTTGAGGGTCAAGAATGTTGGCTAGTCTTTTGGGATGTTCAGATCCGGCAGTGAATTGGTCCTCAGTCAAGTATGCCTCTACACGTGCACAACGGCACACTTGACGCATCATAGTAGTGGGCATATCATCTGCAGATGAATTAGTTAGTTTTTTGTAGGTAGATTCAGGGTATGGTTAACGTACAAACACGACGATTTGTCTTGACTTTTTGAAGAATGCCATTTAACCATTCACCAGGAAATTCACTGAGCCCAGCCAATGGTCCCCAATATTTTAGTAGTGCTCCATTGTGCATGGCAAGGTGATGGTTTGGCATTGAATGAAACCCAGGAAACAAGGTAGGTAGATCCCTTGCGATAGGCATGATAAAAGTTTGTGTACCGATCTCCACAATCATTGGATGTAGAGAACGAGGCTAGAATGTTGGTGCATGTGATGAGATTGTAAAAGTTCTGAAGTAGAGATCTTTCAACAGCATCACCCTGCCACCATAGTTCTGCAAGAACAAGTGGAAGAATAGCCGAAAAGAGTGTCAGATATTCTTTGGCCTTCAATTTTCCGTGTTTAGCCTCTCCTAGATTTTTTGGTGGAAGTCCAACCCAGCTGGGTAGAACAACATCCCGAATACAAGCTCGAATAGCCTCTACATCTCTGGATGGCAATTCAAAGACTGGAAAATATTCTTCGTCTGCTTCATCATCATCATCATCATCATCACCAAAGTCAAGATTCAGAAAGTTCCTTAGAGTGGGTGTGGTTGGTTCATTATCTTCAGCATCGTTGTCAACATCCATTTGATCAGGGTTGGGTTGGGTTTGCCTCTGAGGCTGTCTGTGTTCATGTTCCAGCTCCTCTAGTTCACTTGAGGACTCCGACACATCTGAATCAGAGAATTTTTCCTGTGGTTCCTCTTTAGTCAAGCTTTTCCGACCAATCCCCCAGAGAACTCGGAGATGGTGCTGTAACACCCCTTCAAGCCAGTTATGCATGAATCCTAGAACATGATGTACCTGGATCCCATCCTGGCACATTGTGCATTGGTGTGAATCTCACTCCAGACTCTTTAGAGAGCCGATTTTGCTCTGTGATAGTTGTTGCAGCTTTCCATGCCTGTGCCTGAGCAGAAACTGTGGCAGTATCGCGCAGTGTTAAGGCAGTGTAATTGAGTTCCTCTATATTCTTTGATAACAGCAGGCAGAAGGAGCAGAAGCAAATTGCATTGACAGCCATATATCCTGCAATCTTTCGAATCGCCTGAAGATCTGCAAGCAGTGGAAGAAGTCGTGCAGCAACAAGTACACCATTTGGATTTCGAAATGTTGCAATCAGCTTCCCTGGGTCTGCAAAGTCGATGAAAATCTTGGAGACAGCAACAAGGATATGCGAGATTGTCCAAACATCTGGGGCTGATGGAGCAGGTATCATCCCCAGGATGAAGATATTTTTAAGCAAAAATCGGACCTCCACAGGGAGATTAAGGCAATATAAAATGATCGCCCCACAGGATACAGTTTTTCCTATTTGATAAATGAGCTACAAGTCTCAACATATAATACATTGATATGGACATACCCGCTATTTTGTTGGTATATGGATTGAACCAATCAATGTAAATACTCCACACCAGATGGTAACGTGATAGCACAAAGCCTCCGAGACCGCGCCATGCAGGACTGTCCTGTATGTCTCGCATCCAGTGACTGGAAGCAGTATCCTGTCTTTGTATATTCCGTTGATAATCCTGCTCCAGAAGATCCTCAATCTCGGATCTGCCAAGGAAATAGTGAAGCCAGGATTCAAATGACTGAGTCGAGTACACAGTTTCAGGGACATCCTTCAGCTCCCCTTTGCGCGTTCGGCCCTGCTTCCAAAGTTTAGCATCACATACAGCAGCCCGCCTTGAGCGTCTCCAAGTGCAAGTGATGGGGAGCTCTCCAGAAGGATATATTGTGTAGCACTTTGGGCAGCATGGTGTTTGGATGATATCAGGCTCCATATTGTGTTCCTTGTAGACAGTTCTGATATCCTGGGGAATGCGAAGAACTGGTGTCTCGATTTGGATGCCAGATGAGCGAAGAACCCCAAAGATCACGTCAATAGTGGTGGACACAATCAATTGGAGAGCTTTCAGAAAGGTGCTTGAGTTCTGTCGACTGACACCAACATAGAGATTGAGCCATGCTGCGAACATAATGCATAAATCTACAACTGGTGCAAGGGCTGCCAAATGATCAGAAATTCCGTCAGCAACTATTAAAATGAATACCTCGCTGAAATTCCAGTGCAAGTGGTCTGTCTGGCTGTATCTGCTCCACTCTCGGCTGTTCTTGTCGCAGGTAAGACTGATCAGGTAGTCCGGCATCTCTAGCTGCTCCAGCCCTAGCTTCACGCGCTTCGTGTGCAGTTCGCGTGCTATGACTAACAGACTGTCCGGGCTGAGGCCGGCCGTTGACTAGGTGTGATTTCTTCAAGCACTCTGAGCAGACACAGATGGGCATGGATGGATGTCATATTAACCGCAAGTTTTAGCGCACATTATATGTTCAGAGCTGACAGATGATTAGATTGGCAGATGCTTGATTGATTGATACATAGATTATTTTGTACTGATCAAGAAGATGGACAGATATATTCTTGTTCTGCCGACCTTCGGTCCTCCCACCGGTGACATAACTAGTTGCCTATCCCGTTGCAGTATGATGCCGTGGTGCGACTGACATGCCTTCACGGCATGTTGACCCATACTGCGGCGCCGTTGCCCCCTGTGTCAGAAACGGCACCGCTACTTGACATGATGCCGCCATCACATACTGCGCCGGCCGACGGCAGTAAAACCCTTGGAAACCGGGTTTCCAAATAACACATTTTTACCAAGAGGGGTTTCCGCTGGAAGCAGGGTTTCCAAATACAATTGTCCGAGACTAGCTATCGCTACTCTAATGTTGTTGCGCAAGGTTGCAGTGTTTAATATCGGATCCTAAATGGGACTGGTTTTACCTGCTGAACACGAATATCATTGTCCTGCAGCAAGGGGGGCAGACATCGTGAAGTTCTGACCTAAAAAAAGGAGTTTTGGTGAGATCATTCAAATGGTCTGGACTTTGTGAAAAGTCTTTTCGCTCCACAGCCGGTCAAGGCCCCCAACTCCCTCGAAAAGGAGATTTGTATTTCTTACATTTGTCCCCTCTCGCAGGAGCTGCCATCCTGTGCCATTCCTTCAGTTTCTGTACCAATCCTTTGGATGGACGTCTCATAGACAACCGTTTTCTTGGCCGTTCCTGATTCCGTGGAATGGTCATCAACTCCCCGAGTCCATCAAAGTGGAATCGGGATTTGAAAAAAGCATAGAGTGAATGAAAATCAGCGCAAGTCTAAGGAACACAGGGAGGCCTAAAAGCCTTTGAAGGACCACATCAGAATCCCAGGCACCTCAGCGTGCGGTCGAGGCTCTGGGCTTGAAATATGGTGACAAGGTGGTCATGGCAAGGAATCGCACCCCAGAGCGCCCAGGTGATTGAAGGGATACAAGCTACATCTAAAACAAGTATCTATTTGAAGGAAACAGATGGTAACAGTAGGATGAAAGGAGGGCAAAAAGGAGAACCTTTACATTGCAATATGATGTTAGCTAAATAAATTGAGCGATAGAATACTGAGAGACTTTACAGTTTCGAGTCAGTACTTTTGACTGATTTAACCAAAGTGCAGAGCGGGAATCTAAACACGCTAACTTGAATGCATTCACATTGAATTCAAAACCGTTTGACAAAACATACCAGTAGCTGGACTCAACGCAGACCTACAAGTCGTCGGCTTCAGTTCGACTTGATGGAAACACTGAACTTGATATTGTCAAATCAGCAAGCACTTGGCACCAAAAAGAAAAGATTGGAATGATTACATGCCTTGGCTACTTCATATCTCAACCCAGATCCAAATCTTAAAGCAACACGCTGAGATTAATGTTGCCGTGACTCCCAAGTCGAGTCATCTGGGAGTTGAGTCAATACAAGTTGCCAACAACTCAACCTCTCAAGTCGAGTCAAACTGGATCGACTCAAGTCGACTTTAGGATGAATTAGTTGGTGAGATCGAGGGAGCTTTTTTCCTCATTGCCAAACAGTAGCACCAGTTTTATTACACCTTTTGTGCCAACTTTCTTGATATAGTTTGCCCTGGAATTCTTTCGGCATGTTAAATGAACGAGATCTGAAGAGAGGGATTCGTTCTATACTTGAAAACAAAGCTGTTGGACCCCTAAAATTTTGTGCCATAATCGGAGTCTTCTCATCTACAATAACGATTGCTGACCTTTGTATGGCTGCAGGCTTGATTTGGGTCAGCCCAGAATTCATTTAGGATGTTAAATGAACAACATCTGATTCGTTCTGTAGCTAAAAGGAAAGCATTTGGCTTCCTATCATTCTGTATCGCGATCAGAAATTCTCCATCTACAGCGACTTTTGCTGACCTTTGTATGGCTGCAGGTTTGATCTGGTTCAGCCCAGAATTCTTTCGGGATATCAAATGAACAAAATCTGAGAGGAGGCACTTGTTCTATAGTTAAAAACAAAGCTTTTGGTTTCCTAAAATTTCCCAACTCAGGTTGACTGAGTCGACTCAAAGTCAACTTGTTTGACTCTGGAGTGGACAAGAGTTGACTAGTTTCATCAGGACAGCTTGACTCAACTCAATCATCAACTTTGGAGTCAACTTTTCCCAACAGAGTCGGAGTTCATGGGAACATTAGCTGGGCTAGATGAAGAAAAAAGACAAGAAATCCAAGGGCTTTGCCCTCTGAATGCTACAGAACCAACTGCTACCCAAGGTTGGGCAATATGTATTGAAACAAGCAGTCGCCGGCGCTTCGCGCCGGCTCCTACTTGCTAGATGTAACTAAAAAGACCTTCGAGTTTCTCTTGGGCGAATTGGAAGCACAGATTCAAGGAAATACAAACCTAATTTAAAAAATGGAGCACAGAGCCAGTGGGAGCGCAAAGGGAGAATGGTCTGATGCCCTCGGAAGCTAGAACAGTTTCAATTGCAGGCGCGCAGTCGCCGCAGCGGCGATGTCTCAACGTCAAAATTATCACCATATTTGCTGTCAAAACTGCTTACAGGCGCGCAGTGATCGCGCACTGCGCAGGGCTGCGCGTTGAACTCCTCAAAATATAAACATGAACAATGAATTCGCATTGCGGAGTTAGTTACAATAGAAGTTCCTGCCACACAATGTTAGTCGTGGTTTTTGAGGTGTCTCCATCATATTTTAAAATCAAGACGTTGTCCGCGTCTGGTACAACGCGTCATAGCAGAGTAGAGTTGTCCATGCGAGAACACTGGCCTGCGGAGGTCGAGGCCTAGTTTTTGAACAGTTAAACCCTGGCATCCATTGAAAGAAGTAGCATAGCAGAGAGCTAGCGGGATTTGCTTTCGATGGACGACAAAATTGAATCCTTGAGGTTGAAAGTGAAATCGGATTCGAGGAATGTGAAGGCATATCCAAGGGTATGCCGGCAATTAAAAAACTGCACTAGGGCCGATGTTTTTTTTCGCAGCTCGATGGGTGGACTAACTAACTAATGTAATACCCCATATAGTAACTTATCACGTGTTTAGTTGCCGGCGGACAGCGGGGGCGTCATTTAATGTTTGGAAGACATTGGTCACTTTCTTGCAACTTTGCGGGGCAGTTTTGATTGGTATCTCCTCGTAATGACTACTTCTAAACCAGAATCATTATGATTTTTTCCACCTAAGTACTTCCGAGTACGCTTTGCAGGGTGCAACGAACTTGCGGACAAACTTGAAGCCTGGCACGATTGACAGGTGAAAGTGGCGGGAGCCACCACCAGATCGACGCAAAGAAGGTGATACTAGATCAACTTCAGGAAGGTGAGTTATTTCACATAAAGATAAGTGCTTACCCATTGCGTCTCGCAACCTTTCCGGTCACTTCCAGCATCAATCTCGAATTCGGCCGCCGTGTTCGAGGCATAGAGTGCAGAGGCCCGTAAACTCTCGGAACTCAACAAAGGTATGCTCAGAAGTGATTTCTACCCCTAAGAAGGTGGGGTCAATTTTTTTTTTCCGGCCTGACGGCCGGACTAACTAACCAGCCCTTAGTTGCCGGTTTAGGACACCGGCATACCCTTGGGCATATCTGCATGACCGCCTCGTAAGTTTGTATATATTATAAATCGTGCTCCACGTACGGGATCAACCATTCTCCCCGGCAACGATAGAAGAAATGGTCTCAACTTCAACCGTATACCAGAAAAGGTTTAGTCTCTTATAAACAGACACTATAACAATATAACCTCGTACCTCGGTTGTTATAGTCTGTCAGTAAGGTCGATCAAACGATCGCTCATGTCGTTATTACAAATCATAGAATTTTCCTGGTGTTCCAGAAGGTTCAGCGACGCGTCTTTCATTTTTCTGACCTAACATTTACCTTCATGAATCTTCAGGAATACGAAAGCAGTAAATTGTCCTGCCATTTGTTGGGCGGAAAGTCGAAGACGCCCAATGCCGAAATTTGATGGTCCGGCATGCGGAAAAGGCCGAGGTACTGATTTGGAGGGAAACGGACCGTTATCCTGGTTCTTAAGAGGCAGTTCAGTCGAAAACAAGATTTCTAGAGGACTTTCCCTCTCAAAGTTTACCACCAGAGCCGCAGGCGAGGTGAGTGGTTGCGGGCGGAAATTCAAACTCCGATGATTATATAATAACGGCGCGACGCATACATGATCGCGCGCTTAACTACAGACTAGAAAAGGTTTCGAACTATCACTCTTGTGTTTTCGTCAGGCCACGGGATGCATCGAAGTTCCGTGTCAGCCTGCATATGGCTCCAATCTTGAGGACCAACTCATGTGGAGGAATCCCTGGCTCTTCCAAAGAGTTTAGGAACTCGGTATCAGCCAGAACAGTTTCGCTCGAGTTCTCGGCATCGCCCTCGACCGAGTCGCTGCTGTGGTATCGGTGAATTGGCCCTGGAACGTTATGAAGAATACTGACATTGAAGGCGTTCACAAAGGCGTTAAAGGGGCTAAGAATTGCTCGGGAAATGCAGATGGTGGGGTCTGCAACCACAGTCGGTGGAAAGACAAAATCAATAAGCTCCTGGACCGATTGTGTGTGGTTCAGACGGCTTAGATCAACCATATCTTCCTCATAATTGTCTCCGATGTCGTCCAAAAATGATGAGAACTCTAGGTCATTCCGCTGGCGCATTGATCGCTCCAGCCGTAGGATTTCGAACCGGTTGAATACGGGTTGAGTACGGGGAGATGCCCTGCATATTGCAGTTCGGCTTCCGAATCGAACAACAGGCGCCACCTAATGCAACATGTTGAAAATGCGCCGAAGATTATGGACAGAAAATACACAAACCTGTAAAACGAAAGTCTCCAACAGTTATGATCATTCGCCCGCCCCAGACGCGATCGAGCTTTCCGGTCAACATCCGCATTAACCGATCAGCGCAGTCGAACGCCTTGAAATGCAAACCACCGATCTCGTCGATAACATGATACTTCGCGGCATGCAATAATCGTGCCCGATCGCTTTTGAGTCCAACAGATGATTTCAAAAATGGCTTATACTCGTCCACTGGGATCCCATAGAGGTAGTGTGTTGTTCTTCCCCCGGGGTAATTTTTCGCCGCAAAAGCGGACGATGCTGAGAGTAAAACAATTTCATCTTGCTTGCGAAGAGCTCCGATGACTGGATACAGAAGGTATGTCTTGCCACGACCCGCGCGACCATCGATGTGGATGGGAGGGGGATCATTCATGGTTGAAATCTGCATGATGCGCTCATATACAATGAGCTGGATTATATATTGGTCAGTCAGTCTTTGAATCAAAAGTACGATATCAGTCCGACCTGTTCCGGAGTAAGACTGTCCCTAAATGCGCAGAGATTGGTCGGGTCTCCACCCCAGCGTAGGCGCTCGGCGTCGACTTCGAGCTGACTTTGTTCTGGTTCTGGAAGCCCGATATCTGTCAGTGTTCTGCCCAGCCCTCGAAGGAGAATTTGGAGTGCGTGTAAGAGCTCATTCCTGACCAGTGTCGGGTCAGGAGAAGATGTCACTCGCAGCATGCGATCTCGAATATCAGCGGAGAGACAGGCCTCATGAGAATCCCAAATGGACATAACAGGATGACCTTCCGTTGCCAAAACAGCGAAAATCCATCGCAGCTGTGAAGGAGCTGCGCCAAAATGTAACAGTTCCTCAAATGCCATGATTCCTTCATCGCGGTTATCAAATAGACCCATGGCACGAGCAGCATCCTGGTGTGTTGGGTAAGTGACTCCATCTACAGTGCGAATGTCGACCCAGTCCCGAGCACTACGATGCAGAAGGAGAGCCCTAAGGTAGAAAACATCGCCATGGCGGGTGTAAACCATTTGGATACGACTGACGGTGATATGCCCCTCCTCATAGAATCGAATGCGCATTCGAGGTCTTGTTGGATATTCATCTTCCAGTATCTCCAAATCGTGCATCTCCTTTTCAGGATCGTGTTTCTCTAGTCTGCACTTTGAGCCGAACTCAATGTAGGTCATCTCGTCGAGATCGGGGTGATGGGGGCGCGCCACGTATCGGACCAGCAACGTGCCGTCAGATTCAGAACCATTTTTGCGCGCCATTTGGCCCCACTGCCTGCCAGGTAGATGAATTGGAAGTCGTTTGACTGCGGGTTTCTTTTCAGTGATATGAAAAGATGCAATGCGAGTGGCGGCTTCAATGCTGGACAGGTATCTCCCACGCTCATAGTCCCTGATTTCGTCTACCGGCTTGCAAGCAGAGGGGGAAGGGGTTGTAGGATCACGGGGTGTTCTTTGAATACTCCAGTTGGCCTCGTCAAAGCCCTTGAAAAAATATTTGAACAGATATTGGAAGAGATTGACCCCCATCGAATATTCAACATTGATGTGGCAATCATACTTAAGTATGAACCACGCAATGTGAGCAACGATGAATTCGTCCTCGCGCTGACGACGGTGATGTTCGAAGTATCCTACCATGCAAAGAGTCAGAGATTAATTGCCCAATTTCATCTGTGAATACAACCGCGATCGTTGAACGCCGACTCTGTTTTGACAGGTTTCGGATAACCGTACTGACACTCGCGCGGGCCAACCGCAACGGTGGTATGTTTTCTTAGGATTGTGGATGTGTGTCATATGACGCTTCACGGCATCTCTGAGGGGTCCTCCATTGCGTGGGAGTTCTGCACTGAGAAAAGAGTCGATGTCTGAAGGGCTTCTCGGTACATTTCGCAGCGCAAGAGCAATATGCTCATGCGGAAGTCCGCGCTTCTGGAATTCGGTAACGCGGATGTGATAGAGCACAGGTCCAAAAAGAGAGTGAAGGTCTTTCATGAAAGAGGAGAGATACTGCTGGAATACTCGAACAATGAGGTCAGGTCGATCATTCGCCGATTGGCCTGGGAGAAGTTGAGAGGTTATTTCCGGCCAGCGAGGGTTGGTGGTAAAAGTGATGAAGAGGGTAACGGGTCCAAGGGCCTTGCGAAGAGCGAGGCAATCAGAAATGTTGGCCGCGGACCATGACGGCGAGTGAATAAACGTAGACGGTAACCGTACATCGTCGACGGGTTCTTCATCTCCCGTTCCGATGTATTCTTCATCATCTGTGCCCTTGGGCGAATATATGTGAGGCGCGCTTCTTCAATTGCGCTCCAGGCATCGACCAAATATTCGCCTTAAAAAAATCAGTGAGCTAGAATCATGTGAAGGGCTGAAAGCACCGGTCAATCGTGAGAAAATAGACATTTGTTCGGCGTTCAAGAAGAATCGAGAGCGGTGCCAGCGGGCTTGGCTGAATTTATTCCCGGCCGCATTAAGACGATTCGGAGACCATCCTAACGTGCCATGCGGAAGCAAAAGGAGATAGTGCAGGGGTTCCACAAAGGGAGAGAACAGGTCGAGGAAGACAGGAGTGTCTGCTCCCTTTTTTCGAAATAACCAGTTTTCTTCGGGTGGGGAGAGCAGCTGGTGCCAGCGAAATAATGGCAGCAATTTTCCGCGCTGGGGTTTGCATTGGAATATTGCAGATGAAGGGCAATGTCTTCGTCGCCGTCGTAAGCATTCATATTTTCTAGCTCTAAGATGAAGGGGTTGACTCGTTCAAGTCCTGCTAGCGCACTATTGATCCATGCTTGTGGTATCTGTAAATCATCCCCCTGGCAAACATTGTGTGGGGATCGTGAATGAACCATCTAATGGCGTACTGGCCCTCATGCGCAGGAAGTATGCGATGGTAAGTGCGACCACCGTTGAGAGTAACGGCGGAAACACCCGGGGAAAAAAGCATGAAATCTCCGTCATGGACCCCAAGAGCTGTGAGTGAGAACAGTTGGTTGAATTTTCGTGATAGAGCGGCAGTTTTTCGATCGTGGATGAAGGTATCCCATTCCTCGGGGTACGGCGGGAGAGGAGGCAGATAGTGGCTGCCCTTTGGGCCGCAGACGAAACACCGGTCATGGCATTGCTCTCCCTTTAAAATCTAGAAAAGGCCATTCGAGGAGTGAGAGGATGATTCGGAGATAATCAATATGCGAGTGCGCACATTGATACCGCAGTGTTTACAGGTTTTATTCCAATGCAGACCGAGTACTGGTTTGGCTTCGGAAGAATTTAATCGTGTGAACCCACCAATTTTCAGTATTGTGAAGCGGACCCAGTGTTGCATTTCTTGCTGCTCTCATCGCACCTGCATTGGTCTTTCGTCGTGAATCTCGCTCTGTAGAGGTCTGTCGGGCACGGCGGGAACGCTGCGCTTCACGCCGCCGCTCTCGATGGGACTCAATTTCGATTCCTTCCAACATTTGATCCGTCATTGATTCTTCGGGTCTTGGAATGAATAATGAACAGTTAAGGCGGTAAGAATATGCATCAAAAGAGCTACGCACCCAATTGAAAACACCAACTCCATTGCAAGTACGCAAGAATGAAAAACCGGGTGAAGGGAGGGCGAAAGTGATTGCGAAGGATCCCGAAAACCACAGCTATCTTGATAACTTAGCGGGCGCACAGTTTCCGCATCAGACGCACAGTCTCCGCAGTAGGAGAGCGGATTGCGCACAGCACAAAGTTTATTGCCATTTTGGTAGAGAAAGCTGTTGAGCCGTTAGCGCCAATCCGTCAAGCAAGGTTCAAGGGTGGTGATGGAATGTCTGCCGCGGCAAAGAAAGGACCGCGGACCGATGAAACAGCGCAATCTGTCAAGCGTGGGAAGGATCCGAAAGTTCGGGGCAAAGGTTCCCAGAGCGGAGTTTAAAGGCTTCACACACAGGTAATTTTATAAAGAGAGAGAAGAGAAGAGAAGAGAAGAGAAGAGATTCCTAATCAGCGAACTTCAGTGTAGAAAGATTAATATATGAGATGCCGATGATTAAATTATGAGTGAAATGACTGACCGCGGCGGGGTTGGGCTGGGGTATCCTACCCGAGCTGCCCGAAATGCCTCGGCTGTCCGAATACATGAATAGTCAGTGGTTGGAGTTCGTTTGAGGAGAACAAAGATTACCGCCGACGAGTCTAAATCCAATCAATGATGCAAGAATTAAACCTGGAAGGCTCAAGCTGAACAGAGACCCGAACGAGAAACGAACCCACCCGTAGCCACAAAGGCAAGAGTTGAACTTGAGTTCAAGTCTACCTTCAGCACTCCGAAGCGTGTGTGGTGTCAAGTGTGTAGACGAGAGAGTTTTGACCACAGTTCATTTGTATGCCCAGTAGCTGTGTTTATAGCTTCACGGTATCCCGGGCGATCAATTCAATTCACGTTAACGGTATTCACGCACAATACAACACCCATCATTGATATCATTCAATGAAACGGTTTAAGCTTGGCTCGAAATCTCAACTTGAATGTTTCTACAGAATCGAAATGAACTATGTGCCGAGGGTTGGAATCATAGACGCTAAATGACCACCAGACTGCCGGAGCGAAGTGAAGACATGTCTTGTATTATCTAATGTTATCTATTGTTATCAATTGCACCGGGTAGTTTTTGCCGGGTCGCCAATCCTGCATCATGAACCTGATCCTGGTCGTCAGGATGATCCGAACGCACTCTAAGAAAACCTGAAGAGGCCCAGAATAGCACGGCACTGTATGTCAGGGAAGTTCTTAGGAACTTCTCAAATGCTGTTGTACAGGCTACCTTGATGAAAATGCTGTACAGAATCTGTGTGTAAAGCATAGGGCTGCACAACGCGCCCGTCACGGGCACGGCCGTCGTTTTGACGGGAGAGCAACGGGTAACTCCGTCCCGTCGCCGTCCCGTCGAAGAAGTTGAAGAAATCTCTACTGCACGGAACGGACGACGGGACGGCCGTCACGGCCAACGGGACGGTATCGGTACCTTACTACTCAATAGTCTCGCATCCTTCTGAAGGAAAGTATACGGGAACACGGAAATTGTTCTTTTGACTCATTCATGCAGTCAGGTCCAGG
This sequence comes from Mycena olivaceomarginata, assembly GCA_029378375.1. NCBI lineage: Eukaryota > Fungi > Basidiomycota > Agaricomycetes > Agaricales > Mycenaceae > Mycena > Mycena olivaceomarginata. Next base: position 281,490 of record JARKIC010000072.1, on the reverse strand, counting down.
TATGTGGTTAAGTTGACCAGAAACCCACCTCCCGAGGCACTAGTACGAATGATAGGGCTTCATTTCAAGCATTACAACCTTTCAGAGTCTATTTAAGGTGTTTCTTCCGTTGGAGAATAACCTAGACTGGAAACAGAGACTAAACTCAAAAGAAAATCATGAAAGAAAAACTCGACAAACTGGGCTGAGTAATCCTTCGATGAGAGACAGGAGTAGGCTGTGAGTGGGGCAGACCGCTCAAAACCTGATGTGCAGAGCTAACCGAAAGGAGGCAGAGAATTTCGAGGCGGAAATGGGGCAAAATTTACGAAATGTGCGTACTTACCGTCGGAAAACCCGTCACCCGTCGAGGGCCGTTATTTCGACAGCCGTCGGGGCAGAAAACCGTCCCGTTGCCGTCCCGTCTAAAAAATCTCAAAGGCCTCGACGGAACAGGTCGGCTACCCGTCGTACGGAACCCATAGAACCGGCGCGACGGGCACGGCGTGCAGCCCTAGTAAAGCGAGCCTATAAGGCATAGTGGAAACCCTGGCCAGTCGGATGGACGGAAGTTGGAAATGGAGGCAAGATGGAAGCCAGACCGAGTGTTTGCTGATGCGTGCACTAGTGGTGCACCGCCACATCTGCTCCTCCCATTGATTGAGACGAAATTGAGTAGACCTTCGGCCCGGTACAATTTAGAAAGTGTGGAGCACATTAAATACTGATTTCTCAACCAAAGACATTGTCTCAATTTTTTTCCAGCATTGCTAGGAAATCTGTGGATCTCGGGCTCAGCCCAGGGGTAAGCTAAATGCACCGGTGAAACGGTGCACTAGGGTGCGGCTGTGAAATCCAATGGATTGACTAGTGAGAAAAGCGAACTAGTCACTCTACTCAAACCAACCAAAACCAAAACAAATCACTAATCCTAATCCTAATACTTGTGTGTGTGTGTTCGGGGAGGTAGGGTACGTATCACCCATCAAAAGGGTGTGCAAGGTTGGAATAAGGCTTTGTTTCAACAGCAACTATGCGGTTTAAGCACGGTTATGCTGGGGTAGCAGGGACTTCACGCCAACAGGATATCAAGACTCAAGTTAAACCTTAGACTGTTCAAGTCTTTGGTTTCTTTGTGAGCGGCAGAACCTAACACTACTGGCAGCTAGCCAAGAAGCAGAAGGTAGGGCAGACTATCAACAGACAGACGCTACTTCAATATCAACCAACGCTGCATGAACGGTGGTGGTATCAACGAAACGGGGGCTGTTAAACAGAAGGTGGACGCTGGGCTAAGGCGCGGACAGTTACACTGAAGGCGGCAGTTTCATTTCTACTAGCACAAACTAGTCTTTAGTCCTGGAGGCCTAAAGCACTGCTACAGGAGACAAGAGAGTACAATTTACACAACGAGTCTTAGTCCTGGAGGCCTAAAGCGCTGCTACAGGAGACGGGTTGGTGCAGGTTGAGCGGGGCTCTTATATCAATGCAATTGGTAGTCTTTTCGACGTCCTGTATCTCTTAATTTTTTCTGTGCGTCTGCAAATATATCTGATTTCTTTCACAAATCTAGAGTCTACTATATTGCCCGTATATCTGGGGGATAGTTTACTGGCTAATACAGAGTACACAGCTGGCTTTTATACATTTCAGGGAGAAGTAAAGGAGATAGACGGAAGGAATAGGAACAATAAAGGGTGGGAGCCCGGGTAATGAATGGCCAATGGCGTAGAAGACATTCTCAACCATGGGTATTATGACCTGCTACCGGGGCTAGTCCACATGTATTTCTCTAGCACGCCATAAGGCATGCTTAGTTGTCTTGGTTTCCATCTTTCTGACTGAGCAAGTCTGTCATTGCTGACTAGTCAAGTCAGTCTTAGTCAAGTTCTATTCAATTTCTCTATCAGTCCCACACTTCACAAGCTCAGTGGAACTCATAGTAAATATCAAGCAGATTGACAAGATAGCGCGGTGCTATACTGGCAGACCAGTATAGTGACTAGTAAAATATAGCCCGGCGCTATTCTATAGTGTCGATCCTCATCAATCATATCAGTAAATCCTTGATGCAAGGCCCGCATCTTTCTAACGGTCAGATCTGCCCAAGTAACCACAGTGATGGTTAACTCAGTAACATGACCTCATCCCAATCTAATCAGTTGGGCTTATACACAAAATGGTGCGGCGCTATATCCCTGCCGGCCCTAGTGTGGTTGTACCAATCCTGACTTTGTATATCTAGTTTTAATAGTCATCAGACTATTCAGAGGCCGTTGAGATGGCAAGTCAATAATTCTGAGTAGTTCCCTGATGTTTCACCTCCAGCGCATAAGATAATGGCTTACCGCCACCATCTATAGCTCAGTGTAGAATATCATAGTCAGAATGTAACAGCCTTTTGGGCTGCCTTGTCAAGTCTACTCAATCCTTCATAGTTGGTTTGTTACACTGACTTTCAGCCATCAATAGTGTAGCCTACCACCCCAGGGAGAGTGTACGCTCATAATCTAATGCCTCACTTCTGCCCACTAATAGGTTCAAAATGAAATGAAAACTGGTGTTTTCATGCATGTTTTGGTACACGCCCTATCACCGGAGCACTCACATAGTTCGATAGATCGGCAGGGAACGAAGGAGGAGACAGCATCGCATTTCTGCGTGGTTGTTCTTTTCTGCGAATGAACGGGTGGGGTGGTCCGTGGTGGGGCAATATACACTGAGCATTGTGTGTTGAGCTGCGTATATATCATATCGTCGGCGGGCAATCTACAGAATCCGGGAAGCAGTGAGCAGATTTCGGGACATCTTGGGTAGCTGAATTTATACGTCGCCCAAAACAGGAGACACAAGTTTTCGGTCTGAACAACGTCTTGGAGGATCATGAATCAGGTGGTATCTGATTTGAGAGGTGAGCTTGGAAAGGCAAGAGGAAGACTTTTTTTATTGAGTTGTGCCTGGACTATCCACTATGACGTTCCAATATTTAGGAACTAGTTGGGTACTGTACAAGAAACCCGGGGGCTGCAGAGCCCGGTCAACCACAAGCACTAGTGGGGCTGTTTCGGTATGCAGAACCATGTCTCCAGTACGAACAGTAAACCGCGAGTGCGCTATGAGTGGTGACCGCGCCATGAAGGATACAGTCGGGCTGATGGATTTGAGGTGTGGATAACAGTGCCATCCTCGACATCGGGCCACGGGGGGAGGTGATTCCGCCTGCCGACCTGTTTAGGAGAACATTGCTTCCCGGTTTTGTCACAAATGCAGTCGGAGATGAAGCGGTGAAACGCCGTAACAAGAGCCCGCGGCATCTAGTGCTATTTTGCGATTTCCTAGGACCAGTATTTATACAACGGGAAAGTGCTAGCACTTCTGAAGTGTTATTACTAGCACTCAGGACTCTGGCCAGGTGATATAAAGGAGAACTGGAGTGAGCCCAAGCTGCCGGTTGTAGCATCAGACACGACTAGTGTGACGCGCTAGTACGGTCCGAAGGCACAAACCATGGGGAAATAACTATAAGCCTACACAGTCAAGGTGCTAGCACCTAGGAAGCGAGACACAGAAGAGTGATATTGCGAGCACGCTAGCTGGAGGTGCGAGCGGCGAGTCTGGGATCTGAAGGGTAGTAAACTATGCGCTAGTAGCCTTCTAGCAAGAGCGCTAGCGTGCAGAACCCCTCTAGTGATTGACCCGAGGCCCGAAACACAGATGCGAGCACGTGACGGTCGCGATGTGGTCGCGAGTCACAAACAGAGACAAAGTAGACAGTAGGGGAATAGCTAGCAGACTATTGGTGCGGATGCGCAGTCACCACATATGCAGTAACAGATAAACGGACTGCTAGCCGGTGCTCTGACTCGTGCTAGATGACTCCAGGCGGCGGATTCAACTCCGCTTCATCAGGATAGCGATTCCAGCAGCTGATGGCAAGCTGAGGGATCACTCACAATACCCATAAATGGACGCTAGCGGATCAGTGTGGCTGTTCTGCTTGGCATAGACCCATCATAAAACCAAACGGCAGTCGTTTCATTGGCTGTCGTATCTATCACATCATTTTCACTCATTTATATTATTCATTCTGTTTATCACATGTATCATGGACCTCAGTAGTATAAAGGGAGCACAGAGCAGGCTAGAACCTCAGATTATTACACCCCGACTTTGTACGAAGTTGGTGCAGGTGGTCTCAGGTTGCTAGTGGAGATTGTACACACACTTCACAAGTAGTAGCTTTATTGGAATCAATACTGTTGACTCTGGACACGTCGAGATCTTAAGTTGAGACTCTAAGTTGTTGGCTCGCGGAGTATTCACGTATAAACCAAGGGTGTTCTCTTCAAGAACCAGCTAGCAGTTGCGCTAGCAGCTTTGCCTTCACCCCGATATATTCGTAGTGTGTTGGATCGCCTGCTAGGTGATTGTGTGTTGACTCGAGCCCACTGAGAAGAAGATGGACTAGGTGCCCCCACCTCTAGACCGACTGTAACTTGTCAGTTACTTCGCCTTCACCCCGATATTGACGGAAGCGCTGTCGTAGTGTGTTGGGTCGCTAGCTGGACGCTTATAGTGTCTATTGCCAATACAAAGTGGAAACGTTCCTGTTCTTGGTTAAGAAATAGGTCAGCGGCTTAAGGACTGCCTTGTCGCTTGAGGATTGAAGTCCCCTTGTTGTTAGCCTCAATAGTCTTTGGGTACCCCATTGCGAGGATTTTCACAAACCTACATACTCTGCCCTGGTGCCCTCAATCTAGTGATCCAGCCACCTTGTATCCAACCCATATAACCCTGCCCATCCCAGGTGCTAGTGGTATTGTTGTTGGCAGCTGCGTAGTGCTAGCGTGTTGTTGAACAGCTTTGTTGAAGTCTAGCAGTCGAATTGTGTTTGTTCCAAACCAGTTGGTCGCATACTACGGCCCGGACCCGAACTCACAAAGAGAAGCACTTACATCTTTGGAGGAATAGATTGTTGTAGTGGTGGTTTTGTGGTTGTTTTGTGCAAGCACGAATCTAAGCTATTTCTAGTCGTATATCAAGTGCACCGTTTCAGCGGTTTCGTCCCGGGAAGCGACCGAGTATTAGTGTCTCTCGACAGTCCTCCGGCCGATACTTCTCCAAAGCTGTATTAATATATGCTGTTAGTGAAATTATATATGATGGTCCAATAAATGTAGTTGCCTTCAAGTAATGCAGCCTCGAGATCCAGTGGCCAGATCGGCTCACCGCTCCGTGATTTCCAAGTCTTCCGTCCCTGGAGCACAGCCTGTAACGTGTCGCTGGTAACTTGACTCTGCGTTGTCGGTTCTAGCTATGCCATTTTGTTCAAAGGCGACGGAGAGAGTTCAGAGGACGGGGGAAGAGCTCTGCTGAAGGGACGGCTGGCAAATACATCGGATCCAGACACCAAGTGAGTGTACCCGCTTTATAAACTGTGACCTGGAAAAAGCACCTTCGATAGGGCTTTTCAGGCGGTGTGGGATATTGTTTCACCGACACAGCACAATGCCTGCCATCTTGCTGCCATCCTATGAAGAACAATGATGGAAGATTCGGGCCAATGATGCTCTTGTAGAAGACGAGCGCCCCGGAAGCCTCATGTCAATTATAGCAGCCAGGGATCCGATGGAGTTGTAGGGTTGGCGCCTCTGTCAAGAAGGTTTTAGCATTCTGGAACGATTCCTTGGGAGGAATGATTCGGAATAGCAACAGCTCCCATTCCTCTTGCGAATATCTGTTGAAGCCGGGTCCAAAATTGGGAAATTCCATCCCTGTTACCGTGCTCAGCTTGAGCGACGCAACATTTTAGCTATCTCACTAACTCTTTTCTTGGCAATTTCTATACCAGTGTATTTCTGACTGATGAATGGTCAGTTTAATACATGACACTGGAATTGGTGATGGACATGATTTCACACCGTGCTCGATAAATTGAATTCATGCTGTGAAGATATGGCTTGTTTCAGCGAGCTCTGGTTCGATTGGTGAAACCAGATATATTTTGGTGTTTGCAGACAGTTTGAACGGTGGTCAGAGAACAAGCGGTGAATGGTGAATGGTGGACTCTGTGTAGACAGGCACAGATTGAAATGTGATCTAGAAATGAGAATAGCATGAACTGAGCTCCACTCTCTGTGATTGTCAAGCCTCCATATCTCGCCGAGTGCCTGGCGGGGGATCAGTGCGGACAACTGTGTTGAACTGTTCCTTCATCATTGACCGCGAAGAATGGAGGGTGACACTTCCTGACTGCAAGGGACAGATCTTCGCAACTTTAAAATGTGCTCGTGGATGGGTGCTCAAGTAGTCCTGTTTTTCACGGGTAACCAACTCCAAACACCCAAATTAATCCTGAGGCACCGCGCTGTGGCCAGAGTTGAATCTCAGAAGCCCCAGATATGCCAGATACACCCCGGGGGATGACAAATGGTAAACGAAAAGGCGAAAAATTGGCTGGTGAGGGAGGACTTGGTTTACGGCTGGCGTAGAGTGTGATTTGAGGGCTTGCTTGGTTTCATGCCCTCTCCGAGGTCCCCCATGCCCCCAGAATGCCTAGTCCTACTTACCTCGGCCGTGTGGTGGGCAGAATGAAGGGCGCTGTACGGGACACTTAGGCTATATGTAACACAAAAATTCCAGCCGTCGCGTCGCCCGCGCGTAGCGTATTTGCTACTGTGGCTCCGCGCCGACTTGCTCCAAACCTCGTTCGCAAGGATCCATCCTGCTCAAAACATTATGACACTGTCGGAACCACTGCCACATAAGGTAAGGTATGGAGAGGTCCAGCATAATGTCCTTGCGGTTATTCCTCTGAATTGAAAAATTGAGCAGACCCTAGAAAGTAAAACAGAAGCAATGGATGCTGGATGCTGTGGGGCGACGGCGAGGCTACGATTAGCCAAGGTAAAATGTATTAAGGAGCGACATACCGTCGGGAGTGATGGCCAAGGAATGGACGGGCAGTCTCCACTGCCCTTGGCAGTCCCAAGCACAAAGTTAGATACTATTCTAGGAAAGAGGTGTTAGTGCCAGCCCGGAAATTTATCAAAGCAGAGACATGCGAACAACACATAGAGTGACGGGCGGTGCTTGTCTCCGACACGACGGAGAATCTACGCCCCAGCCAATTGAAAATTCTGTCGCTTATATACCCAGCAGATTCCTAGCAGGCACGCAGTTGTGGGCAGGCACTGCTTTGGCGTCCCGTGTTTATATTCGGGATCTTAGATGGTGTTGATCTCAGCAATCCAGCGGGGTTCATATTTTGCTCCCATCAACTGTTCCTCCCTTCCCCCCAACGTGCCTCGCGTATATACCCAGCAGATTGCCAGCAACCACTCTTTTGCCCACTGTTTGTCCAAAATGACCGCATTTGCGTACTTCTTCTTGACCTTGGGGCTTTTTGCCGCAGAGGTATATACACCTCACTTGTCTTTTCGGAGGATCAGTGGCTCACACGAGGGTAAGTAGACACATGCAGCATGTTCTGGCGCCGACCAGGCCCAGCCGCTCTACCGCGACTGGAATCCCACCACTAGAGACCATTTCTACACTGTACGCCTTCCCCAGCGCACATACATAGATACCCCCACTCACCCCACTACCAGACAGACTCCGCGGAAGCATCCGGCGCATCTGGATACACCGTTGACGGTGTCAAAGCCCTCGTCTTCACGACGCAAGTCGCCAGCTCCTTGCGCTTCCTCCGCCTCTACAACGGTGGCTACCACTTCTACACCACCAATGCGACGGAGGCGACGCAGGCCCCAGGGTACATCATCGAGGACAAGGACCCGATGTACATCTACCCCAAGCAGCTGTGTGGCAGCGTCCCTTTCTATCGTCTCTATACAGGCGATATCGGGGACCATTTTTATACGGTCGATACAGGCGAGAGGGATGGGGCCAAGAAGAGCGGGTGGGTGTTTGAGTTGGTGGCGGGGTATGTGTTTCTGCCGCCCAACGCGTCTACAGGCTCGGTGCCACCTCCTCCTACCTCCGGTTCGCCCACTCCTCACACACACAAACCCCAGGCTAGCGCGATAGCAGGCGGTATTGTGGGGACCGTTATCCTAATCGCAATCGGTGTTGGCTTTTGGGTCTTCTCCCGACGCCAGGCGCATTCTGTGTCCTCACTGGCTCCTGTCACCGTCTTTGACTCCACGGCGCCCGTATCTTCTGTGATGTGCCACGGTAGCAATAAACGTCACCCTCAGTCTCCATCGAACATATTTTCGCCGACCTCGCATGGAGCCAAGACCGTGAGCTCCACCAACCTGCAAATGTCAGAGCTCGTGGGGATGGTGCATCAATTGAATGATCGACTGCAAAGTCAGAGATGGGACGAAGAAGAGGTTCCACCCGAGTATACCTCGGACCGTTGAAAAATCAAGCGAGTATCCTGTGCCAGTGGGGGGTGGACCGGCGAAAGGTTCAGATCACCACTTTCCTTGTCAACTTGGGCAGTGATGGTTTTTGTAGCTGGAATCAATACATTCTACCTTAGAAATGACAACAATCCATTTGATGTGCGTGGGATCTATATTGGTGGTGGCCACCGACCGCATCATGATAAGCTGATGGGATGGCCGGTAACTAAACGTAACCGGCAAATTTGTGGTCCTTACTTCTCTTCCGTTCTCTAACGCGATTCGCACTTCCAGCACACATGTTCCAATAGCTAGTATGTATATTCTATTAATGCATTATAATTAAAATGGGGTTACATCGTCCTCACACTCGCCAAAATCTTCGTCATCTCCGTGGTAGTGCTCTCGCACAAAGCCTTCCGCCATCTGGGGTGCTGAAGAGCATGTGTTCTGCTCGGAAGAAGCTGTGAGAAGGTTCACATGGTCCTGGAACACGTTAACAAGAGCGCGCCGCTTGTCTGCGAGCCTCGGGATTGTGTGATTTCTTTGGCATCACAATCCTTTCTTGTGTTTTCGTGTTCCATAGCGCCCGTAATTTTTCTAGCTGATCTTGAAGCTTGTCTCAGGTCATCCCGTGCCTATAAATGTCTTCAACACGCGAGATCAGGACAGTCACGTCCAACTGGTCCCAAATTTTGGCTGCCTTGGCTGCTGCATCTGCAACTTTCTGGGCTTTCTCGGCGAGAATCCGCTGGTTGTACTTCAACTGCAGTTCTTTCCTCTTGCGCTCTAGCCCGGCAGTGTCAAGATTCCGCGCTACGCGCATCGTGGACTGGTGATCCTCGGGCGAGAACCACATATCCATGAAGCCCTGGGTCTGTTTGCGCTTGAACATTGTGAGCCCATTGTGAGGTAAGTGCAGCTGTTGGATTCCCTCGCATGTAAACAATGAACGATCTGAGGGCACCTTCATTCCGGTTGTTGGTTGCTAGGAGCCATATACGGCCTTTCTCGTCATAATTCAACCCGTCAAACAACCCTCTGGGCGCGAATTCCAAGGAGAACCGGATCCAGGTCGATTTGGCACCTTCGAGAAAGCGGATGAACATCTCACGGAGGTACGGCCATTTCCCACTGTCGTACAGGTTCTTGATCTCTACCATGACCTCGCCTCATGCAACAGGCTGTCCATTGAATGTAGCAATCCTGTACTGCTCCTCATCGAAGTCCAACACCAACTCTGGGGTCTCGAAAAGCATCACACAGTGGTCTGGGATCTCACCATGGAGTGAACCGAGGGAGATGGCATTGAGTGCGACTTCTTCGGGTTCACGCACGCGACGCGTATAGGGAATGGCGATAAAGAGGTGGTAGATGGAAAGGACAGTGAGCTCGGTGAGTGTTGGACCATTGTTTAACGCGTCATACACATTCTTCTCAATGTTGGTCCAGCCCGGGCGCGATTTTAGGTCCTTGATGGCCTCAAGGAATTCATGATAGATGTTGCGCTGCGTGATGAGCTCGCAAGCAGCGTCTCCGTGGCTGCCGAACCGCATCTGGTTCATCTTTGGAAACCTGTCAAGTACCGGTTCCCGATCGGAATCCGATGGAAGTCCGAGATACGCCTGAGGAATGAAGTGCGTATAAGCAAGACAAAAAGGCTGAGATACAGTGGGAAGGTCGGAGTCCGAACGGAATACCGAACCCATATACTGGAAGTGGAAGGGGCTTGGCTTCAGCTCGTGCGCTGCGCCTTTCTCTACGCCTAGTGCCCGATTTCGGAAAGAGACTCGGAGGAGGATGGAAGTCCGAGAGGAAGAGTATAGGGCGGAACTAAGTCGATATTCAAACTGAAGTTCAACTACGGACATGGCTCGTATTTATAGGAGAGTAAAGTATTAGCGGGGATATAATGTAAGTACCGGAGTTTCGGAGCTCCGAGTGGGTCCGTGATGGATTGAGTCATAATGAATCAAAGTAAATCAGTATGACTCGGAAATCATCGGAGGTCCGAGACTCCCGTGATGAAATGAGTCAAAACATAGCATAGGCATAGGTATGAGTCAAATGCACTACGAACCAATGGAAACAAGAGTATTGCGGAAAGGCTGTGCATCGGAGATAGTCGGAGTCCGAAGGAGCCGAAAAAAGGGCTTGAAAGTCACGGTACGTGACAAAACCGTTTTATTGGCTCGCCTGCATCCAGCTTTGACTGCAAGAACAGCTCCACCATGTCACCTTGTCCCCGCGTCTCAATGGTGTTCTCGAAGATCGCGCCAGCCAGTGCAACCGCTTTCACACTTCCAAACGACATGTTCTCGACATGTTCGAGGTCGTCTTCGGATGGAGGCTTGTCACCATCCTCAGGGTGGAGAACACGTCGAACAGCGGCAACCGACTCCTTGTTTGCGAGCGGAATAGGCCCCGCAACTCCCAGCTCCTTCCAGTATGGCGTCATGTGAGTGTTACTGCCCTTGAAGCTATTCTGATCCTTGTGCATGCAGCAGCCGGTCCAAATCCAAACCATGAGCAAAAGGCAATCTGCATCTTTGAGCTTGCTCAATGCCTCGGCCCCAAGCTCCCGCATCATTGCGTGAATGCAAGCCAAATCGTGCGCAGTTCGCTCGTCGGGTGGAAGCTCCATGTACGCCTGAAACCCGCCGGCATTGTCGAGTTTCCTTGCTACCCATCGCTGCTTGAGCTCTTGGAGCTCGTCGAGCTGTTCGTTGAGCTGGAGGAGGTGTTCCTCCCCTAGCTCCTGCAGAAGTAAGTCGTTCTTGAGCTCCTTCCACGCCTCCGAGAGTGCCTTCTCATTATTTGCATGGTCGCTGCACATCCCCCGAAGCACGCCACAGATCATCCGCAGATCTAGTTTCCCGAGGTGCTGTCCAAGCGGGCTGGCATTGTAAGTCGAAATAATGTTGTTGTAAATGGTGAGCCATGCTTCTTTCGATATCGCCGTACTGTGGTCAACGGTTGACGCAATACTGAGGAAGCGAATTTTTGGAGCAGTGGAAAAGCTGACCGATCCATCTGTGTTCTTCACAGGCACGCACATGTGGATGTGGTGAGACTGGTAGTTCATTTGGCGGCACGACGTGCTGTCGCTGCTCATGGTAATGTCTGCATCGTGTGAATGTTATTAATGGCTGAAATACCAAATATTTTGCAGAATTACCATCTGTGTACTTCATCTCAACTCCCAATTGGACTTGGGATGCAACCAGGCCCTCGAGAACAGCGTGCCGTACCGTCCATCGGCTCATGGCACGGTCCAGATCAACACCGAAAATACGCGCGATGTCTTGCATCAAGTCACCAACCTGTCCCTCCTTGCAGCCGCTTGAAACGAGGACACGTGCAATAGCACGCAGCTCCACCTTGTACGCACGGCCACGCTTCGCGTGCATGCGGACAAGATGCTTCGCCGAGTGCGATCCGTTCCTGGCGCGCTTCGAAACCTCGTTGTGACGGTTGTTTCGACGGCGGGCAAGCCGCAGAACACCCCGAAGCTGGCTAAGGTCTGTAATTTTCTTTTTGAGCTCCTTGTTGGACCACGCTGCTCGGTGCTCTACGTCATCGAGATGTCTCTCCGCCTCCGCAACCCGCCGTCCCCATCCTCTGTCATCCTCCATTTTCTTTTGTGTCAGCAACGGCCTCTGGGTCGGCTAAACAGCGAGTAACCCGGCGAGAACCCCAACCAGGAGAAACCCGATAGACGCTAGTAGCTCGTGTGTTCCCCGAGCAGTAGGACCAGTCGTACGGCGTCCTCCCTAGGAGGCCGTATGTTGTCGGTCGGGATGCGAGGCGGAACCCGGAACGAGTCGAAGAGGGTGTGATATCCACTCAGGTACAAAACCTGAGGTGTGGATACTACCCGTAGTACAGTGCGAGGGAAGCGGGGCAGGGTGGAGACAATGCCTATGTCAAGCCAAGGTAGAAGCCTGAGATTAGACGAGGTAGAATCTACTGTACATGGAGATTCTACTGTGCTTATATAGGCTTCTAATAAATTAAAGTGATCGCGGTCAATCGCGATCAGTTCCTGCAACGTAGCGTTAAGGAGCATTAATGCTGATGCTCCTGGACTCCTCTGTGTTGGTTTCCGTGGCGTCGGTGGACCTAGGAGACCCGACGTTCGGGTTTCCTAGTCCTAAGTGTCATCACCTCCAGTGGTTCAAACCCCGATCGGGTTTGCAACCACTCCTGTACTCCGTGTACTCTCCTGTGTCAGCCCTTGGTGCGTCCGGGGACTAGAATCCATCTGTACGGGTTCCTAGTCCCTAACGTCTTCTGTATTCCGTGGCGCAGACTCCCTGAGTCTGCGGCTTTAGAATCCGAGGCCGGGTTTCAACCGTGAGAAGGTCACGTGGTGGCGTCATGAGAGTCCCGTGCCGCTAAGACGCATCTGTATCCATATGGACACGTCGCGCGAAAAAGTAGAACCCGGGCGATTCATGACATTTTGCAGCCTGGTGCACACCTGGGCCTCACCATGGGCAGTGGCCTTCTTCAGCTCCTCCTGAGCTTCTTGTACCCTCATTTTGAGGTCTGCATTTTTCTTTCTAAGCCACCTTTCACACCGCACTGATTGTTTTTGCTCCTGCTTTAGCCATGCCTGCTCCTGCTTCAGCCGTGCATTCTGGACCTCCACAGCATCTGCCCAACGCTTCTTGTGGTCCATTGCTCGTGATTTCGGACTAAGAGGTGGCTGGTTCTTCTTCTGTGCGTTGGATTGCGTAGCTCAAGCATGGTGCAGATGCTGTTTCTGTTTGCGAGATATCCCTGTTCTCGCCTTTGTCATTGTTGTAGCTTTGTGTAAATGTATGAGCCAAGGGATAATAAATGTATTTTGAATCCATTCTTACCATTCCGAGACCGATTCTGTAGCTTGTGCGGCCTTGGTCGACGCGACGAGCGCTGCTGATGTGTGACGGCGCGTCAGGTCACATCCTTAATTGGGAATTCGGCGGGCATGATGATTTCGGCCTTGCATTGACCACATCAAGCGATTATTACGCGACAGAACTCGCCGACGTGATTTTGGTTCGAATCTTTAACTCAATAGAGCCAGATTTCTGATTTAGGTCTCTGGCTTATTGAATTCGGTTTGTTCCAATCGGCATGAAAAAGAGAGGAGAAAAAGCTCTCTATTGAGTTTGTTGGAACATAAACTGAAGATTTTAGGTGCCCTCAGCATAATATTCTAACCATTGTGTATCCTCAACAAAGGCTGACCATATTCAGGATTGTTCTCAGAGCCGTTTGAGATCAATGATGCCATCATGATGGAAATCAGTGATGCGGTCGGTGCCCACCACCAATAACAGTCAAGATCATGACAGATATTGACCGGAACAACAATCTACCGTATATTTAAGGAAACGACGAGATTTTGTGGGTATATGTTTGTCCTATCTCCTTTAGTCTATCCCCAGTGGGCCTCCTCTCGACGACAACTTACAACCGGCGAAGCAGTGGTCTGCGGACTGTGAGAAGCTCTTGGAGTCATTGGCATTGGCCTGCGCAGCATTCTGCGGACTGCGGTAAGCCGTTAAAGTCATTGCCGGCCGCGCGTCAATTTGCCGAGGCCCCCATATCTATCCCCGGATGTCTGCCCCAAGTCTGCCTGCAAGATTACCTTTCTCCTCCCGTTCACTTCACAATGACTGTACCCAATGTTCTGGGATTTTTTCAGCTGAAATCTGGACGATGTTTTTCAACTGTCAAGGGTTCTTCCACTATCTAGCATTTGTATATCCATTACATTCCCATCCCTGAGCCGGAGCGGAGCGCAGGCATATCTTGTATATCATAAGAATCAACTAGGATCACTCAAGTATGCCTCTTTGGGACTTAGTTCTCCACACGAATGATTAATGAGCCAAAACTTGTGCGCGAACTCAGTGGTTGACCGGCGATCAAGCCGAACATCAAATCCTCGGTATTATCCGAAGTCTTGCGTACGCAGGACATGCACAGCCACAATGTACATGTCCGATTGATAAACTTATAATATAACCGCAGTGAGTATTTGGGCTGCAACAATAACATTAATTCGAATAAATAGTGCATGCTGTAAGGAGAAGCAGGCTGACTGTGATCCTGAAGAACAAAAAAAAGTAAAAGTAAAATACAAGTTATGCTGTGCGCAGCATCGGCCTCCCCCCAAGTCAGGAATTAGAATATCCTGGAGAGTCCAAGGATTTCCACGTGAGGTGTGGGGCTTGCGTTAGGGGTTGGTGATTCTGAAGAGGCAGTACAAATTAGCTGCTTAAAACAACCACCAAACTACCGGGACTCACCGGGATTCTGGCCATTTGAATCCTCGGCCGAATCATTTGACCCAGAGTCAGTGCGGATTGAGCCTTCGCCTTCATTCGCTAGAGAAAAAAGGTATATTGCAAAGGATCCACTTACCGTGGGCAAACAGCGAATTATCTTCGGACGCCAATCGATAAAGGGGGGAGTCTAGATGCAGGGCAAGGTCCTGAGTATCTGGATCGAAACCTTTGCCCCGGTGGACTTGTCGTAGTCCCTCGTAGACGCTGGCATCCCAAGAATATCTGGATTTGACGTCGAAGGTTAATATCTCCGAGCGGGATCATTCGAAAGTCTAGCCAGTGATAACAATTCAGGATCGCGCAGAACTTGAGAAACAGAGCAGAATCACTCTCGCAGTGTGTTGATTGGTGATGCTTGTGAAAGTCCCGCCGTCACTGTGAACCCTTGATTACCCAAAAACATCACGCTTCCCTGTCTGGATTGGGCGGCGCCGATGAGACAGATTCACTTAGTTCAAGAGAAATACGACTCACGAGTGTGATTCAGGGTTACGTGAAGTCGAGTTGGTGGTATTGGCCGTTTCGTGCAGTGGAATGTCCATGATGGTGGTGAGCAGAGAAAGATGCCAACTAGGAAGCTCCAAAGTGACGGCTTCGACGTTATAAAAGCCTGGAATAGCGCGCCGCGTGTAAGCCGCGTGTCAAGAAGTTTCCAAATGGCAGATGCCGTTGTACAGGCTACCTCCACGGGGATGCTGCATGAGATCTGTCGTGAAGCGGATCCCGAACGCATTGGGGAAC
Source organism: Mycena olivaceomarginata (assembly GCA_029378375.1). Taxonomy (NCBI): domain Eukaryota; kingdom Fungi; phylum Basidiomycota; class Agaricomycetes; order Agaricales; family Mycenaceae; genus Mycena; species Mycena olivaceomarginata. The sequence continues at coordinate 266,054 of JARKIC010000072.1, read as the reverse complement.
CTTTTCCAATAGGATGGACAGAATTGAGACACGGAGGCAAAACGGAAACCGGACCGAGCGTTTGGTTGTGACGGGCAGTGGCATGGCGCACCGCCACATCTTTGGCTCAGCGCTTCGATCCAACATTTGGAGAAGGGAAGGGGGGAAGAGAAAAAGAGAGAAAAATAGGGGGGAAAAAACGAGAGAATGGGACCTTAGGGATGCGGTGATGGATGGGAAGAAGGACTTGGGGTGTTAGTAGGGTCGGGATTGGTATTGGACATCGGGGATTTTGGCAAAGGCGGGACCGGAATGAGCGCGAGGGTGGACTGGGTCGATCTGCGTTAATATCGGGTGATATCCGACTCAGTTGTGAATAAAAAATAAGGCTGAACTCGCCGTGAACTAGTCGACGGAACTGAACCGCTGAGGGGTTGGTCAGACAGATATTAGTGGGACTCGGAACACTGCGAGTTGGAGGAATTTTAAAGTTAAAGTCGAAGCTGGGGTGATGGAGTCCGAGTTCGAGGTTACACCGATGCAACGAGGACTTACCATAGTGAAGCAAAGAATGGATGAAGACGGGGTGGTAAAATGGACGAACCTGGGCCGTCGTGAACGCTTTGCAGGCGAGGCAATCTGGAACTGAAAGCGGGGAGTGAGCAAGGGATGTTGAAGGCAATAAGGGGAATAAAGACAAGAGTAGATTAGATTCAAGACTCGCCTCGATTCTAAGGACGCTGTTCGCCCGCCCGTTCATTCTTACCATCGATATCGATATTAAGGAAGCGTAAAAAGAACCAATAAAGAGCAAAATTCAAAGATATCATGAAGGGAATTGAGACTGAAAGAAGTCGCGGACTCGCAGAGAGGTGGAACACCATTCAACGAACTTCAACGTCAAAGTATCTGTGTCGATAGAAAGCAAGTCAGACAAGGAACCATCAAAATAGACACACACACTCAAATCACAACGGTCCGCGGTGAAGGCGAAGCAGAAGGTCAGTATATTGGATTCAATGCACTGAAGTCTCGAGGTTGCGCGCACCTTCGAGCTAAGGCAGATCTGACCGCACTAGACGGTGAGTATTTATCTGTGGTGCTGCAAAAGCCGAAATGGATGTGCTTACCGTGGATAACGGCCGTGGCGTGGTACGGTATCCAGTCGTTGTGCGGGCCCGGTGAGTTCCCAATTTTTGTGCAAAAGGAGGCGCAAAATAGAGAGTAGCTGAGAAACTGGAAAGAAGCTCAGAACATGAGGTACAGTGCTTCTGAGTTCCGCTAGACGTGGGTGCACCGCGAAGGTATGTGCCAGTGTTGATTCAGAATGTCTGCGGTCGGAGACAAGGGCTTGGAAGGCTAAAATTCGTCGCGCGCAGGCACTGACATCGTAGAAGCCAATGGATTGGGTAAACGGGCCGCGGAGCGGCTTGTGGCGGGCTTGCTTTTGCCAGAGTCGAGTAAAATCATCGACGTTCATCAGGAAGTTGAATGTTGCTAAGATTGAGTATTTTGGCCCCAACACAAGGGCGCATAATTCAATTCCATCGTGAGGTTCCTCGTTTTCGTGAGTTGAAGTTCGGTGGATGTTAAGCTCCGCCGTACTGACGTATCGATGGGAATGTTTGCCCAATTGAACGTAACCAAGAAGAAGACGGAGAGATTTTCTGAGTTAAAAACTTCTGAAACATTTACAACTCCTTGGGGTAACTCCGCTGCAGGAAATAAAGTAAGCAAGCCCGTCACATCCGGTCGTACAACCAGGATATCACGAGGAACGAGATGAGCGCCATGCGGATGTACATTAGAGATTCGAGCGTCCCTGATACTGCAGGCAGCTCTCCGTGGAGATTGGGTAGATCAGCTTCTTTCTCTTGATCGGCTGATTCGGACGCTTGTAATTCCTCTGAATAAGGATCCCCCCCGTCACCTTGGAAGAGATCATCTGTCAAATGGACTCTCTCGATTATGTTGACTCACCGGTGGAAACTGTAGCATTTGACGATTGATATAATGAGTATCCTAGATGCTGGGCGACTTCCGGGCTATCTGGATTGAAACCTTTGACCCGGTGAAACTCCCGGAGTCCGTCGTAAATAGTGGCATCCCATGATCTTCCCAAGAGGGCCGTGAACAGTCCCAAAGAGGGAAATCCGAGGTTGTCTGCGTCTTGCGTACTGAGCTGTTCAGCACCTGTTGGATCAAGGGACCAATAGGCAATGCGGTCTGGCCATTTAAATGACGACCTGGGTTGGAATTCTTTGGGTGGGGCCAGAAATAGAAAGCCTTGTGGTGGGTCTGCTGTCCTTCCGAAAATGGTGACCTCAAAGGAAATCCCATCCAATACAACTGCGCACGCAGGTTCATATGAGCAGCAGACCAACTCGTGGTGAAACTCCCACCATAATCATCAAAATTGGATGAAACACGGAGACGGCTGAATATATGATTCGCTTGGCTGAGCCAGCCACTCGTGTCCCACTGCACCTGTAGATGGATCATGGAGTTGTTGACAGTGTCATGAGATGTGAATCTTGGAGAATAAATATGATTAGTAGAGGGATCCATCTGCAGATAACCAACAATACCGGGTCCAACCATTCCCCAGGATGTCTCCGTACCTCATGGAATTGATCCAACAACCATCTAGGTCTGGGGGACGCATGGAAAACCACTTGAATGCCTGCCCCACGTCAAGATCTAATTGCCGAACAGAGGCAATCTCAGTCAACTCCATGGGTTGCTGCCCCAATGAACAAGAAACCACTGTGCTATACTTTACAATCGCTGCTGGAGAAGTCGAGAGACTGTGGAACCTTGGGAAGTTCCAATAGCAGATTTCATGATATTGCTCGAGAGTCAGGGAGTTGATGACAGTAGCCTTTATGTTCGGTGTGCCCAGCAATTGGAGTCCCCGTTGAGAGGACACCTCGCTTGAACGGGTGTATCCGATTACCACTCGACTAATTCCACCCGGTACGAGGTCCGCGCAGAACCGGCGCGTTGAACCACGTATGTAAAATGTGCAATCTGAATCGAACTAGAAGCATTCTCATGAGAATACTACATATTGGAAGCCGATTGATCTCACCAATGAACGTTGAAGGGTGGAGTGGATATAGTCTACGGCTGCCTGTCAGAGCAAAGTCAACATCTGGATATCCGAGTCAAGTGCTCATACTTCGAACTCGGTCGCCTACGGACATTATTAGACCACATTCAGCAGATGAAGACGGTTGTGCCCATACAACGTGTACATAGATACACACTGTCGCGAAATGTGAGTCCCGGTGCAGATTCAGAAAGTGTGTAAGCGGTATCAGTTCTGAGTTAAATATTAGTTCTGGAAACTGTTTCTAGCTGACAGCCGCACCGTCATGGAGAATTGTAGCATGGATGTTTTTCGATTTAGCTGTCCCAAAAATCTGGACAATATTTGGGTGGCTGTATTTATAATTCAGAGAGCCGAAAGAGGGCCGTGTTGGATTACACTTGCCACACGGCCATATATTTTGCGACATCCCGCCGCCATTCCTGTGGACTTTTGTCACAGCCGATATCATATTCGTAGCGGCGTGATGCAACGCACCTCTTCTGCCTCGCTGCCCTGATATATAGCGACCGTAACACTCGACCTTCGGCCCTCAATGGTAGCGGAATACACTCTCCGAACACCCTGCCGGTCATGTGGGCGAGGGTGATCGACGACACCAGAGTGGCGCTCCAAGCTTATTTCCCGCCGTAGGTTGATGTCTCGGAGCCGAATCAGTCGCAAGTCTGACCAATATTCAGCCTCCGTGTAAGCCGTTTCGAAAATAATTACCTGAGGGCACAGATGAAGAACTATGATAGTTCTTCGTGATGTGGGTGAAGGTGCCACCAAACACGGCGAAGTGCTGTGAGCCTGAAAAGATGACCCCACCGTCACTAGATGGGGCATGATTCAATACAGCTGTTTCAGAGATGGGACCGAACAACTCACGAAGCTGATTCGAGATTGTCTGTACTAGCCAATCCAGGGATGAATTCGTCATCTGTAGGAGTCTCGCCGTCCATTACCGGTGGGGGGAAGGAAGAAACGTTGAGCGCCAATATTGCGGCTGTCAGTGGATTTAAGAAGCGCCAAAAATAAACATGGGCTGTGCAGATACAGCTTTCGAGGCATCGCATGATACCGAGCGAACACGAATCTGACGGAGTACGTGGTACCGAGACCTGCCACGAAATCCGTCGATTGTGTTCCAATATCCGAGACAAGCCGGATTGTCGCCTGTTATTGTCTTCATCAGCCGGTGGTATGGACAGAAGAAGCGAGAGAAGAAAACATAACAATGTTTCTTTGGAACCACCTCGCGCCGCACTCGTCGCCTCAACTCAGATCAGGAAAGGATCAGGGATGATTAATTGTTAGACTTTGCCGATATCGATAGCGGCGGTGCCACCCAGGGACCGGATCTGAGAGAAGGGATGACCGGAGCACATTCAGAGCAGAGACGGTCGTCGGTCGGTGCGAATGCGATTTCGGACTCCGGCCGGATGTCACGTAGTCGATAGCGGCTTGAGCGGCGAGAATAATTTGCTAGAGAACATCATTTGAATTGAATTCGCAGGTACATGAGGAAAGCCACGAACCACTCGCACACTGGACTCATTCAGATTCTCGATACCTGTCTACTGGTCAGTATCGGAAATTCGTTCGGACAGCAAAGATCCAGCCGCGCCGAGTCTTGTATCGGTGATTCCGTGTGGCATGGTGGTGATAGGAGGGAGAGTTGAATGATTGAATCTGAATGCCGGCGTCATACAACATCATAATTGATGATCACGCATCATCCCGATCCGACTTATTGCGCCACGTGCGATTCTCTTCAAGTCCCCTTTTTGCTCATGCCACTGTGCCACAAGTCTGCAGTCGACGTATCTGGTCCAGCGCAAGATCGGCCGCGAGGTAGTCCAAGTGCAGTACACATCCCGGGACCACGACGGCGGGCTGCGCCATCCACCCAGCGCCAGTGTTATAAGTTAAGGCTAAGGCCTTAACAAATTAAGGGCTTAACATAAAGTTAAGCTAAGGCCTTAATATAAGCCAGGTTGAAATTAAGCCCTTACTTAGGCCTTAACATAGCACAACCATGGACAGATGATCTTTCAGCTCAGGGCAAAACTAGTGTCTCCTGGCAGACGGTCTGCACCAAAGTTCAAAACACAAAAATTCTGGTCCTTGAGTTTGTTACTGCCTGGCTGATAGACTTTTCATGTTGGGATCATTCCCTGTTTGTATTTGTTGGCACAGCCTTGTATTAAGTTGTAGAAGCAAGTCATGAAGTTTCTTGCTGACTGTTGAACAGCAACTCAGATGATTTTGAAGGTTAGACTCAATATTCTTCCCCACATTTGACACAATGTCTCTGGTTTTTGATATTCTTCTTCACAATACTAACCCTTAATCTACCCTTAACTTCATACCCTTAATTAACCCTTAACTTCCATTAAGGCCTTAACTTCAGCTGAGACCCTTAATAAGACCTTAATTTACAACACTGCCCAGCGCCAGTCTGTGCCGACGATTCACTCTTGTGCACATGAAGGAGGACGGCGCAGCAGATGCGTCTCACCTACCCATTATTTGCCCAATCTTCCTTTGCCCCAACTCACACCCCGGCCTGGTGCGGCGATGCCCATCGCTCACGCCCTCAACGCACAGCGCAACCACTGTCCAGCACGCCCTTCGCGCCACCTATCCCTGCAATACTGACTCTTCACTCCGGCGTGGGTTGCTCTCGACTGCGACGCGCGGCCAACGCAAGACCGAAGCACGCGGTGCGTAATGCCTGTGCCCGCATATACACCTCGGCGGCGGCCCTACCCTATTCCTTTCTCTTCACTACGTCGCTCGCTCCCTTATATTGCCTCCCTCATTCTTCCTCCTCCCTGCTCCTTCCTTCGCGCACCACCTCGCCCAGCCATCGAATACCCGCCGCGACACCCGACGCGCCACGCTCTCTCAAGCCCAGTACACGGCGCCGTTTCCTGACATACGCCCCGCGCTGTGGCCGCGCCTGTCATTCTCCGGCTTCCGCATACGCCTACTCCGACATACTAGCTGGAAGACTCAGCTCCGCCCTACGACTGCGCGTCCTCGCTACTCTCACCGGTCCCGATTACCGATTCGACTGGTTTGCGCGCGTGTCGGGCACGTGTGCCCCACTGTCCTTCCCTTCCTTTCATCACTCCATGTTCTCAAACCCTCCTCGTCCCCTTACCTTCCTTTGCCCTTCTCCATCTCCACCCTCACTTGCTCCTGCCCTCCTCTCGTTACCAAACCACCTCGCAATCACCTCCCCTCTCGCAAACTGCCTGTGCCTCGTTGCTTTGCTGTTCCCATTGACGAGCGCGATATCCGGCGGGTGCTCCACCCGGCTCTGACGTTGTCTCGAATCCCACTCCGCGCACACGAGCCCTCCGGTCCTTCCGTCCCTCCGCCCCCCCTCTTCCGTATTCGACGCTACACGCGGTCGCGCTACGCCGACTCGCACGCGTCCCCCGTCCCCTGCTCCTTCCTCGCCTTTTCCGACTCCACCAACAACCCCGCTGCCTCAGGCTCAATACATGCCACTGCTGCCCGACACGCCTCCGCCTTGCGATCCGCTAACTCCATGCCCTGCTTCTCAGTACTATCCCTCTCTCCCTCCCTCAGTCCTTGGCTTTCTTCTCCTCCACCACTTTACCTACTCGCTCTTCCCCATCTCTGCCCTCATTCGCTCCGGCCGTCCCCCTTCCCCATCTCGCTGCCGCCCCCTTCTCTCGCTTCAATGCGTCAATCCATTAACGCTGCCGCGCGGTCTATCTAGCTGCCCCAGCTGCTTCGGGGTCCCGTACCGACTTGCGCGCAGCCTCGCTCTGGGCGCCCGCACCGACTCGCACGCGGCCGCGCTCCGCACGACTTGCACAAGGTCTCGCACCGCACGCGCGCGATCTCCTCTCCCTCTTTACTTACACATTCATCTGATCCCTTCCCGCCCCGCCCCTTCCCTCGCCCCTCCACCGGCACTCGTCCGCTCGTGTCCCTTTCGCCCCCCCTACTCGCTCGAACCCCATGCACGCCTCGGCGCCTTAACGCCCATTCTTCATGATTCATCCCGTCTCCGGCTATCTTCTACTGTACTTACCTCCCGAGATCTTCTTGGCACTAATTTTATACACATAAAACGAAATACGATACCCTGTAACGCACGGCCGTGCTCACCCAACAATTCAATCTCTTCTTTGCCTCTTCCTGCTGCTTGGAGGCGAACGTCGTCACATCGAAATAGATTCAATATTCGGGAACACATACCTCAAGTCAATCCTTTTTCCAACCAACACAGAGCGAAATCCAAGGCGAAATTTGGCCAAGTTTCTAGTCATAAGAGGACTAGGTGCTTAATCGTTATTCGGGATACATAGCCGGCTCAGAGTTTCCAGCAATATGTAGAGTGATGAAATGATTTATTTTGTGCCTCAATGGCTCCATCCCTGCGACCAATGTCTGCAACTCCGCTGGCGATGTGTGCCGGACTGCCGATGAGGATCAAGTGTTCGTGGTGTACCGCTTGCCTTGCGCCGATGATCGCCAGGGTATGCCGCGCTGCAGTGCGGTGTGCCGACGATTGAATCGAAGTGCTGAGTTTCGGGCCGCACTTGATCCCGAACTGTGATGATAATCGAGTCGGCTGCGAACGAACCAAGACACACCTTAGTCGAATTGGGTGCGAAGGCGAAGTTGAAGGTCGGTGGATCGAGAAATTGAAGCTGGAGACTTGCAGTCGGAAAGCTAAAGAAATCAATTCCGAGTGAATGAAAGCACAGAGATAAGACTGGGTGGACAGTTTGACTTCGAAGGTAAGACTAGACCAAGGAAGAGAAGACAGGGTGGTGTGAGTAGATTTGTACGGTGGTTGGACCTGGGTCCGTTGTTTTTCGACCATAACGGCTGTCTCAGATATCCGAACAGAGCTTAGATTCAGGCAACCGAGTGAAAGAGAGAAATTTGGACGAGCCTGATAATGGGAAATGGGAACGCGATGCGGATGAGGGTAGTCGACTAGAATCGAGGGCAGATGAGGAAAGGGGCCTAGCCATTCGAAAAAATGAAACCCAAAGGAATAGACGGAGCAACTTCAGGGCTATGGCGATATAGCACGCCAATCAGCCCTCGAAATAAACTCAACTCACTCCAGCCGAGCGTTGATCAATGGAACCCCGAAACGCAGAAGGAAGGGAAGGGTGAAGACGAGAAGCAAATTATCAAGACTCAACATTGAGAGATCTGGCTCGAAATCAGTGTATGAATGAAACACAGGAAGGCCGTTGAAAAAAAAGGTTGCCTCGATTCATCCTCGATTGAGCGTCTCCACATGAACGCAAAAAAGTCAGTTGATTGTAATAGATTCAGGTATGGAGTTTCACATGTCGGTCTATATATCCATATCTCCAACGAAATCACTTATGCTCGTACAGCCAGGTTATCCCGAGGAATAAAATGAGCACGAGCTGAACGACCATCAACACCTTGAATGTCCCGGAGAGTAGAAGGATTTCTGCGTGAGGTGTAGGTGAATCAGGCCTGTTTTCCGCAGCACTGCTTGCATTGTGGCCTGGTGGTTCTGAGGATGGAATACAAATTAATTGCATAGTGCAAACACGAAATCACTGGGCACTCACCCTGATCCTCAGCGGAATAATCTGACCCACAGCCGGTGCAGACTGAGTCTAAGTCATGGTCATCTTCCTTTGGATGAGACCCCTCGACGTTTCCATCTGTTGCATTGGAGTAAACCGTGAAGCATAACATTAGGTTTCAATGGAAAGCTCACTCACCAACATCTTCGCTCACTGATGTCTTAGTCGAAGCCTCTGACTCGTGCTCGGCCGCTTGATCCCAATCTTCTTCTTCTGCTACTTCAAAGTCCCCTTTATCCATTTGAAGGATATTCGAGTCAAAGAGGAAGTTTTGGTGTGAATGGCTGACATACCATGAGCAAGTGGCAAATCATCTTCGGATGTCAATTGATAAAGGTACCCTAGATTCCGGGCAATTTCCAGGCCGTCTGGATCGAAACCTTTGGCACGGTGGAATCTTCGCAGTCCCTCGTATACGCTGGCATCACAAGAGTGCCCGTGCAATGTAGTTTTCAACCGCAAAGCGGGAAATCCGAGCCATGTCGCCTCTGTGAGAGTGAGCTGATTAACACCAGATGGATCAAGAGACCAGTAGGTGGGATAGTCTGGCCAATGAACAGAGGATGAACCAGTTTTGAAGTCTTTCGGTGGGCAGAGAAAGAGGAAGCCAGCAGGAGGCTCCTTTGTAGTCCCTGAAACTTCGAGCTCAAATGACACAAAATTTACAATAACTGGTCAAACAGGTCAGCGAAAATAGGGCACAAACAGCAGGATGAGGTAGCACCGTAATCATCGAAGTTAAACATTATCGGGAGGTGGCGAAAAATATGGCTTGCCTGGCTGAACCATGGGCTCCAGGGGGGGGGGGATTCCAGATACGTAGCTCGATCATGCCATTGAATACGTCGTCAGACTTGAAGCTTGCGGAGAAATCACTGTCATGAGCACATATATCTATTAAAGAGATAAAATAAAATACCATGTCCAGCTGTTCTCCATGACAACTCGCTCATTTCCTTTGAGAGTCCGCCACTCCCGAACATCAGGGCCAACATATGGCGGGTATGCAATGTCAATGGGGCCCTCGAGTGAATAGTCTGAAGAACACGCAAATATTGCACCTAGATTCACAGGTGTGGAAGTAGATATCGAGATCGTTCGAGGTCGTGACAGGTTGAAGTAACATATATCGTGATAGTCATGCATTGTCAGTGATTCCATGAGCTCCGTATCTGATGCACTGGATCTTCTGTGCGAGGGTAATACTCCGGTGTAATAATAGAAGTAGGGCTGGGGGGTACTGGGTAGTATGAGCTCTGCACAGAGCTGGCCAGAGGAGCGACGTATCCACACTGTGTATTCGTTTGAGTCCTTGGATGATTATCAGAGAAGTCGGGTAACTTGGTGATAAACTAACCAAAGGCTGTTGAAATGTAGAATACACATGATCGCTTGCTGCCTGCCTGGCGTCAGGAACTTCAACAATGGGGAAAATATTCCTACAAAGAAGTCCACACGCTTTTGATAAATGAGTTTCAGTAGATGGATTGGAACGGACACGTACACAGCATGCATAGACATATACAGTGGCAAAATGCGAATATCGATAAGTTTCCAAATATTGCTGAAACGGCACGAGGTCTAATACAAATGTAAGGTGCAAATGAAAACCACATTCCAAATAAAAGACTGCACCATCATGAAAAAGTGTAGCATGTATACCACCCGAACTTGCTGCACCATAAATCTGAACAATATTTGGATGTCTGGGTGTATATTAGGCATTGATGACTGAAACTGCGCATGAAAACGTGCCGAAGAGACATATATTTGGTAAGTTGCTGCCGCCATTCCTATAGAGATTTTCAGAGATCATATCACAAGAAAGAAATCCAATACACCTCCTCTGCGCCGTTCCCTTGGTACATAGCCACCGTGAAATCCGACTTTCTGCCTTCCACTTTAGCAGAATAAACCCGCCGAACACACCCTCGTCCACGCCGACGACCTACAACACCCCTGTCAACTTGTATCTCATGCTGAAGGTCAATATCTCCGAGCGGGATCATTCGAAAGTCTATCCGGAATCTATTATTGGGGATAGCAGAACAAAGGGGGAACATACCGGAAGGTACACTCGCAGTGTACTGGTTCGTGATGTTGTTGAAGGTGTGGCCGGTCACTGTGAAGTTTTGAGAGCCTGTGAACATCCCGCTGCCAGGCCTGAATTGAGCCCCGGCGATGAGACGGATCCATGCAGGTCACGATAAGTAAGACTCACGGGCGTGATTCGAGATTGCATGGAGTCGAGTTGTTAGTGAACCCAGCCCTTTCATCTGGCAGATTGTCCATGGATGGTGGTGGGAGGGCAAGAGATGTTAAGCGCCGAAGTGACAGCTCCAACGCCATAATAAGAGAACTTAGAGAAGCCCAGAATAGCACGGCGGCACTGTCAGGGGAGTTGTTCGGAATTTCTCAAATGCTGTTGTACAGGCTACCTTGATGAAAATGCTGTACAGAATCTGTTATGAAGCGAGCCTGAAAGGTACAGTGGAAACCCTTGCCAGCCGGATGGACGGAAGTTGGAAATGGAGGCATGACGGAAGCCGGCAAGAAGCCGGACTGAGTATTTGCTGATGCGTGCAGTGGCGATGCACCGCCACATCTACTCCTCAGCGTCGCCGCTCTGACTGTTCCGTCTAAGGCTCCAACCATTTCCATTTATAAACGTTTATACACGGTTTTAACTGTTTTCGTTTCCATTTAATTTGGCCAAGGGGCCAAACGGTTTGGAAACCGTTTTTAAAACGGTTAAACGGTTACCGAAGTTGAACCACATCGAGAGGTTAGACAGACGAAGATCTGAGTGCATCTTGGGTGTCAAGATGTTTCCTGAGGTGTATTTCGACCCCCTTGAAGGAAAACCATTGATATATCCACTACTGTTGCGCTCAACGGCGGGGCACATTCCCGTTATGGTAATTGATGGTTCAACATCGTCAGTTTGATACGCAATCATCTACCGCCGCGGCGCGCGATTGTCTGCTCTTGGACGTGAATGTTGCTGGAATGCCTTTCAAAAATCAACCAACTTGACTAAATGTTCCCAGTTTGTGTAATATACAATCAGCTAATTTTTTTGTGCTTGTCAATGAACTTGGAGGCTTGAACTGTTAAACACCTGTTGCTGGACTCTGTTTCTATCCCGTGTGAGTACTGTATGAGTTAAATTGTTAAATCTACAGGCCAGTATTATCCCCTTGTGCTCACCTTAGGAGTGCGAAACTCCAAGGGAGTATAATACAAAGGATACCACACATGGCCGGCATCTGATAGTTCATCGCCTCAGGTGTACCCGAAAATTACCGTTTGTAAACTGTTTTAAACTGTTTTAAACTGTTTTTAAACCATTTCCATTTAATTTGCCTGGATCACTACACGAAAACTAAATGATTGGAGCCTTAGTTCCGTCAACACCTTGGCTCAACGACTTCACGGCTCGATGCTGCACCCACCCGCGGAATTCTGGCACAGAAGGTTGCATTTTTGCTCTGAGGGACAAAATCAGATCAAAGCTTCGTGGTCCCAAAACAGCAAAGCTCCTGCGGCGTGCGCCTGTCGATAGGGTTTGTCCTCTCCTTCACAGTGATCAGCATCGGTGCCGGATGGACAAGTTGATATGTAGACAAGGAGAGCAGATGGATGGATACAACCTCTCAGGCGCGTCACCCACTGCTCTATGTCTGCGCTGCCATCTCCCTTACTCCTGTACACCGGCGCTTGCACACCGACCCCACCGGGCCGCCACCGTTTCAAACTCAGTACACGACACACTCGCACTGAGGCCGCCCCTGCGATTCGCTGACTACGCGCTATGGGATATGCCGAGAACGATGGAGCAGGCTCGCAGGTGCGTCGCAAGCCCACTTCCCGCTCCCCTGACGCCTTTCTTCCTCTTGTATGCGCTGCCGCTCGCTACACGGCCCCGAAGAGCCGCCGTTATCTCAGGCCCAATACACGAGGCTGCTGTTCGGCACAGCGTTTCGCCGACGATGCGTGCATGCTGGCGTCGACTCCCACACACTTGCACCCGACTCAAGACTTGGCGTACGAACTATGCACCCACCCTGCCCGTGCCGACTGCAACTACCGACTCCGACTGCCGCCGCACTTACGAGCATCTCATCTTATCCTCTTCTTCTCGCTCGTTCGCTCCCCCTCCCTTGGCTCCCTCCCTCCCACACTCGTTCCTCCCTCGTTCCCTTCTCTGCTCTCAGTCGTCCCTGGTTGCTCTCTTTCACATCCAAACCCTTCCATCCCTCCCTCCCGCGCTTCCCCTTTCTCCGCCCTCCCTTTCCTCCTCAATCCATTCCGTCTCTCCCTGATTTCCTCCCTCGCTCCCCGACTCCTCACCTCACGCGCATCAACTCTGTCGCAATCACGCGCTCCCTGTACCCCCGCCCCGGCACAACGCTGCTAAGCGACACACCCGCACCGACTCCGTGCCCGCGATCCGCCGCCATTGTGGCCGCCCGCCTCCCGACCCCGACACTCAAGCGCCAAGACTCAAGCGCCGGCGGTCAACTGCCCAGGTCCGTGCCCGTACAAACTACAGACATGCCTACGGGCACGTCGAGCGCAGGCAGCTGCGCTGGGTCCCTCGTTCCATCCTACCTCGTGCGTCGCTCCCTCGCTCCCTTGGCTCCCGCGCTCCCTCTGCCTTCGCTCTCCCCCATGCGTTGTTCCGTCTCGCCGCTCATTGCAAACCACGCGATCGACCAACGCACGCCCTCGCTGCCCGCGCGGCCTTGAGCCCGGGTGTGCAAGCACGATGCTTGGCCGGCGCTTTATATACGCGCTCGGCACCTTGTCCCGCAACGCACCAAGCACACACACGACCCCTTCCCTCCCGTCTTTTATTTTCAAACTCGTACCTTGCCTCTCTCGGCAATCCCGACTCGTTCCTCATCCCCCTTCGCTCGAGCGCCATGTCGTGCCGCCCGCTCCAATAGACAGCTCGTGCTCTTCCCTCCTTCCTCCCTGTATTTCACTCGTCCCGTACACCGTGCCCCGCGCGCCCTCGCTCCCCATCGCTTCTCCTCCTTCCCGTCCCTCTCTTCTTATCCTATTATAGTAATCTTGCACCTACAACCTGGGCGCACCCACCCGTGTCTGATGGGAACGAGCTGTATTCACCCACCCACCTAAGATACTATACGACACCCGATAGCCTGTACATGTAACCGTTACGTCCTCCTTGGATGCAATTCATTTTCTCACCTCTCCCTCCCCGCTGCTCGAAAGCAGCGGTGACTCCCTGGCTTATTGGATCCAATCAAATTAAGGCACGTCTAACCGACCCAAGTCGATGCTCGCCTCGAACGAACCAAGTGTTAATTGTGTACCGCAACGTCGACACAGACACCCGGTCGGGTCGAGTCGCGCTGCCGCCGATGCGTAGTCGAGGTCCGGTTCATGCTCAAGTTGACTTTGAGTCGGAGGCGACTTGAGCTTCGAGGGGCGGCTGCTGGCTGCTTCCAGGTGAGATGAAGATTACTTTTTACATCAAATTATCTTACTTCGCATCCATCTCAAGAAGATGTTTACAAGGGAAACGAACGGAACGGGTGCTAGGGCCCCGGGGTTGGGTCGTTGGATGCTGGATGTCGGTGTTCCTTCTTCGAGTATCGCCGTTCTCCCGCTCGCACGGCGCCGAACCTGGCGGATGGCTGTGTGGATGTCTCCTATTCAATTTCCCATTTAGATCAATTTCTACTTACATAGGTACTTGTGGAATGCATAAATGGCTCAGAGTTCCTAGTTAATATGTCCGTAGAATTATTGAATGACTCATTTCCCGCATTAAATGTCTCCACCCCTGCGACTAATGTCTGACAGATTGTGCCGGGTTGCCGGTATATGGATCAAGTGCTGTTCGGAGCCATCTAACGTGCGCCGACGATCGCCATGATGTACTGCACGGCAGCGGGTGTGCCGATGGTTGGCTGAAGGTGCCGAGACTCGGGTGTGTGCTCGCCCTTGATGGATCCCGAACTGCGTCGATATTCAGTTGGCCCTCGGCTGGGAGCCAAAACGATTTGATAAGGCTGGCAGCGCAAGAATTGAATGAAAAGTCAGCCAGGGATCTTCAACGACTTCAACTCGAATACTGTGCCTATATGTAGGGGAGCAACGCTCGGGGGACCGTGACATGCCCGTTGCCTTTTTTTCAGGCAACGGGGCGTACCGTGATCGTAACCGTTGCCTCCCTAAGCAACGGGCCAGGAGATTTTTTTACGATTTTTTGCGATTTTTTCAATGTCACGATTTTTTCAAGCAACCAGCCCCACCGTTACCGTGACCAAGGCAACGCAACGGGCTCTCCGTTACCGTGACCGTTGCTCCCCTACATATAGGCACAGTAAAGAGGCACCTTGGTTGATTTGAACCAGAGGCGGAGTGTTGAGGTTAGTTCGAAAATATGAAGTTGGAGTGAGGAATGAAGGAAACAACAACTTCATAGTTTCAGAGACTGGTTCCACATTTGAGTACGTATCACCAATGAAATCACATCCACCCGTATAGTCAGGATAGTCCGAGGAGTAAAAGGAGCACGAGCTGGGCAGTCATCAGGAGTTTTAATGTCCTGGAGAGCGCAAGCATTTCTGAGTACAGTGTAAGTGGTTCAGGCCTGCTTCCCACAACGTTGCTTGCTATGGGCGCCGGTGATTGCCGAACCTTTAGGTTTGGACTATACGGTAAAATAGTTGCGTGGTTAGCGGCTGTGCTGATGTGTTTACTCTTGTGTGTTGATTGCGTTTTGCCTTGGGATTAGCTTGGTTAGTGCCATATATGGAAGTGTGCTGTGCTTGATTGTTTACCCTTGTCAGAAAAGGAAAGGTTCGGCACCCGCCGCTCGCGGCCTTACCCCCCCTCATTCTGAAGCTTTAATATAAATAGCCTGCTTAGCACAAGCACAAACTTTGTTACTCACCAGGCTGATTCTTGCCATTTAAATCCTCGACGGAATGGTCTGCCCCAGAGTTAATTGTGTCCATCTTCTGAATAGCAAACACCATTGAATAGGTCACAGAAGATAATCAGGTTCCGATGGAAAATTGACTCACCAATATTCTCGCTAGGTGGTGTTTCAGTCTGCAGAGCGTATGACTGGTACTCATCCACTATATCCCAACCCTCTTCTCCTTCAAGGTCTCCTTCATTTACTGGCCGCAGCAGTTATATCACAAGGAGAAAGTCATATTCTGAATGGCCGACTCACCATGGGCAAAAAGTGAATCACCTTTGGAAGACAATTCATAAAGCGGAGAAAGTTACATTTTGATGGCCCACTCACCATAGGCAAACCGGGAATTGTTTTCGGACCACAATTCATAAAGCAGGTGGCCTAGATGCCGGGCAAGGTCCTGAGTATCGGGATCGAATCCTTTGGCCCGGTGGAACTTTCTTAGACCTTCGTAGACACTAGCATCCCAGGAATGTCCAACGACTTGAGCGGTGCACTGAAAGGTAGGGAATCCAAGTCGTGTTGCCTCTTCGAGAGTGAGCCGATCCCTACCAGATGGATTGAGAGACCAGTATGCGGGAGAATCGGGCCAACGATAAGATGATGGACCAGTTTTGAAGTCTTTCTGTGGGCAGAGAAAGAGGAATCCGACCGGAGGCTCTTCCGTAGTTCCTGAAAATTCGAGCTTGAAGACCACATCACGCACGAGAACTGGTCGAACAGGTCAAAGAAAATATGGCACGAACCGCAAGATGAGGAAGCACCGTATTCCTCGAAGTTGGATGTGATCTGGAGGCGGCGGGAAATATCGTTTGCCTGGCTGAGCCATGGGCGCCAGGTAGAAGACCATATATATAGCTCCATAATGCCATTGAATACGTCGTCAGACTTGAAACTTGCGGAGGAAGTACTATCATGAGCACATAGCTATCAGAGAAATAGAATAAAATACCGCATCCCACCGTCCTCCATAACAGCTCCCTTCGCTCCTTCGGAACTTTCCCAAACCTCAACACTAGTGCGCACATTCGGTATGTCCGCAATTTCAACGGGGTCCTCGAGTGAGTGGCCTGGAGACCAGGAAATTATCGCACCTAGATTCACAGTCATGGAGGTGGAAATGGAGATCGTTCGAAATTGGGACAGGTTGAGGAAGCATATATCGTGGTACTCTTCCGTTGGCAGCGATTCAACGACCATGAGCTCCGTATCTGATGCACTGGATATTCTTTGCGAGCGCGATATTCCGTAATATTTGAAGAGAGGCTGGGGGGTATTGGATGGAATGAGGTCTACACAGAGCTGGCCAGAGGAGCGACGTATCCACGCCGTGCATTCGTTCGAGTACTTGGATGATTATCAGAGAGGTCAAGTAACCTGACAATAAACTCACCAAGAGCCGTTGAATTGTGGAATGCACATAATTGTCTGCTGCCTGCCCGGGTGTCAGCGATTTCAACAATGGGGCAAATCTCATACACGGAAATCCACAATCTTTGGAAAAATGAGGTTCAATAGATGGATTGAAACGGACACGTACACAGCAGGCATAGAAATATACGGTCGCAAAATGCGAACTTCGATAACCGTCCACGTACTGCTGAAACGGCACAAGCTCTGCATCAAATGTAAAGCATAAGTACAAGACCACATTCCAAGCAAGATGCGCACCATCATGATACAGTGTAGCAAAAATTCTGCCAGAGCGTGCCGCCCCATAAATTTGAATGATATTGGGATGGCTGTGTGTATCATTAATGCGCTGAGAGCAGAAACTGTGCATGAAACTCACCGAATAGACATATATTTGGCAATGTTCCGCCGCCATTCCTACAGCGGTTTGTCAGAGACAATGTCAGGAGAAGAGAATGGAACACACCTCTTCTGCGCTGCTCCCTTGGTACATGGCCACCGTGAAATCCGACTTTCTGCCTTCCACTTTAGCAGAATAAAGCCGCCGTACACACCCTCGTCCGCGCAGACGACCTACAACACCCTGGTCAACTTGTATCTCATGCTGAAGATCAATATCTCCGAGTGGGATCATTCGAACGTCTACCCGAGATTCATTGTCTACGACATCACGGAACAAAGCGAGGGAGCTCACCCGAAGGTGCACTCGCAGTGTGGTGATTTGTGATGTTGTTGAAGGTGTGGCCGGTCACTGTGAAGTTTTGAGAGCCTGTGAACATCCCGCCGCCAAGCCTGGATTGAACCCCGGCGATGAGACAAATCCATGCAGGTCACAACAAGTAAGACTCACGGGCGCGATTCATGATTGCGTGGAGTTGAGTTGTTAGTGAACCCTGCACTTTCATCTGGTGGATTGTCCATGGGTGGTGGTGGGATGGAAAGAGAGGTTAAGCACCGAAGTGACAGCTCCAACGCCATAATAAGAGAACTTAGAGAAGCCCAGGATAGCACGGCACTGTACTGTATCATTTCGATCAAATGTTCAGGTGACAGGTGACGGGGAGTCGTGAACCGAACAAATCTGACTTTGGTGACGGTGACATCGCAATTTTAGGGCTCAAAATGAGTAAAAAAGGCAAAAATTTGAGTCCGGCAAATGCCGGACTTCCATTTATAGTAATTTTCTTGTGATTGAACACTGAGTTCAGTGAACATCTGTGGTGACAGGTGACACCCCGTGACATTTGGTTGAAATGATACAGCATGTCAGGGAAGTTCTTCGGAACTTCTCAAATGCTGTTGTACAGGCTACCTTGATGAAAATGCTGTACTGAATCTGTTGTGAAGCGAGCCTGGAAGGCATAAACCAAGCTCTGACTGTTCCCTCACTACCCCGGCTCAAGAGCCCAATGACTTCACAGCTTGATTCTGCACTCACCCGCGGAATTCTGGCACAGAGGACTGCATTTCTTGCTCTGAGGGACAAAATCAGGTCAAAGCTTCATGGCCCCAGAACGGCAAAGCTTCTGCGGTGTGCACCTGTCGATGGGGGTTGTCCTCTCCTTCACAGTGATCAGCATTGGTGCCGGATGGGAAGGTCGGTATATTGGATTCAAAGGTATGGTATGTACACGAACAAGGTGAGTACTTGGGGGGAGGCTGATGCTGCACATGGTATAACTTGTACTTTACTTTTTTTTCGTTCTTGGGGATCAGTGCCGATCGCAATATCGCAGACCACGGTTAATATGAGATCCCCAAGCATGGGGTCCTGTAGCGCCCCAAGAACATTTGTGTCTACAATCCAGTCAACAATTTTCAGCGACATCACGCTAGAAATTACCTTGTATCGGTGCATGATGTTACCATACTCCTTCTGCAGGTCGAGATCGCAAAAGACTGTCAAAACAGACGAGCTGATGGCATACAACAGGGGTCATAACAAATCACCAATCGTCAACATCCCAATCTGAGCATCAACGGCCTGTGTTGCCTGGTATAGGTCGTTAACACGAACAGTGATAGGGTGCAAGTCCTCAGCGAATGCGCATGACTAGCAAATAAATAAAAAGACAATTTAGAGCACAACAGGTATATGCAAAAATTGCCTCTATAATCCAAGTGAGCGCAGTCCCCATGGCCTGCAAATTTTTTGTTGTCTTCTGCACGAATGATCTTGTGTTCATGCCGGATAGCTTTGAAACTGAGGCCCAAGCCTCGAACTCGACAGCCGACCCTGCCGCAGCCGAGACCCCACCACAGCCGATACCCCATCCTGGCCGTCTTGTTGCATCCGAACTTTTTTTTTGGATTCCCTCACATTTTTACTGACTTGATTTTTCCACACTGTTTGAAAAGTGCTGAAACGAACTGGCCACATACTCAACGATGTGTTTGTTCATACCGTCACGTTATGTCAACCCTTCAACCAGATTAGCACTTACTTTGATTTGTTTTATTCCTGTCGGAGCTGGCCACACAACATATGGCATATCAGATGTTCCCGACCTTGTTGCCAACAAAACATCCAAAACCTGAAACCTAAGCAACATTGTCCAGCGACATAGCCTTGCTGATGGCAGCGCACCCCATAAGTGTTGTCCAGGCCAAGAAGGGTGCGAAGCATTGGAATAGTCAGTCGAGTTCACGGGTGGCACCCGTTGGTCTAGTTCAACAGAAACTCAGTGTAATCCTTCAATCCATTGATGTCACTCGCCACTTCAATCCAGTTGCCAGCTATGAAGGCGTCGGACAGCCATAGGTACTCATAGAAGAGTTGAGACTGTGTAAACTGCCCTGGGAGGTGTTGATGAGGTATGAAACAAGGCAATAAGACATTGTGATGGGAAAAAGCAGAAGAGTCGGGTACATCCAAAATCAATGATTGCCGGTTTGATCATTGAGCATTACACAAAACAGTTCCCAAGTGTATCTTAATGTGCCTGTTATTTTGTAAATTTTTAAGTTTGAGTGAGAAATGAATTACAGCTATTTGCGGAACTTAAGGCGCCGATCAAAAACTTTGTTTTAACATCAAAAAATGCACACCCCGGTATTTGGCTCATATCTTCGCCAATTCTTGTCTGCTTCTGTTGAAAATTGACGCGTTCGAATGGGGCATTTGAGGCGCACCGGCCGATATAAAATTGCACAGATTTGATAAGTTTGAAATTCCAAGGTTTCCGGCTGTGAACTGAAGATTGGTGTGAATTGCGACGCGTTCGACATGTCCCAGAGGGTCCAAATCGTGCATTCAGGGGACTGGAAGGCTTTAGAACGTCTCCGAAGCCTTTGGGACGCAAGGCAGATGCTAGGACCAGGAAGGAAGCAAGATGCAGCACGCTTCACCTAACAAATAATGATCCGGGTCGGAACGTCCGCCTTACGTCGCAAAGGCTTCGGAGACCTTCTAAATGCTTCCAAACCCTCTCTAGGACGCGTCAAACGCGTCCCAATTGACTCCGATATTGAATTCACGGCGAGAAGCCTTGAAATTTTGAACTTGCAAAATATCCGAAATTCACGTACAGACGGGCGCGCCTCAGATGCCCCGTCCGAACGCGTCTAGTCTCGAAGGAAACGGACAAGAATTGAGCAAGACATAAGCAAAATACTGAGCCATGTATTTTTGATGTCAAAAAAATTGATCGGCGCCTTAAGTTCCGCAAATAGTTGTAAGTTAACTTGAGCAACTTCAAGCTAGAAAAAGTAATGGGATGTTAGAGTAAGTTAACGACTCCCACCACAATATCCCCGTCTCTGCGTGCAGGAGTTGCCGGGAACCATGTGCATAACATTCCCATTGCTCCTCGGATCCAATAAGGATCCCACTTGCCCTGAGTCCATGTGGCTAGGTAATATGAAAAACCAACTCCTATGTGAAGTGAGACTTTGCCTTGTGGGTCGGGCGAATGAATGGGTGAATGGCAACACAACCTCTGCTGAACCTCCAATCCAATTAGTGCAAAGAAGTGCACGAAAAGCTCCAAACTCCCAACCAGAATTTCGCTGTACCAGGTCAATGCACTCTCAGCAGTTATCAATTGAGCAAATTGATTAACTAGTGGGAAAGTCTGAGTTTGCTTCTGGGAATCTGCCCAAAACCTGGACAGGCGTATAGGGGTTTTGATGTATCAGAGGTCCTATGATCATCGAAGGAACATGATATATCAGATGATAATTGTACTCGATTCGGTTATAAGTATCAGCTCACCTTCCGTTCCGCTACGCCGCTCGCCCCACCCAATTTGGGCGCCCACCGTTGGGCCGCCTGACCGCCTTCGATGATGGCGCTCCACTGCCACTCCAAAAGGGTCGAATTATTGATGCTTGTTGCAATTCGATCTCCTCCCATTAATCTTCTTCTCCCTCCACACTGGTTTCCCTTCGCCTCTGGGGCACCCACCCGCTCTCCATATTTGCTGGGCTATTCTCAATGGTCATCTATCCCGCTATTCAACTCCTTGAGCTTCAAATCTCACCTGGTGACGCAGCATTCGCGCTGCGCCGGCACCCATCGCCCGGACGACATTGCACATAAAATGGGTTACCGGTGAAACTTTACCACAAGCTTCTTGATCACCCTCTCTCCAGCCTCTGCAGTGATTTCCCGCTTGTTTCCTCAACTTTTTTTCTCTGTCTCTTCGAAAAGGCCGTCAGCTTTGCAGACCCTGGACAGCTCATTCGTGTTCTGAAATATTGGGGTCTGGCATTCCGGGGTGTGGGGCAGCACAATTACGCACGCGAATGCGCTGAAGTGCTTATACGGTGGAAATATGAATTGCCCAACAAGCTACGTTGGGCTCTGGAAAGGTCCTGGTTCATCAATCGCTGGGGCATTCCCGGTCGCACCATTGCGTCAGATTTTTACTTGGAGCAGCTCAATTTCTGGGTCAAGGTCAGTTAAGTGTGTATAATTTCTCATTTACCCCCTTCGAAAGTGTGTTTTCATTGCATCGGGAGCCGGCGTCACTGTCGAATATATTATCCGTAAGGCTCTGCCTGCGTAGAAGCCATTCGCGACGTCACACACATGGTTGAGAATTTCTTTGGTGACCCCGACCGTGCACGCAGGTCCAAAGAAGTCAAATTCAACCAGGACCTCGAAGCACTTGTTTCGGAAGTGCAGCACAAGTTTCATAAAATTAGCACCACCCCGCACTTCGTTCCCGCCCCGCCCAAAAAGCCTTCCAAAAAGCCACTCAAAAACCCCTCCCGCATAGCCGCCGCGTTCTGCAATTGTTGATGTTTTCGTGAAAGGCGCCGAGCAATGGGACGGAAAGTTCAGGGAATTCATAAAATCAACAACATATGATCCTGCTCTTGGTGGCTATCCACCGGTGACTTCATTGTATGCAGGAACCACGCGCGATAACACCCTCGACACTAATACAGTCTCCAACAATGTCAAGGAGAATCCCTTGACAACTGATACTCCCATTGATCTGCATAGCAGCGAAGAGCTCAAGGGTGTTACAGGCTCATTAGGAGGTGGAGGAGACTTCGATGGTGTGGAATAGTAACAGTAGGTAGCAGTATTTAAAATCGAGATTGTGAATTAGCCGGAAAGGTGGGAATCCGATGGCCCCGGCGTTGGGTACGGTGAAGAAAGGGGGAGGCGGAGAGGCGTAGGAGTAAATGTCCGTGATGTAGAGACACTAGCCGGTTGGGGTGTCCGTCGGGTTTCTGGGGTGGGTCGCCGGCGGGCGGTGGTGTCGCGGGCTTCGGAAATGTCCGAATCGACAGCCAGGTCCCATGCAATGGCCTTCCGGATGTGCTTTGATTCAATCGACGTATGCGTCAAGAAGGTATCGGCCGATGCGACCAGCTTCTCCAACTGCTTGGGCGGAAGTATGACCTCACACGGAATATATGGGCCGTTTCCCATGCCGGTCTTTCTGCCATGTAATGAGCAGTTCGCGAAGCACGGTCTTGTCATCTTTTGGAACAGGATGTTTCCCTTTGACAGACTCGAAATCTGCTGAGTTCTGCGAAGCCACGGTGCCAGGATCCGAAAGGACAGATGTCGGAGATGATGGGCGAGACGGGGGAAGTGGAAGAGAATGGATAAATTCAGGTGCGTATCTGAGGATACGCGGGTCCCACGAGCCTGAAGCTCGGCACTTCGATCCAATCGTCGGCACACCGCCCTTGAGCGCGGCATACCCTGCCGATCATCGGCGCACGGCAACGGCACTCCACGAACACTCCGGCAATCCACGAGTCCGGCACACATCGCCCCATGGTGGGAACCCGAGAAAACGCCGTAGCTGAATTAAGCCAGGATCTCGATTGGGCCACCCAGGCGGCACAGAACGACTCACGAGGCATATCTAGGATGGTCTATAGACTATGGACAAGCCAGAGCTGAGGTCGTGTTTCGCTTGCCATCGATAGTGGAGGGAAGAGGAGGAGTTGTTAAGCGCCGGCATGACAGCTTTCGCTCGATTTAAGGACTCGTCAAAAGATAGACGTACCCACTGCATTCAGGCCCCTGATCGGCAGAGGCTGCCGAGCTTGGCCGCCATCTGCCACGCTCGGTCTACCTTACGCGACAGGGTCTGCCGAGAAGCGTCTGCCGCGCGCTGCCGCCATCGGTCGCGGCGGGGGCGGCCAACCCCTGCCGCCCCAGCCACTTGCTCTTCCGACCACGGCGCCGTTGTCCCTTATGTCCGTCATTCGGGTTGCCTGTCCAGCAGTAGAAAATTGCCACCGCGGTGCCCTTGGAGTGCACGGGAATGTAGTTAGCCGGGAATCGTCTCATCAATTTCTAACTGATTGATCTGATCTGCAAGGCGTAATTGATCTTGAGGCCGGCGTTGTCATAGCGGGCCTGTGGCTGGAATGTCGGTAGGTTTTCTCTCTCTCTCTTGCTCTAACGGCCTCTCATGCGACCCACATGTCAGAAGGCATATTGACACGACGTGTTCCGCAAGAAATGCTCACACAAGTGGAGCGTGCCACGTCGGCGATATCGGCCGTGTCGTGATGGTGACATCACACGGTCGGCAAAGATGCCGCGAGGGATCTGGAGCTAGTTCCGTTGACAGTTTCCACTTCCGAGTGCCTTCATTGTGCGCTCGGTTATTGCGCATCAGGTAGACCTAGGGAGGCCACCCGCGGCAGACCACGTCGCCCTCGGGTCTGCCGCGCTCGGCCGCGGCGCGGCGGACACACCCTCTGCCGCCTAGGGGCCTGAATGCAGTGACCGGCTGAGAAGATACAGCATCGGGATTACGGACTTCATGGAAGAAGTGTAGAGCAATCCTGTGTGTGCGTCTCAATAGGAATCCATTATTCAGTCATCCAAACTGTATACTCTTCGGAGCCTGACCCACGGTGATCCTGGTCGCGTTTTCTTTCTGCTTTCTTCTGGCCAGGACCTTTGGACTCCATGCGCGCACAGCGTAGTTCTGCAGTCAATGCGACAGGCTGTGAAATAGTCAGTTGGTACTCGAATAAATGAATGGATTTTTCTTACCTACACGGGCGACTATTGGATAAAACCAATCCCCAATGACTACGATTCAGTCCGTGTCACTCTGGGTAAACCCCTGCTCACCCGAAATTGAGTCCAGATCTGACTCGCATGCACAGAATCACCTTGCGCGTAGCCAAGAGGTAAGCGGGAATTCCCGATCGCACACAGACCTCTTTGACAACTCCCCCGGATTAGGAAAGTTGTGCTGATGGGCCACTTTTGCCATCAAGAATTGAGAACTTTGAGTTTGCAGTCTCATTTTTAGTCAGAACCTTCCAGAATTTTGGCTACCCTCCCATTTCCATATCTTCTCTGTCTGTCTATGTAATCAAACTAATTTATTTCCTTGTAAAAGAGGCCTTAATTGGCAAATGATCTTGAAAATAGATGCCATAAAATGACAGTTCGGAGCCTCGGATGAAATCGGACCAAGTCGAATCCGGCGATATCGCCGGAAAGAAATGTTATCTCCGGAAAAAAGACTGAGGTCCGTACGGACCGTGATTCGGACCCTCCCTCCCTCCCTCCCCTGCACAGCATGTCAAAACTTTTGGAGGTTGATGTCCGAAACTTTGATCCCGCCTACCTCTTGCGCGTAGCGTGCCCGTAGAGGATAGAATACGCTTGTTGCTCGCCGAATGGCTTCCTTGCTAGCACCCAATGTGAATCAATTTGAGATGAGTGGGTCGGATGGAGGTGGAGAGAAGTGAGGATAGCTGAGAAGAACGGCCGGACGGGTGTGAGTTGACGAGATAGGACACGAAGGGATGGCGGGACTAGTGGAGTCGAGAAGAGGAGGGTGAGAAGGGTTGAGGAAAAAGAGGAGACTTTGAAGGTTAACACGAGCCTTCGCCGGCTATGCAAAGTAGGAAAGCAAATCATATTCATATCGTACCGGTTACTTTACAGTGTCTCGTACTGGCTTCCTACCATAGCCAGGGACATATGACGCGTTCCAAGCCTCGATGCACGCCGCATGCGTTGCCAAATGGATGTTTAGGGAAAGGTACAGTGCGGAAAGGGAGAGCACAGAGGGGCGAATCGGCGCGGAATAGGGACAGAGCGGAGCGGGAGAGCGCGGAATGAGCCGGGGAAAGGGACGGTGGGGAGCGAGTAGGGACGGTGGGGATCGAATAGGGAAGGGAAGGAGGTAGCAGAGCAAGAGAGATTGCCGTGGATGCATCCAGTGAAGAGCAAGTGCATCGTCATGCCGAGCCATGTGTTGCCAGACAGACAAAACCACCCGGTGTGCCGAGCGCGTTAATGCGAGCAGAAAGCAAGGCTGAACGCACATGAGAATCAGTGCCGCGCTTGCGCCTACCATATAGCGGCTTGCCGCGTCGACTGTCGGGGTCGGCTAAGTCGGTGGATCCGATTCGTCGTCGACAGGTTCGCATCGCACGGTCCGGGTCAGAGTCGGGTGGAGAGTTGGGAGGAGCGAGGAAGTGAGGAGCAACAGAGACGTGAGTTGAGGCATGGAAGAGTGTGGATGTGGGATGGAAGGGTAGGGAGGCCACGGCCGATGTGCTTGATGCTCGTAAGCCCTCCCAAGGTGAGCGCATTGCGTCGTGCGTTGGCCGGGTGTCCTAGTCGGGAGTCCCACATGTCGGAGTTGAGAGTCGGAGTCGCAGGCATAGGCGGCGCAGGGTGTGTGCTGGAAGTGGTGGCGCTGTGCGTTTGAGATCTGGATTCAGGGGGTGGATGATGGGCGCCGCCGTACCAGGCCGGGGTGTCAGCGAGGGGGAAGTGGACTGGGAGGGCAATAATGGGTGTGACATACCTGCTGTGTCCTCCTGAACACCCCCTCTCCCTCCTCGTCACGGTTACTGTGCCGTCGTCCTCCAGGTGTGTGTGAGTGAATTGTGGGCGTGCAGGCCGGGGCTGGGTGGATGACGCAGCGCGCTGTCGTGGTGAGAAGTGTGCTGCACTCAGAGAAACCACACGAGGTCCGATTTTGCGCGAAACGAGTGGCAGGACTCCAAAGTGAAATGGACGAAGAGAATGCAGAAGTCGGAAGTTAGCAAGAAGTTAGGGAATGATGTGTGACTCGATCATGATTAGGTGCGGTCAGAGTTGTCCGAACGGGAGTCCGAACAACAAGTCAGAACAACTTGTGATGGCAACTTGTTCGGATGTTCCGAACAAGCCACTTTCATACCGACTCATATAGCCGGTATACGCACTGTTCGGACACATCCGGACAAGCCCACGCTGAGCGGGCTAGCCATCACTCCTTGGTCTGTGCGCATCACTACGGGTCTTGCTGTATGTAGCACATCGCAAATTCACTTCTCCTCTCCCCCATGGCGCGCGCGAAAGCCGGTGACTCCACCAAGACATCCGGGTGCAAGAAGCGTGGTGCTGATGCATCCACCGAGGCTACTACGCTAATGCCCAACCCGCAAGTTCCAGTCGCGGCTGAGATCGTAGCTGCAGACAAGACTGTGCCTAAAGAGCTCCAGAAGGACCCGTGCGTGTCGAAAATCTGTGCTTTACCCACGACTGACCCCGCGCATTTAGCTTCAAGAACAACCCCGACAAAACAACCGCCATGGTGACGGCAATCGGCGAGAACGAGCCCTATCACAACAAGCTGTACCCACCTCCCGGCCAAAATCAGTCAACTACTGAGGGCGGAGGCCTCTCCAAGGCTTCTATCTACTGGGAGCTGTTCAAGCTGCTCTGGGGCAACGACTACCCCAAGTTCGTCAAGTACCTTGAGCGCGGCAAGGCCAAAGAGCGCGAGGTGATCACCGACAAAATTAAGTATCGCCTCACCGCGTATGTGTTCTTTTACTCGCCATCTGCTTGTAACTCACATAGTATAGGCTGGAGAAGGAGACCAAGAAGATTCGGAAGGACATGAAGCAGACGGGTGAGGGTAACAAGATGACGCAGCAAGAGCTCAATGCTTTGCCTGAAGATGACGAGCGCCGTTCTGCTTGGGGTGCGTAATACTTTTTTATATGTAGTGCATCAACTCATACTACGGTCCTCAGGTGCTCGACTCCCCGACTTCCCGTGGTACTGTACAATTTCGTTCAAATCGACAGGGGGTGTGACGCGTGACCCATTTTACCTATTCGACATTTCGGCAGCCGCTGAATTTTTGCGTGACACCTCGAAAATTTTGGCATTGAAACCGGAAATTTTGCCTTTTTTGCCTTTTTTTTTTTTTTTTAGGCAATTTGGGGCCTGTGTGACTACTTGGAGGTTCGACAGAGGTCCGAGTGACGCGTGACATCGACCAAAGTTCGTGATCGACAGGGGGGTGCGTGGCGCGTGACTGCCGATTTGAACGAAATTGTACAGTACTTCGAGATGGACGATCTCATTGGCAAGCGGCCCAACTCGCAGCCCGTTGCCATCGGCAATAGCAACAGTGAGGAGTTCCTCATCGTGGACGCTAACAATTCCACTGTGTCGCGTAGATGTGGTCCTCGCGGTTGTTGATGGTGAGACGAAGGCCCTTGAGCGACTGGAAGCGTCCCTTTAAAAAGCCGATGCAGTGCTCCGAGCGAACGCGAACAAATGAGACGTGGTTGTTGAAGATCGCGTTGTCGGGATCATCGTGCTCGGGGCTCTTGTAAGGGGCTTGTACACGGTTCGAGATCTATAACATAAATAAGGATGGTGATGCCTGAGCACGAGTGCGAAGGATCACGTACAGGATATGCTGAGTCCGCCCAGACGAACTCCCCCTCTGACAAGAGTGTCTCCAGCTCGCGGTACACCCGTGTCCCAGTCCACGCAGTCGCGTCGTGGGTGCTGCCAACGTACCCGTACCCGATGTCGACGATGAACAGGTTCGGCAGGTTAATAACCTGGCGAAACGACATGAGCACGAGATCATGATGTGGAGTAGATACTCACCTGTAGGTTCATTGAGTAGTTCATCTTGCGGTCGAAGTAGCTTACACCGAACCAGTGTGGTCTCGATGCTAGGGGTATCAGCGTGCCGTCAACCATGCACCAGCCATCCCTCCACTCGTGACATCCAGACTGCCTCTCCACCCATTCCTTTGCACGCTCCTTCTCTGCTTCGGTAGGCATGCGCACATACCTCCTCAACATCCCGGTGCCCAAGATCGCCGTAATGATGCGACGTGTACATCGCGGAATCGTGCCCTTGCCCAATCCCGACCACCAGGAGACCGCCTGCAGCGACGCTCCATTCCCACTGTGGCCAAACTGGTAGAACGCGACCGCCAGCTGGATATCGACAGGTGTTTGGCCCGCATTCGAGTTGTTGGTAAAGACGGGATGCAGCTCAAGCCTCCGAACCAGTCTGTCGAAGGTGAGAGGCCAGATACGGAGCTCGCCGCGGAAGAGGGCGGGCTGGGTGTGCTTCCAGACGTGTAGACAGGTGTGGAGGGTACCCCGAGGTCGCTCGAGACGCCTGCGAGCCACGTTGTACCTCTGAGAATACATTTTGTCGACCTGGCTCTGTACCCAGCCAAAGACGCGGGTGGAAGTAAAGAGGGTGCGGCGCCGGCGCGGAATGTGAAGGGGCTCGTAATCGTCTTCAGAGGCGGAATTAGATGATGAGGAGGAGGAGGAGGAGGATGTGGAAGAGGAAGAGGAAGAGGACCAGTCCGAGGAGTCCATGTCGCCAAAATCAGAGTCGTCATCAAAGATGCTGTCGTCGTCATGGTTGGAGCCGTCAAGCTCGAGAGGGGCTGGAGGTGGGCGTATAACTCCTGGCGTTAGGCGTGCGAGGGTAGCGAGCGTGGCGGGGGATGCTCCAAGCACACGAAGGTGGTCGATGTAGCGCTGGCGCGACTGCCGCGCGCGATAACAGCGGACAGCATAGCTGGTGGCTGCCTGCAGCAGGTGGGCAGCCTGCCCACGACGTGAATCGATGCGCGCCATGGTATCAACTGGTGAAGAGGGATATCACCCGTGTGCATACCAGCGGTAACGAGAACTGATGTTCCAGATGTTGTTCCGGGTCCGGTCAAAGTTGGAATCCGAAAATACATCCGAAAACAATCCGTACAAACAACTGTTCCGACTCCTCGTACTGATCCTCTTCGGACGCTGTTCGGACATCTCTGACCGCACCTATTGATGTGTGGCGAACTCTCTCCTACCGTCACAGACCGCCACCATGCCACACTGAATCAAACACATACAAGACGCTCCAGCTGCCCTCGACTCATGTCAGTTTTATTCCGAACTTGGATTCCCACCGTACGCCTTCCGCCCCGTTGAATGTTCCTCGGTGGGGTCGTCGCTTTTGATCTCGCTAAGAGTACGTCTTCCTCCAATTCTCAATTACCTCTAGGGCTCAGTCAAACCCAGGTCGCGGCACTCATAATAGAGAACACATTCACGTCGTTGTCGGATTTCGACGCCGCTGCTATAGCCTATATCCCGCCCCTTGTAAGTGCTTCTCGCTCGTTTGGGCGGTCGCTCGGAGACGCGGTGAGGATCAGGATCTGCAAGATAGGTCCGAGTCGTTCTCGAATGTGTTCCGCTGTATGTGTTTTTCTCTTTCGTTGCTTGAATTTCTGGCCTGTACTACCGGCTGATGAAGGGTAATTACAGCCAACACTTTGGCTTGTCCCGGATATTAGGCAAAGTCGGAGATTTCGTGGATTTCGTAGCGGGCTCTGGAAACTTGGAACTTTATCATCCACTCCACCGATGTGAAATTTTGAAGGGTGTGTTTTAAAGACTGCGTCTGATTTCTTCAGATATTCCAATGCTGGAGCTTGTCGATATATTACTTCCGCTCCCCAACATTCTCACTTCGACTCGACCCCTCACTCAGGATCATCGTTGTCCAACGCTTTTGACACGACCTGAACTAGAGCGCAACATCTCGAATATGTACTCCTAGCTCGCTCGGGCTTCTTGGTGGCGCCCGCAAACTCGTCGTGTTGCTAGAAGCCCTTGGATTTACCACCGAATCGCCGCTGGCTATCGGGCAAGTTCTTATCATAAGTGCTCATCGTTCTCCCAGATTCTCCGATCGCTTACTTGCCCTGACAAACTGGAGCAGTCTCTGGAGTCTAATACGGATCCTATCTCGCTCCGGCTTCGCTTAATGGTAACTGCTGGCGCCGCCGCACAAACCGCTTGCGTTGCTGGGAGTCCTTGAATTTTCCACCGGAACAACACCGAAGTTTTTGCTCGGAGAAGTGTTTTCCACAGTGTTCTCGAACAAGTTCTATCTCGGAATCTGATTTCTCATACCGCAATTAACACCGGTGTAGGCTGTACCTGAGAACCTTTACAGCCAGAACGGTATTTCGGGACCTTCTTCTTATGCTGCCAAGCTGTCACTTCCGGCGCTTATCCTCCCCCTCTCCTCCCACCATCACCATACATGGACAATCCACCCCACGAAACTGCTGAAAGAATTAACAACTCTACTACATGTGATCCTGAATCACACTCGTGAGTCCTACTCAGTCTGATTAATGCCAACCCAGACAGGGCAGTGGCATGTTCTCAGGCATCCAGAACTTCATAGTGACGGCCCAGACTTTAACCGACAGCACTGATCACTGCACTGCGAGTGTACCTTCCGGTGAGCTCCTCGTTGTACTGCAAAAATCTTTACAGACTAAAAAAAATTCTTTGACAATGAATCATGGAACAAGATTGGTGTCTAGCGGAGAGGGTGTTTCCGCTCACGGAGCACATCCGCATCGCTCTAGCCCGGATGTTAGTTCCCCCAATATCGGTATAACAACGCATAGGCCACGAACTCAGCAGAAACATGCGGGGAAACAATCAGGGTTACAGCCATCAGGGCAATCCTCGGAACACTGGCGTTTCACGATCGACGTCTGACCACACCCGGGTTAATCAGGTATAGTCTTGAATGCGATTGACGTACTCTGGCGTTTGACGAGGGTACAGCCGCAGCTGCGAATACGAAGTAGACCAACACGAGAGATACGAGAGTATGAACTTGCATTTGGTGAACTGGAAGTCAGGGTGCCAGCGCGGCGGGTTTTTATCTGCGGAGAGTTGCCGTAAGTGCTGCTGTCAGCGGCAGGGATTTAAGTTTGGGAGTAGACCTGCGCTTCGCCCCGACATCACATCACTTCACTTCACTTCACTTCACTTCACTTCACTTCACTTCACTTCACTCTCTTTATAAAATTAAGCCCTGTCCGTCTGAAGCCCTTATCCCCTTTTAACTACGGGTGTCGATCCGAAGCCGTTAGCCTCCGCTTTCGGCACATCTGCTGCGAATCTTTGGAAGCGTCCCCAAATCAGCTTCGAATCGTTGGGTGCGCCCGGAAATAGCCGGTTATGAGCGCTAATATTTCTCCGATCATTTCCATCCACTTCCCCTGGATCTTCCGCCTTTTCGCCCGCCCAAGCGGCGGGAATGCTAATATTTCCCCGATCATTTTCCATCCAATTCCTGGTTCTAGCCATCAGTCTAATTAGCTTCTACCCCAGATCTGCAGCTTCCGTGTCCCGGTGCTATTGCGCCTCACAGCGACCTCAGCCAGCGACCAAGTACTCGATTCCTGCTACACTTACAACTTGAACCTCCACTTTGAACTTTCAATGGACATTGTTTTTACTATAGAAGACCCTAAAGCGTCTAACATTGATTAACATCTGTCCCTGAGCTGTGTCGATTAAACTCTGTGTTCCTGCCCTTAAAACGCCTCACTCCGACCAGGCTATGTCATCAAACTGTAACGTCATGAAGCTGTTCATTGCTGTGCTCTGCGGCTGCGATTTTACACGTACCATGGTCGCGGCTTCACTACCTTGACTCACTCCTATCTACCATCTTGCATTATTGCCTATCAGTTATATCATGGAAAGTGACAATGAATCATCGCCGTGTGTGTTAACATGTTCCTCTGCATCCGCTACTAATTGTCCGAAGATGCGACATACTTGATCCCGACCAGATTGAACGCCTTACTATCGAATATCAACGGCAGCGTAGGCGCGCAGCACAGCGAACTCGACGCGCTAGCGAGGATGATAGGTCCAGGACCTGCGAAGAAAGCAGGACACTGAGGCGAGGAGAGTTGCCCGCGCTTCCCTAGATCTGTCGGAGCGGAATGCTGTTCGCCACCAAAACACGTCAGCTCGGAGATTGGCTCGCAACAGGCTTGATGATGAGCCAAATGCACCGAATTCGAATTTAGCAATTATTCCTTGGTGGGATCATGTTGCAGCGCTGAACTCTTCGGAAACACCCTCGACCACTTGGTTTGCGCTGGAACCGAAAATGTGACAAATGCGGCATCGAGGTGAGATTATGGACTCAAAAATTGCCAACATTTATTCAATACATACACAGGGATTGACAAAGGAACGACTTCATATAAATGCTTCGTCTGTGGTCCTAACGGCAGTCATTATCAACCACTTCTTCCGGAGTATCCCGCCGAATGGGAATGTTTTATCAACGACAGAAAGACTGCTGGTCTATCACGTAAACTGAACAATCTCTTCACGTTGACTGCAATCGCTGTGCACGACGGGGACTTCATGAAATTTGGCCCCGGAATCTCTGCCGTCACTCTGAACGGTGGCCGAACCTACCACCGAATTTTGTCTGCACGCGAGGGCGAGCACGCCATTCGCTGGTTTATCCATGACCCCTCAGCTTTTTTGAACAGGGCAATAAGTTTCAAATTCCTCGGGACTGGATAGATGCCACGCTAGCAGGCCTGGATCGGGTTAATCCCTTTATAAGGAACTCAAACATCTCCAGGCATCCAGCGCCAGTGATACCATAGCATTACACATTGAAGAATCTGACACGAACACCAGAGAAATTGCAGCTATAATTTCCCTTGCACCTGCCTCCCGCCGTCGCGCCGAAAACTGGTGATTCAGCGAAAGGGAAATGATAAACCGATCTACCTCGATATTCTCTCGCCTTTTGTGGAACCGTTGCACTATCTTCTACTTTGCCTGAAGGGGACACTGGGTTGGTCTCCATCACGTCAGACACGGGACAAGAAAAAGTTTAGCCAAGCAAGATGGTATCGTACCAGATTTTTCATGAATGCCGAACAAATGTCTACATTCTCGCGACTCACAGGTAATTTCTGTTTCATGAAATTATCAATGCTAAGTATGTGCAGGTGAATGGCTGGTTGATGCATGGAGTGCAGTAGAGGAGGCCCGTCTCACTTATATCCGCAATAATCAACATTCTGACCCTGAAGAGGAAGAGTTCATCGGAACAGGCGATGAGGAACCAGTTGATGATGTGCGCTTGCCGTCTACTTTTGTTCACTCTCCAGCATGGTCAGCAGCAATATCTCGGATTGTCTTGCACTACGAAAGGCACTTGGCCCGGTGACACTTTTCATCACCTTCACCACTAATCCCCGGTGGCCAGAAATTACGTCCAAACTAAAACCTGGCCAAACTGCAAATGACCGGCCTGATCTTATTGTCCGTGTTTTTCAACAGTATCTTTCACTACTCATGAAGGATATCCGGGAAGTCTTCGGACCGATTCTCTACTATATTCGTGTCACGGAGTTTCAAAAGCGTGGTCTGCCCCATGAACACATTGCAGTTGCACTCAAGAATGTCCCAAAAACTCCCACTGAAGTCAACAAATTTCTCAGTGCTGAGCTACCCCGTAACTCTGCCCCCCTTCGGGAAGCTGTTACTCGACACATGACTCATATTCATGATCCTTCGAAGTCATATCATCGTTGTGGCTGGCCCAAACAATGCCAGTATGGGTTCCCGAAAGCAATGAAACACAAATCATCTTTTAATGATCGTGGTTGGTAACTCCCCCTACTCAATATCCCCACATGTTGAATTATTTCCAGGGTATTTCGAACATAGACGACAGAAAGAAGAGGATGCTTTCATTGTTTCTCACATTCCCTGGCTGGTCCTTAAGTATGATTGCCACATCAATGTGGAGTTCTCCACCGGTGTTCAGCTCTTTCAATATCTTTTCAAATACTTCTTCAAACCATTGGATTATGCAAGCTGGAAAGTTACCATTGAGCATCCTCCAGAAAGTGTCCCTCCATCAATAGGAAACCGAAAGCCTGTGGACGAAATCCGTGACTACGAGAGAGGCAGATACCTTTCCAGTATCGAGGCTGCAACACGGCTGGCTTCCTTTCACATCACTCAAAAGAATCCAGGTGTGAAGCGGCTACCGATTCACTTGCCTGGCAAACAATACGGTCAGATGTCACGCAAGGATGGTTCCCAATCGGAAGCTACTCTACTGATTCGATACTTGACGCGTCCTCGCCACGCAGACCTCGACAACTTGACATATGTTGAATTTGGCTCAAAATGTCGCCTCGAAAAACATGACCCTGGCAAAGACATGCATCCCTTGGAGGTCCTTGAAGATTTGTATCCAGATCGGCCACAAATGCGGATTCGCTTCTATAAGCCTGGCCATCTTAGTGTCTGTCGTATCCAAATGGTTTATCCCCGTCATGGCGATGTTTGTTTATCTCCGCGCACTTCTTCTGCATCGCAGCGCACGGGATTGGATTGATCTTCGCACTGTCGAAGGAGTAACCCATAGGTCTTACCAGGAAGCTGCGCGAGCCATGGGCTCTCTTTGATAACCAGGATGAGGGCATCATGGCCTTCGAGGAACTTCTGGAGTTTGGAGCACCTCCAACTCAACTGCGATGGATCTTTGCGTGCTTGCTGTAGAAGGAAGTCCTGCTTTGATCATCTGGGAAGCTCACGAGAATTCGCTTGGCGCTGACATTCGTGATCGATTGCTCCGAGTAACAGAATCACCACCTCCAGAGCTAATCAGAAACGAGCTCCTACTGGCACTCCAAACCCTCCTGCAAGGGTTGGGGAAATCACTTGCAGAAATTGGTCTTCCGGAACCGACGGAATGCGAGCAAGAGGGTTAATGCTGAACGACTGTTGCTGGAACGGAGATCCAACTAATCTCTGTGGTTTTAGAGACGGACTGACACCTGAACAGGTAAGATCTTTGGGTTCTATTGATTTTGCATCCTAGCTCAAACAATTATAGTTCGCAATCTACAACCGAATTATGTATCTAACCACGATTGAAAGTCCTCCGCCAGTTCACATCGATGGGAGAGCCGGTCGGGGAAAGACATACGTTCTTTATCCCATAATTGGTGCACTACGAAAATCTGGTGAAATCATTTTGCTCTCTGCCTCCTCTGCCTTTGCTGCAAAAAATTATCCGGGCGGAACGAACAACACACTACCTCTACAGCATTCCGGTGGATGAATACAATCCGTATCTCGAGTCAAGTGTAGGCTCAAGAAGTGATCGCGCAAAACTATTGTTAGCTGCCAAATGCCATGTTATCGATGAGGTTGGCGGCCTCCATTTTAAGGCCTTCGATTGCGCCGACCGTCTTATGCGATCCCTTACAGGTCATTCTGACCGTGTATGGGGTGGCCGAATGCTTATAACTGTTGGTGATTTTCGACAGGTATGTGATACATTGTTTTTTTCCGGATTGAATTTCATCAGCTTCCCAGGTGGCTCCTGTTGTTCGTTTTGGAGGACGGACAGCGATCTGCAATGCTTCCATAAGAACGCAACCAGTTTTTCCGACAGTTTGAGATCTTAACACTAAAAGCCTCCATGCGTCAACAAAACGACCCAGCTTTCTCCAACTTTCTCGATGCCATCGGCGACGATTATCAGAATGAAATGGTCGAGCTTGGACGATTGAATCATACAAGATCTGTTCAGGATCTCATCGACTTTGTCTTCCCACCCACTGTTTGTCTCTGATCCCACTCTCTGCGTCATGCGTGCAATTCTCAGTCCATTCAATGCTTTTGTGGATGAGTTCAAACCTGACGATACTCAGTAATGTTCCAGGGTATTCACACTGCTATAACAGCAAAGATTCAATTGAAGAAGATCTACAAGGCTCTAATGACGCAGTCTATGAGGATCCCCGAGTTCCTAAATTCTCTACAAGAACCAGGAATTCCACCTCACGAATTGATCCTCAAAGTCGGTGCTATCTGCAGATTCACAAGAAATTTCGATGCGTCCCGTGGCCTAACTAAAAACACTCGCGTCATAGTTCGAAACACGTTACGACACAGTGTTGAGGTTGAAACAATATCTGCTGTAGTGGCTGGCAGAGTTGTGGAACCGGTAAGACTCCTCCCATTATTCGCTTTCAAATCTAAATAGTGCACCAACAGGTCCGGCTACACTTGCCACGAATTGATTGTCACTTTCAACCCATTGGTTTCAATTTTGTGGTTCACCGAAAGCAAATACCGCTAGCTTTGTGCTATGCAACCACATTCAATGGATGCCAAGGTCTCACGGTACAAAAACTGGGACTTGATTTGCGGAGATCGGTTTTTTCGCATGGCCAACTGTATTCAGCCATGACCCGTGTTCCGGACTCTGAGAACGTACTTATTTTGAAGAACGAAGATGATGAATCAACATCGACCACTAATATTGTCTGGCAGGAGCTGCTGCTTAATGTATTTTCTTTCAATACACTGCATTTTTCAATTGGGTAAATTCTTGCTTTGAACTTAAATGTACAATGTCCACAAGTGGGAGCCGGCGCGAAGCGCCGGCGAGCGCTTGTCGGAATTTCAGGGTGTCAACCGCTTCTGAACTGCGGTTATAGACGCTTGGCCCCGATGACGTCGGATTTTAGGGGTGTCACTGACTCACCGCTTCTGAAGTATTTATTGCTAGAAGTACATACATGGGGAATCCCCACGGAATCACTCTCTCTGTCTGAAGCCGTACTTATATCCATTTGTAAACCTCTCTCACACGTCTGCAGTCAGCTGACAGGTATCGCTTATTTATAAAGTGGGGAGCCGGCGCGAAGGGGCACGGTGAAAGTGCCGCCAGTGCCGCCAGTGCCGCCTTTTAACCGCCAAGGGGCGGCAGTCATGTGCCGCCCTCAATGGGAAAAGTGCCGCCATCGTATTTTTTAAGTCTTAGACAAAGCTAAAGTTGGCCATTGAGTCAATATTCACTTCTACCTACTGTGTTATGTGTACAGTAGTGCGGGTCATAATGCATAACCTCATAATGCATACCTGCCAAAAATTTCTCATAATGCATCGGCCTCGGAGATCCACCGAATGGCCTCTTACCACCATAGAGTGGTGCTACTAATGCGTAATGCTCATAATGCATTGGCCACACCGAAATTTGGCAGGGGAACGGACCTTATGCATTATGACCCACTCTACTGTATGTTTGATTCAGTTTCAGAGATTCAATTTCGAGTTTCAACCACTTCCAACATTGTTTTGAAGCGGTACTGTACTATTTCATTCAATTCTTATGTCACGCGTCACAGGACCCAAAATATAAGAAAATTTTCTTACCTGTCACGGGGCACCAAGGGCATATTAGAATGTGCCAAAGAAGTCACAAATGGCCGAAAAATGCTTAAAAAAGGCCCATTTTTTGCTCTGCGGCGCGGCGGTGATGTGTGGTGGTGGCGCCAAGGCGTTCACATGAAATGCCGCTTTTGATGTGAGTCCCTGCGTTCAGACCCCCCTGCACAGAGGCTTAGTTCAGGTACCTACGCAGACCTCTACAGATCGCTCTGTGTAGGTGGCTGGACAGGGTCTGTGGTAGCTCTGTATAGCTCTGGGCAGGTCAGTGTATGTCAGTGCATGTCAGCTTAGGTCAGTGTAGGTCATGGTAGGTCTGTGTAGTCATCTCCGCAGGATTAAGATACTGTAACAACAACTGCTGCGGGTGTTGAGCTGGCAAGAGAAACTCTGGTCTATGCAGCTCTGCGGATGTACCTACCCTCACTACACTGACATATACAGACTCTGCGTAGTTGTCTACGCTTCGGCTACACCCACCTACCCGGACACTGTGTGTGGTCGTCTAAACGGGATCTGTGTGGCCGACTAAACATGTCTACGCATATCTAAACTCAACTACCCAAACTGTGTTTAGGCCACCCTTGAACGTAGTGAGTGGGAACCAAAGCAGAAGTAAACTCCTTTCGAAGCAGTAATGCTTGGACGGAGGTCACAGAGGTAACCAGTGGGGTCGGCGAAAACGGTGGATTGCGCTGCGGTGACAGCAGAAACTTGATGAGATCAGACACGCATAGGTTGGCAGAAGGCAGCGAAAGCTTTTCCGGCCCATCTGGGATCTTGAGGATGTCGGGAAGGTGGCGAGAGGATGAATAAAAATTGTACTTATGTCAGCTGATTGATCTGACCTCTTTTGGCTCGATTTCTCTTGGTGCAGCGCCCTCCACCAATACAAGTGTCTCCTGGAGTGTATAACAACCACATTATAAGTGTTTCTACAACTTTTCTCTTGATATAAGAAGAAAAAAAAAGGTGTCACAACACGGTTCTCAGCTGATTTTAGAACTTCAAAGTTCTAATTTTTCTGCCACAGGTCACAGCGCGTTAGAATTGAACGAAATACTACAGTATGCTTGCAATAAGACACTAAAAACATGTTGCATAATTTGCACATTGTGCCGCCCTTGTCTTCTTTGCCGCCATGTGTCACTTGAATGGTCCACACTGCCACCCCCTGTCACGTGGTAAACTGCCGCCCTCAAAATAAAAGTGCCGCCCCCACTGCCGCCCCCCTGCCGCCCCACACAGGTAAACTGCCGCTCCAGTGCTGCCCCTAAACTACTGAAGTGCCGCCCTTTGCTGCCCCTTGGCCTAAAAGCATAAATTTGATGTATTTTTCGTCTTTTGTGGGGCACCAATCACACCGGGGATTGCCAAATATTGGGTGATGTAATGTTCATTTCAAGATTCAATTCGAAATCTGAATTATCAAGCTGCGCTTCAAGTGAGCTGAAGCCGAAAGCTCAATTAATGGAGTCAGTGCTGATATCAACGGGACTGAAATCTCAAAGCTGAAATCACCCAAATCAGCTTTGATTCCACCCCAATCTGCTGCTATTTTGATACCTTGAATCTCAACATCAATGTCGAGTCGAAAACCAGGTGTACTTATACCCGGGAACCCTGGGCATGGACATCTAAAGCCTAGCAATTTGCCCATGGAGGGATGTCCTTGGGCAAGGTTGCCAAATATTGCATCATCTGATGTTGATTTCGAGATACAGTGCCAAAACCCGGATCCGAAAAAAAAAGGTCTACCCCATGTGATACAGTGACAGATGTGAATTACATCCTAGGACTACATCAGGGTACACTATGGACCCAGAAGCCTACGCACAAATATTTTCAAGATTTTTGGCCGGGTCGTTGTGTTGCATGGTGCCGTCACTTATTTGCTCAGTTTGGCAGTTTGACCCAGATCCAAAAATCCCGATCAGAAATGGTGTTACACTCAGTCCCTCTGCACTCTGTGGCCAGTGCAGACACTTTCACACCTCTAGGTGCCTCCCTTGGGCACTTCTTTGGAATCTTCCATGGGAAAGAATCCCAAACGGACTGATAGAGTGAAGAATCCAAATCACCTAGAAATGCGGCACCAAAGAGGTGGCACTCTTATTTCGGGCCCCGGCCTGACTTGGAATAGCCAGAAACATTGTAATAACATCTGAACATGCAGAAATACCGTCTAAATCATCACAGATGTGAATGAATCATTGCTTTCCTTAGAATTTACAATTCTTGGCTGGCAACAACGGGATTTAGTCATTTTTAGCCATCCTTTGATTTCTTGCTCACCCACAATCGGTTCAATGCCAAGTCTCGATGCACTACATTAGTTGTACACCTCGCAGTGACTCCATGAAAAAAAAACCAAGCCCAAAGAGCTCTGTGTTCTGACACAAAATGAAATTTTTTCGCATCAGGGCATTTTTCACATCTGGGTTTTGACACTGTATTAAGGATCAAATTGCATTTCAGCTTGGTCGAAATTTACAGCTGAAAGCAGCTGATCCAGTGTTGATTTCATAAAACTCAAATTAAATCTGGAGCCTATTAAATCAGTTTGGACTTCAGTGGAATCCGAACTCTAAACCAACAACTTGGATCTCAAATTAACACTCGAATCAATGTCGGATATTCCAATATTTGGTAATTGCCAGTGTGAATGAGCTCAAACACGGTTAATATTGACATACAGTACACTACTAACTAGTGTTTTAAAGTATGAGCCAGGTAGCTCCCCATTTCCGAAGTTCAACATTCAAGTGCTGCCCTTGGCACAGCCACTGCCGCCCGGCGGCACAAAGGGCGGCAAGGGGCGGCACTTTCACTTGGTCCGGCGTGAAGCACTTGTCCCCTCTAGCCGCCATTCCCGCGACATTGGAGGCCCCCGGTCACTTGAGGTAAGGTCGGTCCGGATTTTTTCGGAAATTTGGTCAGATTTACTCTATGAAAATCAGTCCTCAAGCCTCTGATTTACTCTATTCCGACTTTTATGCAGATTTTCTCCCAGTACCAAATTTTCGTGTTTTTTCCTGTTTCTAGGTCATTTTGCAGTCATTCTCCCAACCTTCTGCGATTTTTCCCTGCATTTGGCACTACATCGCTTCTGTTTTTCACCCACAAAAAATTCCACCTCCAAGACATCTTCATCTTGAAAAAATTCTCGGGCTCCCTGATTTACTCTATCACGGACCGACCTGCGATGCTCAGAGGCAGTTTTACTCTATTTTACAGACCGAAAAATCGAAATTTTTGCTACAGATTTACTCTATTCCGGACGGAGGTCACCCCAAGTGACCGGGGGCCTGACATTGGTCATTCAGACCCATTGTTCCTGTCAACCACTCATTCTTGTTCGCTTCTCATACCTTCATTGCCCTTCACTTGGCTAGATGCGTCCCTGAGTTAATTGTTCAAGGACAAGCTCTGTATATTTACCTCGCAATTGGCGAATGAACCTTTTCGAAGGTCTCCTGTTAGATCTCCCGAGTGACAGAGAAGCCACCGTCACTTCAACATGCAGTCTGCTCAGTAGTTTGCGGCTAGACAGGGATAGAACCATTGCACTAGCCTGGTCAGTTTCATCTGAAAATGTGGTTACCGCTCGTAGTTCCAGAACGTAGTCTCTTATGATACTACAATGATTGAACTCGCACCTTGTTAAGTTGTAGCTGGAGGAGTCTGAGAAACGAGGCCAGACAGCCCTGATTCTGGTACTTATACCAAACTCTCTCAGACTCTCGCCAATCACTTAGTATTCCGATCCACTGTTCACTGGGTATTCCTCAGCAAACACGGAAAGTTGCCATATATGGATATGCTGTCCGACAAATGCCGGGCCGAAAATTTCCCCCTTTTTTTTTCGGGGGGGGCCTTTTTTTGCCTTGTTTGGCCCCAAAAAAATCAGGATGTCACACATCCCTCAGACCGTCCTTGAATGCTCAAGGGTTTGAAAACTGTCGGTTCTAGAGTCTCTCGATCTAGAGGGATTCAATCACCTTCTAGGCCATCAACTACCCACGAGTTTGGTTTGAGTCGGGTGCAGAAAGTCGGCCGCAGCATGCAGGCGCAGTCAGCGAATCGCAGGGGTGGCCTCGGTACGGGTGTGTGTCGAGCAGCCGTCCCGTATACTGAGTTTGAAACAGTGGCGGCCTGGCGGGGTCGAGATGTCAGCACAGGCATAGAGCAGCGGGGAAGGAATGGGTGACCAGTGACCACCTGTGAGGTTGTATCCATCCGTCTGCTCTCCGTTTCTAGACATCAACTGGTCCATCCGGCGCCGACAAAGGAGAGGACAAAGCCCATCGACAGGCGCACGCCGCGGAAGCCTTACCGTTTCGGGGCCACGAATAAGCCTTGCTCTGACTTGATTCATTGATTGAGTACTTAGCTACCGAACGAAAGTGATCAATATACTTCATCTGCTGTGTTATAGAGAGTAGTGACTCAGCGAGGGAGTGGAACACAGTTCCTTGCCTCGCACAAACACGGGGAAGGAAGAAAAATTTGATTTTTTACATCCTGCGTGACCCAAATGCGTGCTAGCTCAGACCCTCTAGTGACTAGTGACCAAAATTAAATAGGTTCATTTCATGGGTGCCTGTGACCTGTGACCTGAACCTACGGTCGAAATGTTACAGTAACAGCATTTTGAGTTTGGCCCAGCCTTGGCTTGGCTTGCCTTTGGTAGCCGTGGCTGTTCCCGTTTTGGAAGTACTCGACCAAACAAAGCTGTAGATGACAAGGGGCGCATCAGAACATTTGCCGAATATTACTGCAAGGGGTTACATCCTTCCCGGGTCATTCTTGGGCTCTGCTCAGCGGGAATGAATGGCGCCGACTCGGAGCACGGCTGGAGTGATGGGATCAAGCCGTGAGCCGTGACCCTGCTTTACGCTGCAACACAAAAAACCTGTTCAAGCCCTGCATTGAGGCTAACTTTGCACCTCCTCATCTGCTTAGGCTGTACATAGAATGTTTAAGTTGTTTTCAAGGTTAAAGTATGGCCAAAGAGCAAGCCATCAAATCCGATCAAAAGCCAAATGGCTTGCCAAAGCCAAGGCATGAAAAGCCAAGGCCAAGCCAAAGCCATGTCTTTCAGGCCAAGCCAAGGCCAGAACATCACTAACAGCGCCGTAGTGCTATTCTAGGTGTTTCATATTACAGTGTCAAAGCTGTCACTTCGGCGCTCGACATCTCTTTCCCTCCCACCACCATGGACAATCCGCCGGATGAAAGTGCTGGGTTCACCAACAACTCGACTCCATGTAATGTCGAATCACGCCTGTGAGTCTTACTTGTCGTGACCTGCATGGATCCGTCTCAATCGCTGGGCTCAATTCAGGCTTGGCAGCGGGATGTTCACAGGCTCCTCAAAACTTCACAGTGACCGGCCACACCTTCAACAACATCACAAATTACCACACTACGAGTGCACCTTCGGGTGAGGTCCCACTTTGTTCCGCTATCCTAAATAACAGGTTCTGGGTAGACTTTCGAATGATCCCACTCGGAGATATTGACCTTCAGCATGAATACAAGTTGCCCGGGGTGTTGTAGGTCGTCGGCGCGGACGAGGGTGTGTCCGGCGGGTTTATTCTGCTAAAGTGGAAGGCACAAAGTCGGATTTCACGGTGGCCATGTACCAAGGGAACAGTGCAGAGGAGGTGTATTGGATTAATTTTTTGTGATATGATCTCTGAAAACCTCTGTAGGCATGGCGGCAGCAACTTGCCAAATATATGTCTCTTCGGCAAGTTTTCATGCGCAGTTTCAGTCATCAATGCCTAATATAAACCCAGGCATCCAAATATTGTTCAGATTTATGGCGCAGCAAGTTCGGGCGGTATACATGCCACCCTTTTCCATGATGGTGTGGTCTTTTGTTTGGAATGTGGTTTTCATTTGCACCTTACATTTGTGTTAGACCTTGTGCCGTTTCAGCAATATGTCGACACTTATCGATATTCGCATTTCGCAACAGTATATATCTGGTTCTGCGGTGTGCGTGTCTGTCGCAATCCATTTATTAAATCTGATCCTGAAAAAGCATGCGGACTTCTCTGTAGGAAGATTTTCTTCATTGTTGGAGTTCCTGACAGCCGGGCAGGCAGCAAGCGATTATGTGTATTCCACATTTCAACAGCCTTTGGTTAGTTTATCGTCAGGTTACCCGACTTCCCTAACAATTGGTCAAGCACTGGGACAACTACACGGCATGGATACGTCGCTCTTCTGGTCGGCTCTGTGCAGAGCTCATACCACCCAGTACCCCCCCAGCCTGACCTCGACTATTACCCCACCGGAATATCGCGCTCGCAGAGAATATCCAGTGCATCGAATACGGAGCTCATGGTCGTTGAATCACTGACAATGGAACATTATCACGATATATGTTTCCTCAACCTGTCCCAATTTCGAACGATCACCATTTCCACCTCCACAAACTGCGAATCTAGGTGTAATAGTTGCCTGTTCTTCAGACTATCCACTCGAAGACCCGGTTAAAATTGAATACGCACCAAATGTGGATGCTCATTTTTATAGCTGGCAGACTTCCGATGGAATGAGGGGAGTTGCAATGAAGGATGGCTGGACACGGTATTTCATTTCAATTTTTCAATAGCTATACACACTCATGATAGTGATTTCTCCACAAGCCTCAAGTCCAACGACGTATTCAATGGTATGATTGAGCTACATACCTTGTATCCCACCGCCTGGGGCCTATGGCTCAGCCAGGCAAACAATATATTCCGCCGCCTCCGAATTACGTCCAACTTCGAAGATTACGGTACTTCCTCATCCTGCCGTTCGTGCCATCTTTTCGCT
This sequence comes from Mycena olivaceomarginata, assembly GCA_029378375.1. Taxonomy (NCBI): domain Eukaryota; kingdom Fungi; phylum Basidiomycota; class Agaricomycetes; order Agaricales; family Mycenaceae; genus Mycena; species Mycena olivaceomarginata. Next base: position 221,328 of record JARKIC010000072.1, on the reverse strand, counting down.
GACCTGTTTGACCAGTTTACGTGCATTATCTGCGCTTCAAGCTCGAAGTTCCCGGAACTACGGAAGAACCTCCTACCGGCTTCTTGTTTCTTTGCCCACCGGAAAACTTCAAAACTGGCCCATCCTCCTTGCGTTGGCCCGACTTTCCCGCCTACTGGTCTCTTGATCCATCTGGTGCTGATCGCCTCAGTCTCAAGGAGGCGACATGGCTCGGTTTTCCTGTCTTTCAGTGCACTACCGAAATCGGGGGATATTCTTGGGATGCTAGTGTCTATGAGGGACTACGAAAATTCCACCAAGGTAAAGGTTTAGATCCAAACAGTCTGGACCTTGCCCAGCATCTAGAGCACCCACTTTACTAATTTTTGGCCGATGCAGATTCCACTTTTGCACATGGTAAGCCACCCATTTGAACCAAAACTTTGGCTTTGACTCAGACATTGAACAAGTGAATGAAGGGGACTTTGAGGAAGTAGACCAAGAGGATTTAGATGCAGAGAGCGGGCCAAGTCAGACGACCCACTGACTGAGGCATCAGTTAGCAAAGATGTTGGTGAGTGAACTGTCCATTGAAACCTGATTATTATGCTCTGCAGTTCACTCCAATGCAACAGACGGCAACGTCGAGGGGTCTCATGCAAGAGGAAGATGCCCATGACTCGGACTCAGTCCACACTGTCTGTGGGTCAGACCATTTCGCTGAGAATCAGGGCGAGTACCAGTGATTTCGTGTTTGCATTAAGCAATTAATTTGTATTCCATCCTCAGAACCACTAGCCCCCGACGCAAGCAGCGTTGCAGAGAACAGACCTGCTTCACCCCGCACTTCCCGCAGAAATGCTTGCGCTCTCAGGGTCACTCAAGGTGTTGATAGCCATTCAGCTTACGCTCATTTTTATTCCTTGGGTTATCTTGGCTGTACGAGCACAAGTGATTTCGTTGGAGATATGGATATATAGGATGATATGTGAAACTTCATATCTGAATGTATAAAATCAACTCACAGATCCCTCAATGTTGAGTCTGGATAATTTGCTTTTCCTCTCCATGTTCTGTTCTCTCTTCCCTCCCTTTTGCAGTTTGAGATTCCATTGATCACCCATCCAACGCGCTCGGTTGGAGTGAGACGGGTTCCTGTCGAGGGCTGATTGGCGTGCTATATCTTCATAGCCCTGAAGTTGCTCCGTCTATATCTTTGGGTTTATTTTCGGACAGCTAGGCCCCTTTCCTCAATTGCCCTCGATTCTCGCCGAGTACCCTCATCGGTGTCGCGTTCCCGGGCCAATTCCACTTTATCAGGTCCGTTCAAATTTTCTCCCTTTCATTCGGTTGGTTCCGCAGAGAATCGGGGGAACCAGTGATTTTATGTTTGCACTAAGTAATGATTTGTATTCCACTCTCAGGACTACCAGCCCCCAATGCGGGCGGCGTTGGGGAAGCAGGTAAGACTCACCCACAATTCATGCAGAAATACTCGCTCTCGGGGCCACTCAAATTTGTAATGGCCATTCAGGTCACACTCATTTTGTTCCTTGGGCTATCCTGGCTGTACGAACAGGTTGTTTGCTGAAGATACGAAGATGTGGAACTTCGTAGCCCTGGCTGAAATTAAGCGACTGACTTGTTTTGCTTGTTCCGGAGACCACCTGTCGAAGTGAGGGGTCTTCATCTCATACATCTATGCCTGGCCTTGACCACGATTTGACTCCAAAACAGATGCCTCGACCTTGGGATTTTTGCATTCACTTCTCATCTTCCTAATTGCTTCTTTGCCCCTCTGCTTTTGCGGTTCAAATACAGCCAACACAACACCGACATGCCCGAGCCGGGGGTGATTTTTTGTTCCAGCCCTATTCTCCATCTCTTTTGACTAACCCCGATTCGAATATCAGACATTTCCCGCATTGAAATTGAGGGTGTGTAACTCACTATGCATAATATCGTCGAAGTCAAGCTTGTTAAGATGGGGACTTGCCCCTTATGGCGTACAGCGGCACTTGAGACAAACCGCCTCCGCCCCTGATCCTTTTTGGGAAGGGCTCCCTGCGGAGCTTGAAACCTGAGAGCTGAGGCGCACACCAAACAAGCACCCCTCTGTCTTCCTCCTGCAGGCCATCCACTCGAAGACCCGGTTGAAATTGCATACACACCGAATATGGACACTCATTTTTATAGCTGGCAGACTTCCGATGGAATGAGGGGAGTTGCAAACGGAGGTCGGCTGGACACGGTGAAACGGTGCACTTCTTATATACTAGGAATAGCTAATTGATAGGTATTGCGAACAAACACCCAAAACAACCAACCACAACCAATCTACCTCCAAAGATCTAAGTGCTTCTCTTTGTGAGTTCAGGTCCGGGCCGTAGTATGTGACCAACAGGTTTGAACAAACACAAGTTTGATTTATAGGCTTCTAACAACACACTCTACAACATACTAGCGATCTGAAACCGCCAACAGCACACTGCTAGGAACCTAGGGATGGTCCGGGGGTGTGTTTATATGGGGTGGATACAAGATGGCTGGGCCGCTAGGGTCGAGAACACCAGGGGCAGAGTATGTAGCTTTGTGAAAATCCTCGCTAAAGGGCAGCCCCAAAGACTACTGAGGCTAACAAAAAGGGACTTCAATCCTCAGACGGCAAGACTCTCCTTGACCGCCGACCTATTCCTTAACCAAGAACAGGAACCTTTCCGCTTTTATCGGCACTAGTTCACTACAAGCATCCAGCTAGCAACCCAACACACTGCGACAGAGCTTCCATCTATATCGGGGTGAAGGCAAAGTAACTGACAAGTTATAGCCAAACTAGAGGTGGGGCCACCTAGTCCGACTTCTTCTTAGTGGGCTCAAGCCAACACACAATCCACCTAGCAAGCGATCCAACACACTACGACAGAGCTTCCGTCTTGTCGGGGTGAAGGCAAAGTCACTAGCGCAAACTGCAGCTGGGTCTCGAAGAGAACACCCTTGTTTTATATGTGGAGGTCTAGGACCAACAACACGAAACCCTCAACTTAGTCACTTGATGTTTCCAGAGTCCACAGTTTACTGATTCCAATATAAAGACTACTACAAGTGAAGTTTGGTATCAACCTCCACTAGCAGCCTGAGTCCATTAACACCAGCTTCGTCCAAAGTCTGGGGTGTAATGTTCTTAGACCCTAGTCTGTCCTGCGCTCCCTTTTATGTGAAAGCGAGCTGAATAATACAATAAGCAATATTAGATGATAAGAAATATGGTCAGCCAATGAGACGACTGCTGTTTGGTTTTGGGACTGGTTTGGTATATGCCAGGTCAGCCTCGCTGACCGGCTAGTGTTCACCCATGGGTATATCAATGGATCCTCAGCCCTCCGTCTAGGCCGAGTACCCCTTCCGGACCAACTGGCGATATAGCCGGTGATCTAGGTCATCTCTACTTCCGTCAGAGTGTCGATCTATTACATCTAGGTGACACAGTGTTGGGACCAGACATCAATGTTCATAGCTCGTTGGTCAGAACATCGATCCGCCCTCCGGTCATCGGTACAGGCTGTACGATCGTCCCTAGCTCCGTTCCAATAGCCTGCTTGCTATTCCCCTTCGCCCTAGCTGCCTAGATCGGGCACTAGCCTCATGTTGCCTCATCTCGTATGAGGGCCTGACTTGGATATCCATTCCCATCATTTGGATGATTTCCCACGCTCGCCATGGATAAATCCTCCACCACAATAGACCGATAAATTTCTAGTGTCTACTGATCACCTTCGAGACACTGAAAGATTGTTTCCTGTCTTTCCCAAAGGAATTTGAGGGAGCAATGTACATATAATATTGTGGGAAATCATCCAATGGATATCCAAGTCAGGCCCTATCTCGTATGTCGTGGTATGTCTTTGTCAAAGTCCTAGCTGGTCGCTAGTTGGGATATTCCGTCTAGCGCTGTCTAGTTGCTTATCTAGAGATTAGATAGTACCACCGGTTACCGCGCCAAGCTTCCTAGCTCAAGGTGTTGTCCCCTAGCTGTACTTCCATCGTAGATATCTGTCTGCTAGACCCTCGCTAGCCTCGTCGCAAGTCATCTCTGGACTACTAGAGTCTCCTAGGTCATGTCTCATGAATGTATAGGCAGTGGTTTAATCCCTGGTTGTTTGTACACTCAGCTAGCAGCTAGCGCATCACACTAGTGCAGCCTCGTGCTACAGTCAGCAGTTAGGGCTCGCTCTGACTCTCCTTTATATCACCTAACCAGTGGTCCATGTACTAGCTAGGATGCTGGTAACAACAGAAGTGCTAGTTGCTTCCCATTGTATAAATACTGGTCATAGGAAATCGCAAAATTAGCCCTAGATGCCGCGCATTTATGTTATGCCATTTCAACGGCATTTTATTTTATTTTTTCAAAAGCTATACACGCTCATGATAGTGATTTCCCCCACAAGCTTCAAGTCCGACGACATATCCAATGGCATGATCAAGCTATGTATCCGGTGTCTCACCGTCTGAGGCCCATGGCTCAGCCAGGCAAACAATATTTCCACCGCCTCCGGATTACATCCAACTTCAAAGATTATGGTACTTCCTCATCTTGCAGTTCGTGCAATATTTTCATTGACCTGTTCGACCAGTTCTTGTGTGTGATGTGGTCCTCAAGCTCGAAATTTCAGGAACTAGGGAAGAGCCTCCGACCGGATTCCTCTTTCCCTGCCCACAGAAAGACTTCAAAACTGGCCAATCATCTTTTGTTGGCCAGACTGTCCCGCCTACTGGTCTTTTGATCCATCTGGTGTTGATCAGCTCGGATTTCCCACCTTCTGGTGTGCAGCTGAAATCGGTGCATTTTCCTGGGATGCCAGTGTCTACGAGGGACTGCAAAAATTCCACCAGGCCAAGGGATTTGATTCAGATACTCAGGACCTTACCCGGCATCTGGGCGAGCCGATTTATCAATTGGTGTCCGAAGGTGATTCTTCCTGTGCTTGGGGCCCAAAATAGAGAGCTTGAGCCCAAGCAGCATGCCGCTTTTAGGTTGTGCAAAAAGTGGCATGCCACTTTTTTCTTTTTTTCCTCTAAAGGGCATTAACAAGGTGCAAGAGCATCAGGGTGTGTGAGTTTGAGGTGCACACAAAAGTGGTAAAAAAGCGGCATGCTGCTTGGGCTCAAGCTCTCTAATATACCCTCTGTGTGACTGAAAAATGTTCCCAGTGAACAAACAAGCAGAAGATTGGGATGCAGACAACGAGTCGAACTACAGGCAGACATCTATCAGTGAGTAAGTACAAACCCATGCAGAGTTGAAACTTCGACTTATCTCATTCAAAACGATAGACAGCAATGCCAAAGCATCTGAAAATACGATTCGGATGTAGACAACGAGTCAAACTATCGACAGACATCTGATTGTAAGTGAATCTGACCGCAGTCAGTAAAACTTGATTTTTATCTCATGATGCCACCACGTGACCTTCTCACAGTTGAAACCCAGCCTCGGATTCTAAAGCCGTAGACTTGGGGAGTCTGCGCCACGGGATACAGAAGACGTTAGGGACTAGGAACCCGTACAGGCGGATCCTAGTCCCTGGATGCACCACATATGACAGGGAGGCGTACACGAAGTACAGGAGTGGTTGCAAACCCGATCGGGGTTTGAACTACTGGATACAATGACACTTAGGACTAGGAAACCTGAATGTTGGGTCTCCTAGGTCCACCGACGCCACGGAAACCAACACAGAGGAGTCCAGGAGCATCAGCATTAATGCTCCTTAGTGCTACGGTACAGGAACTGATCGCGATTGACCGCGATCACTTTAATTTATTAGAAGCCTATATAAGCACAGTAGAATCTCCATGTACAGTAGATTCTACCTCGTCTAATCTCAGGCTTCTACCTTGGCTTGACATAGGCATTGTCTCCACTCCTTCACATTGTACTATGGGTTGTATCCATGCCCCGGGTTGTATACCTGAGTGGATATCACACCCTCTTCGACTCGTTCCGGGTTCTGCCTCGCATCCCGACCTACGATATACGGCCTCCTAGGGAGGACACCGTAAAACTGGTCCTACTGCTCGGTGATAAGCACAGGATTTGTCCACCCATGTAATCTTCGCTTTTTCGTGTTTTCATGACAAGACATGTGCCGGGCTACGCTCCAGAAGCGTCAGTACTGAGGTTTCCAAGTAGCTGGCAGGGCAGGAACCACTGAGTAATGGATGGGAAAGGGGAGGAATACTCTGGAACCATTGGCATGTGCTCGCTCCGAAACCTGTAGGAGATGTGTAGCCCAACGATCAAGTGGAACGTGAAGTCTACTCTATTCCCGCTCACGGAACTAGATGGGACGGACTGGAATCCTGTTGTGGTGTGTTGGACATGAGACGCGTAGCGCGTTCTGATCATATGATCACTGGAAGGGCTGGGAACATCACATCCTGATGGATCCACGCCGTCCCGGGCATTCCGGATAAGGGATGGTCACTAAGCGAGGGTCCGATCACTTGGACCTACACTCGTCGGCCTGGAGCAAGTACCCATACTGGGAAGTACTTTGAATGCGGTATCCCTGGAGAGCTACGGACTGGGAGCTTATGTTCCAGACGTTCCGGTAGACAGGAAAGGCACGGGCATTGGGAGGAACAGCATATACAGTCGGGATCGACATAGGGGATTGGTTGGGATGGCTCCGGCACAGTCTGACCGATCGTACATATGCACAGGATGGCACTAGGATCGTGTGCTCGACATGGGCAGCCAATAGAAGGACCCAGATACCCATTCTTACGACAGATACACGGAAGTCGGACGGATAAACGGACTATTTTACTCATACTTACTTATTCTTGGACGTTTCCATGTGTTTCAGCGCTTTGTATTTAGTAGCAGGGGCATCTTGGGCGACTTCATGGAATCACCCCCACAGCTAGTAGGCGGAAACACTTGCGAATTGGGCAGATACCGGGGAGTTCGAACAAGGTGTCTCTTAGAATTCATCTTGGCTTGGAATCTTTTCTTTTGTGATTGGTATCCTTGGGATCCAACTTTGCTGTTCGTCTGGAATAGTCTGAAAGTGACTGGAACAGTTGGGATTGTGCAGAGTACACACTTGGTTGTTTGGGTTGTGTTGTGAAGAGCTTGGGATCGGAACCCACTACTGTTGAAGAGCTTGGGATCGGAACCCACTACTGTTAAAGAGCTTGGGATCGGAACCCACCACTGTCTGGAGCACTTGGGATCAGAACCCACTACTTTTGTTACTGTTTCACGCTTGGAATCGGCATCCACCTCACTTTGGAGAACCCCAGCACCCCATTCTCGTTTGTTTTCATAGCTGAGAAGCTTTACATCATCGCGCTCTGTGCTTCCTGTCTGTTCGGGTCTACCCTCGTTCACTCAGATCTAGCCTGAACACTTGCACAGCGAGGGTTCCATTTGCATCAACACTCTTGTTGCGTTCTACTAGCTTTCCTGTCTGTTCTGGTTCCATTCCGGTTCACTCAGATCAAGGCTCAAGTACTTGGACTTCGTTCCAAGGACTTCTATAAACAATACAACGCTCTCTCCCTCGTTTCCGAGGTCTATACCATTCCCTGCAACCTTTTATAAGGCCTTGTACCAGGGTCTGATACTCGTCTGTGCACGTCTCGAGCACTTCCGTTCCATTCCGACGCACTTCTGTGTGTAGGTTCTAAATCTGCAGGAGCTTTGATTAAACAATTCGCCCATAGACCGGAATCCGGGATTTGGATTAATCAGGAGCTACTGGTGGTGTGGGGGCTGACCGAGGGAGATACTATGGTGGGGTTCAATCAGGATGAGTCTTCAATCCTGTTTAATTCGGAGGGGGTTAATCGGGATCAGTGTTTAATCTGGGCAGCTGTTTAAACAGGGGAAATGCAAAAAGGTGCCACCAACAAGAATGGAACACAAGACCATAACATGATGAAGGACATAAGAAGAAGTTGTACTTAACCACTACACCAGAATGGATATGACCTACACTGGAACAATGAATATGAAAACACCACATAAATTGTTCAACTCCTAAACTCTGCAGAGTTTGTTCTATCCCTTTGGTAGGGACATGTCGGCCGCCCTGCCTGTTGTTAGACAGTGGTTACTATTTGCAAACAGTTAAATATCCAGTTTCCCAACCACTGCTGGAGGTCTTTAATATATCTGAACATCTTCCTCAATTCTTTATACATGCTATATCCCTCTCGACTTGCTCAGGTTAATACTAGTCCCCTTCCAGTAAAGCCTTTGCATTAGTACCTAGTTTTGTAATTAGTTTCAGATTGTCACCTGAGAGTACAAATTGACAGGGATATGTGACAGGAACAAGAACCATTAAGGAGGTGATCAAGAGATCTCTGACTGGATAATACCACTACTATTTAAATACAGGTGCTCAAGGTCCTGCTCAGAATGTAGGTCTACATGGCCAACATATTGAGTAAATTGTCCTCCTTGGGCAAGTCTGGGAGACAGGTCAGCTTCCACTAACTCTGGAGTCAAATTGGGCAGAGTTGTGTTTGCTGAACAATTTATGAAGTGTTTCATATTCATTGTTCCCATACTGGTCCTATCCACTCTGGTGTAGTGGTTAAGTACAACTTCATCTCACGTTTTTCATCATGTTATGGTCTTTGTGTTCAATTCTTGATGGTGGCACCTTTTTGCATTTCCCCTGTTTAAACAGCTGTCCAGATTAAACACTGATCCCAATTAACCCGCTCCGAATTAAACAGGAGTAAACACACATCCTCACTCGGTCAGCCCCCACACCACTAGATCCGATTAATCCAAATCCCGGATTCGGGTCTATGGGTGAACCGTTTAATCAAAGCTCCTGGGGTTACTGGTAGGTTTGGTTTTGGTTGGTGTTTTCTTGATAGGTTCAGAGCACATTGATCATCGGGGAACACATGAGCTACTAGCGTCTATCAGGTTTATCCTGGTGGGGTTCTCGTCAGGTTACTCACTGTTTAGCCGACCCAGAGGCGTTGCTGACATCAGGCAGCACTGACTGTAGCTCATGCGGTGCCCCCAGGAACGCCAACAGCGTGAATCATGACCATCACGGTAAGGGAATTGTTTTGTGTTCGTCCCAAGCAGCTAATTTGTACCTGCATGTTCAGCATTGACAGCTTATGAGTCGACAACCGGGCAAGGGGAGTGCACAATGCCAACCCTTCGCAATGAAACACCTACAGTCTCGGGGACATTCACATTCCTGATGAATGGCCAGCTCGCCCTCATTTTGTTCCTCGGGTTATTCTGGATGTAAACATTGGAGATACGTAGATTCAGATGTGATGTCTGTCCAAAGTCTGTCCCTCAAATTCATCATTGACTTTGCGTTCACTTGGAAACTGGTTCCCCCCATCATGCAGTCATCCCGAGCCTGTCAGCTTGCCCCTTGTTTTTGTTCGAGTTCACAACCGACTCAAATATCAACTCAACGCAGTTCAGGATCCGGGACGGACAATGCGGCACTACTCGGCACGATCCAATCGGCGCCGTGCGGTACGGCGATCATCGGCGCAGGGCAAACAGCACTCCTCAAACACTTGATCCGCACCGGCAATCCGGCACATTGCAGTTGCGGCGCGGAGCTGCAGATTGGTCGCAGGAGGTGGAGACATTCAAGGTGCAAAATAGGTAATAAATTCGTCGTTCTACACTACTGGCCATGGGCACTCTCATCCAGCTATGCATCGCACAAGTAACTGAGAATACAGCGGGAAGAATTGAATGGAGATTAACTTATTCATCCTCTAGATTCGGCTCCTTGCGATCGGCGAAGAAAGGAGCATTAACATCCAAGGAACCAACACGGGACTCCTTTGTTTCGCTTGCATGGCATTGAAATATGTTCTACTCCTTCTTCAAGTCCATCGCGAGAAAATAATTCGACACTGCAAGTTCAGCTCATGACACCCACCTGCCCATGACAAAGCCAGCCGGCAGTTCAAACTCGAATCCAACTTGAGTCAGCATGCGCGCGCGAGACTCGTTTGAATTGGATTTGGATTTCGATCCGCGTTGTTTGGAAAAGGATCGACTTGGGGTATGTGTTCCTAGATATTGAATCTATTTCGATGCGCCAATCAGTCGCCCCCCTCAAGCAGCAGGCAAGAAGAAATTGGAGGCGCGGGATTGTATTATTGAATTGCATGAACGAGTGCGCCTGACCTAACTGCATTATCGGATTTTATATAATACTCTTTTCAAGCAGAGAGATGTGAGATTGAATCAGTAAGTACGATAAATGATAACTGGACACGGGGATGAGGCCACCGAGGCCTACGCGCAGGGATCGAGCGAGTAGGGACCTAGATGGGCGAATGGGACCGGAGCGCCAGGGATGAAGGTATAAAGAGGAGGGTCGCGCGCGCGGCGCAAGACCATACCCTCGGCGTGTGGAGCACCAGACATCGTACTTGTAGAGCGAGGCCGGGCGCAAGTCGGCACGGCACAAGCAGCGGCTGGGGCAGACAGACCTAACGCGTGTCGGCATTAGTGGGGTCGGCACATCGGAGGTGCGAGAGGGGGCAAGCGGCAAGACAGGGAAGGCAGGAATGACAGAGGCCGGAAATGGAGGAGATGGGGAAGGGGTGAGAGCAGGGAAAGGAGGGACGGAGGGGAGGACACGCTCGCTCGCGAGTCGAGTTGTACTGGGATGGGCAAGGGCGTCGAGAGTGCGTGTGCGTACGGCCGAGCTTGAGTCATAGCGAGCAAGTCGGTGTCAAAAGGCGCGGCAGCGTGTAGCTGGAGTCAGCGGAACGCAAGGCCAAGCTCGGGGCGGGGGTTGCGTCGGGCAGCAGCGCGTATTGAGTTTGAAACAGTGGAGTGTGGCGGGAGCCGGAAGGGGCAGGAAGAAGGGAGAAGGATCAAGGGCAAAGGACGAGGGACGAGGGTGAGTAAGCGTGGCGCAGGGGTGGGAAGCGTCGAATGACGAGGAGGAGAGAGGGGGAAAGTGGAGGGGAGGGGAGAGATCGTGTGTGACAGTGTGCCTGGTGCGATCCGAGACGAGATACGAGCAGCTTGGAGCGCCAGGGGGGCATCGCGCCCGCCAATGTGCGGGCGAGTAAAGGAAGGTCGTGGAGCGCCGGCTTGCGTGAGTAGATGCGATTGCGCGGTGCTTTGGCTATGAGCGGCGCGATGAGGGAGTCAGCGGCGCGGATATGTGTCGGGCAGCAGCGGCATGTATTGAGCCTGACGCAGCGGTGTCGTTGGTGGAGTCGAAAAGGGAGCAGGGAGAAGGAGCAGGGGACAAGAGACGAGCGCGAGCTGGCGTTGCGCGAGCGCATAGGTCGTCGAATGGAGAGGGCTGGGGAATGTGGAAGGGAGGGCACGGCTCGTGCGCGCCTAGTGCGATTCGAGGCGAGGTCGTCCGAGCGGGTGAAGCGCCCGCCGGACATCGCGGCGGGACACGGGCAGTGTGCGATTGCCCGGTGGTTTCGAAAAGAGTGAGATGAGGGAGGAGGAAGGGGAAGACAAGAACGAGTGAGGGCGGAGATGTGGTAGGGAAAATGGAGGGTAAGGTGTGGAGAGATGGGGCAAAGCGAGGAGGGATTGGAAATAGGGAGGGATAAAAGGAAGGAAAGAAGGGCGGGGCAACGTGCCCACAAAACTGCCAGTCGAGACGGCAATGGGGAGCGATGAGAGACTGAGAGTAGCGTGGTTGCGCAGTCGGAGAGTGCACAGGACTAAGGGGGATGTCAGTGCCAGACGCGGAGCAGCGGGACAGAGCGCGTGCAATGAATGCACCTGAAAGCCTGTATCCGTCCATCTACTCGCCTTCTCTCCATATGTTCGTAGTGATTACGGCGGGAGTCGAGTCAGTTAAAGGCGGCAAGCTCGCGACGCGCTTGAGGGCGTGGCCCGGACCGTACTTGTGCCGCACAAGCACCGGCCGACGTGGCTGACAAACAAGTTGTGGTCAGCCACGTCGGTGATTGCCGTTTCATGATGCCGGCAATTGCCTTGCTCCTTGCTTTCTCCACCACAAGCCAACTCAGTAAGCGTACCAGGCCTGTTTTGCTTGCTTTGCGACTCGTGGAGACGTTCCTGCCACATTTTCCAAGCCCTTTGTCAGCATTCTCGCTCCTGGATCGACTGCATGATGGCTCCCAACGCTCGACTCTACCCGTACTGGAGGTGACCAGGAGGTCTCTCTTGACATTTGCACTTCAGTAAAAACTCAGGACGCCTTTTGCTCTCGTTAATTCTGTTCTCCGAAGAATCTGGTTGACGCCCATCGCGCAGTTAAGCAAGCGCTGGTGAGAAGCACTTGAGCGCCAGATCGTGGGCAGCTGTGCCTGGCGATGCGGGCGATAGGCGCGCGGGCACTTAAGCTTGCATGCTGCGAGAGCAAAAATTAGACTCCAACACACATGGTCTACCGCCTCGATCACAATTCTGCCGCCAAGTTGAACTTGTGAGTCATCCGACCACACTTGTCTTTGCATTGCCGACTGGCATTCACTCCAAAAAATGTGATGTATCTGCGCCCCCGAAGATGCTCCCGATATTGTTAATCTATGAATGAGAATAAGAGAAGCAGAAATTGTACCTGATATGCAACAGACAAGTCGGACAGATTTCGCAACCCATATGGTGAGTACTGGAAAGAAATCTAGGGCTTCCGATATTCCCCGTTTCAGCCGGAGTTTATCTGTGACTAATATTTCGACTGATACTCAAAGTATCAGTGCTGGTTTACGTGCAACCGAAGATGCCGTAAAGCCGAATCAGCATGACTGATACTATCAGCTGATTCTTTCCGTATCGGGTCCGCGGCTGATACTGCCGCTGATACGGGCTTTACGGCATCTTCAGATGCACGTAAATCAACACTGATACTTTGAGTATCAGCCGCAATATTAGTCATAGCTAAATTGCGGCTGAAACAGGGAATATCAGGTGGTCTGAAATTGCTTCTCGTACTTCCCATACAGGTTACAATTCCAGTGCGACATATTTGTTGAATATCACGTACAATTTCAAGCACTCTTATTTTTGTTCATATACTAATGGTATCAGGAGTATCTTCAGGAGCACCAAGACATCACATTTAATATTGAAGGCAGCACTCTTCTCAAACATGTCATATCAGCTTCAAGTCTTCGAGATGTATTCTGTGTAAGTAGGAATAGGCATTCTGGGGGCATGAGGGACCTCGGAGAAAGCGTGAAACCAAGTAAGCCCTCGAATCACACTCTACCCAGCCGTAAACTCATACATAGCAAGTCCTCCCCAACCATCCCATTTTTCGCCTTTTCGTTTATCGGTGGTGGTCTCCCGAGGTGTATCTGGCATATCCAGGGCTTCTGCGATTCAAGTCTGGCCGCAGCGCGGTGGACCTCTGGATCAATTTGGGTGTTTGAAGTTGATCACCCGCGAAAGACGGGCCCATCTCCGAGCACATGTTAAAGTCGCGAAGATCTGTCACTTGGGAGTCAGGAAGTGTCACCCTCCATTCTTCGCGGTCAATGACGAAGGAACTGTCTAACATAGTTGTCCGCACTGATCCCCCGACAGGCACTCGGTGAGATATGGAGGCTTGACGATCACGGAATGTGCAGCTCAGTTCATGCTATTCTCATTTCTCGATCACGCTTCACTCATCTGTGCCTGTTTACATAGAGTGCCTCATTCCTCTCACAACCGTTCAAGCTGTCTGCGATCTGGTTTCCCCGATCGAACCGGAGCCCGCCAAGGCACATCTTCACAGCACGCATTCAATTTGTTGAACGCGGCCTGAAATCATGTCCATCATCAATTCCTGTGTGATGTATTAAACTGACCATTGATCAGCCAGAAATACATCGGTATAGAAATTGCCAACGAAAGAGTTAAGTGAGATAGCTAAAATGTTGCGTCGCTCAAGCTGAGGACGGTAAAAGGGATGAACTTGTCTTCATCTCAATTTTGGACCCGGCTTCAGCAGATATTCGCAAGAAGAATGGGAGATGCTGCTATTCAGAGTCGTTCCTCCTAGGGAATCGTTCCAGAATGCTAAACCTTCTTGACAGAGGCGCCAATCCTACGACTACGTCAGATCCCCCGATGCTATAATTGACATGAGGCGCCTGGGGCGCTCGTCTTCTACAAGAGCAATGAAGGTTGGAGCATCATTAAACCAAACCCTCAATCGTTGTTCTTCGTAGGATGGCAGCAAGATGGCAGGCACTTGTACAGCTGTGTCGGCGAAAACAATATCCCACATCGCCTGAAACGCCCGCATCGAAGGTGCTCTTTCCGCGTCACAGTTTATAAAGCGGGTATACTCACTTGGCGTCAGGATCCGATGTATTCGCCAGCCGTCGATTCAGCGGAGTTCTTCCCCCCGTGCTCTGAACTCCATCCGTCGCCTTTGAACAAAATGGCATGGCTAGAACCGACACCGCAGAGTCAAATTACCAGCGACACGTTACAGGCTGTGCTCCGGGGACGGAAGACTTGGAAATCACGGGGCGGTGAGCCGATCTGGCCACTGGATCTCGAGGCTGCATTACTTGAAGGCAACTAAATTTATTGGACCATCATATATAATTTTACCAACAGCATAATACAGCTTTGGAGAAATATCGGCCGGAGGACTGTCGAGAGACACTAATACTCGGTCGCTTCCCGGGGCGAAACCGCTTCATCTCCGACTACATTTGTGACAAAACCGGGAAGCGACGTTCTCCTAAACAGGTCGGCAGTCGTCGGACTGTTGCGAAGATACGCGGTGTACGTAGCCTATTGTCTTCGCCGCGAGTGATCTTACCCCATCTTCCAGTGCGTCGACTGATATTCCCTTTCCCCAAACCGCCACCATGTTCCGTATCCTCGGTGGCCACCAATAGCGCCACCGCCTCTATCGTCCCGCCTCCCGAGGAATGGTTCCATCCGGACACATTGTCTCCGCGAAACACAATTATTTACATAGACATTCTTCAAGAGGGACAGCATGAGCGGAGTGTGTGCGGATTCACCTCCCCCCCGTGGCCGGATGTCGAGGATGGCACTGTTATCCACGCCTCAAATCGCCCGCGGCGACTCAAATCTATCAGCCCGACGGTATCCTTCGCGGCGCCGTCACCACTCATAGCGCACTCGCGGTTTACCGTCCGTACTGGAGACATGGTTCTGCATACCGAAACAGCCCCACTAGTGCTTGTGGTTGACCAGGCTCTGCAGCCGCCGGTTTTCTTGTACAGTACCCAACTGGTCCCCAAATATTGGAACGTCATAGTGGATAGTCCAGGCGCGTCTCAATAAAAAATGTCTTTCTCTTGCCTTTCCAAGCTAACCTCTCGAATCAGATACCACCAGATTCACGATTTTCCAAGACGTTGTTCAGACCGAAAACTCGTGTCTCCTCTTTTCAGCGACGTATAAATTCAGCTACCCAAGACGTCCTGACATCCCATCGCTGCCCTCCCGGAGGCTGTGGATTGGCCGCCGACGATATGACATATACGCCCTGTAACCAGGCCGTTTCGCAAGTCGACACACAATGCTCAGTATATGTTGCCCCACCACGGACTACCCCACTCCTCCATTCGCAGAAAACAACAACTATGCAGAAATGCGATGCCGCCTCCTCCTCCTTTCTCTCATTCCCAGCTGATCTATCGAACTATGTGAGTGCTCTGATGCATTTAGCTTACCCCCGGGCTGAGCCAGAGATCCACAGATTTCCTAGCAATGCTGGAAGAAAATTGAGACGATGTCTTTGGTTGAGAAATCGGTATTTAATCTGCTCCACGCTTTCCAAATTGTAGCGGGCCGAAGGTCTACTCAATTTCGTCTCGATCAATGTACACCACTGTCTGTGGACCCACGCACCACAAACCCCTTCAAATTCATTCCTGCCGACTCCCAACCGGCTTAAAAACCCAAATAACTTGAGGAACAAGATCAGCGACGCCTGGACATTTGAAGTTTAAGGTGGTTGGGACTGGAACTTCAAGGTCTGGGTAGGAAGACCCAGTCGATGCATCCACTGAGAGACTGTGAATTGGCACAGCCTCAAAACAATTTCTCCCTCTCACCGTGGTGCATCGCTGGCTTGGTTATATATTCCACCTCTTGCACGCTGGGCACTCCGCTTGGATCTTCGTCTTCATGAGTACATCCATCGTCAACTGCTCGTTATTCGGTTTAAAAAAAACCTGAATATCTCTTCCTACTGCCGGCTCACTGTAAGCAAATGAAAGGTTCAGCTCGATAAAATATTTGTGTCGAGATGCTCGAGATCATATTGCTCCTGAGCCGGTTGATACAAAGACGAGTGTGGTAGGATGATTCACACACCTAACTTCGCGGCAGAATAATGGTGTGTTGGGGTCTAATTTTTGCTCTTGCAGCACGCAAGTGCCGACACGCCACGATCAACTTGAGCCTTGAGCCCTCTGATGCTATCTTGTGTTGCTCGCAACACCAGGCACAGTTGTCCACGGTCTGGCGCTCAAGCGCTTCTCACCAGCGCTTGTTTAATTGCGGGATGGGCGTCAACCGGAGGTTGTTCGGAGGTGTCTCGCGACGGGATTATCAGCACGATGAGAGCGCTTCGTGGCACTCAATCTGACTGTGTGTTACCTCTCCCTCTCTACCCTCTCCCTTGGATCCGTCGCTCATCCAATCCATCGACTCTCATGGATTTGTGAAACCTGCTCACTCAAGCCACAGTTCCGGCGGCATGAGATTCATAGGGAAGTGCATTTGAATTCACTGCACGAATGGATCATCTGACAGATTACTGACAGATCACTTCACCAAGCAGCTGGGACTCTGCAACTTACCGAACGACAGTACAGTCTGGGGGAGTGATGCATCACCACCTCTCCAGAGAACAACACCATGATGCATCCAGAACTCTCCCGAGAACAGCGCCTGTGATGCATTACCCAGAGTACTGATCTTTTGGGTAGCCGGGCCATGTGCTTCCATCATTTTTGTAGGTAGGGGCAAGCTCGTCGTTGACAACGATGTCCAGGATGTTTCAGGTTGTGGTAGTCGGGGTTAGGCACCTTATCACCTCAACTCCTGCTGGTTTCGCTTTCTTTACTCGCAGCCTGCAGGCACTGCGAGCGGAATGCACCAGGTCCCCAAAACCCTCCTGTGAACCAGGAGGGCCTACGATGCGATACATATAAACATTTTGTTGTATAGGCATGATTGGGCGTGTTTATGGACCGCCGTCCATGTAATGTAACTAGGAATGAAAAGGAGTGTCATATTCATGATCTTGGTCCAATGAAAGCGTATGTAAAGCGTCGCCGGACTGCTTGGTCAAGTGTGCAGGCGTATCGTATCGTGGAGCATCAAATTTAAGGAATTCGAGAATTATAAATGGACTGTTCATTTTTTTCAATCGTATAAAATTACAATTGCTCGGTACGCAATGAGGGGTCTTCTTGTATCGTACACCATCAGTTTTTTTGGGGGATTTTATAGGTTATGGTGCGTACCAGTAATGAATGGACAGGGGAGGTGAGAAGAAATTGGGATTGGGTGAGAGCAGGTTTGTACTTCTTACTCATTTATCCGTCTGTTGAGAGATACATTCATTCATTCACTCATTCATTTATCAATTATAGTGCTGCGGGCCCTTTAGGGCCCATGTCGCACTTTACAGGAGGCTATGTAGGTAACGGCTGACATCGTGGGGTACGTAGGGAAGGAGGGCAAGGAGGGTGTAGGTGGAGAGGCGCCGAGAGTGTTTATGGTGTAATTGTTGTGGTCACAGATGATATTGTAGAAGTGTTTCGTATCAGATGTTACGTGCGAGATAAAAGGGAAGAGAGAGAGATAGGTAAGGTAAGAGGAAGGAAAGGAAAGGAACAGACGAGGTTTTACACATCATATCTTGGGAGGCGGCCCGTGGCGCGCACGAATGCGAGAACCGGGGCGGCATCTTTCTTGGAGGAAATTAAGGTGCGGAGGGAGAGGCGCGCGGTTTTGACGTGGATGATAAGGTGTAGGCGGGCAACGCGGTGGGCGGGGCAGCTGAGGAGGAAGTGGGGTACAGACTCGGCGACGTCGCAGTGCGGGCAGAGCGGGGATGGTGCGAGCTTGAAGCGATGGAGATATGCATTGAGCCCGATGTGGCCCGTGCGGAGCTGGGTGAGGACGCTGCATTGCGGCCTGCTTAGCCCTTCGTACATCTTCTCCAGCGCTTTGGAGGGGTTCGCGTCGTCGAAGGTGGAGATGCGGGTGTGCCGAGGCGACCTTGATCAGTCCTCGCACTGCACCGCGGACGCCTTCGCACCAGCTGCGATGACTGCCGCGCGGCTGGTGGGAAGAGGGCTCTCGAAGAGCTTGATGCGCGTCGCGAGTGGGGAGGAGGCTCCTTGGGCTGCTGCCTTTGCGCACGCGTCGACCGTTTCGTTACCGACGATGCCAACGTGTGCCGGTACCCAGTGGATGCGGATTCGGAGGGTGCGGCGGGCGCGGAGGAGGCGGGCGAGGATGGCGTGGAAGGCGGCGAGGAGGTATTGGCCGGGCTGGGGTTTGGGGGAGGCAAGCGTGGCGATGGCTGGCTGGCAGTCAATGAAGACATCTACGTCCGTCAGACGCGGCGTGCCCCCGATGATGTCCAGCGCGAGTATCGCCCCACAGACTTCGGATTCAAAGACGGTATGCTCACTTTCTTTGCCCAAGTGTTTCTGGCGCTGTTCCCCCACCACTCCGTTCCTCATCGCGACTGCAGCTGCCCCTACTCCGCCCTCGAATCCCGACCCGTCCGTGAAGATGCAGAAGCCTCCTCCTGCCACGATCCTGTTCATCTCGGCGCGCGCGGCGTCCTTGTCCGGCGCGATGCTTGTGGTGAGCGCGGATTCCGGGAGCGGGGCAAATCGTCGGAGCGGGTCGATGGTTTCGAAGTTGCTGCGGAAGATGGGGAAGGCTGCGATGAGATGGTGGATGGGCGAGCGGTGGAATCGTGGAACGCGCTGGCAGCGGGCGAAGGTGCCATGGACAGGGTTGGACGCAGGAAGGGCGGCAAGGCGGGCGGTGGCGTTGTAGACCGAGCGGTTGAGACGAGGGTGGATAGGAGCGATGTTGGCCTGGTAATTCTGTGTGTCCGTTGCGGTGGTTTTAAGCGAGCCTGTGAACAGCTTGCACGCCTGTCGTTGTACCTTGCCCAATGCCTTCGCGATCCATACCGTCCCGTTTCGCCTTGCGTGTTCGCGCTCCGTCACCGGCCGGTACCACAATGGAAGTGCATACTCCATCCTCGGGACTACCACCGTCTGGAACAATTGACGAGTGTAGGAGTGGGGGAGCCCGAAGGTGGGGGAGGAGATGCGGGACAGGGCAAGCACCGCCTTGGTCCCTCGGCGTTGCGCAAGCTCGACATGGTTCCGGAAGGAGAGCTTGTGGTCAAGTATTACCCCTAGGAGCTTCGCTGTCGGTTCCGGCTGTATGACAATGTTGCCTATCTTAAGCGGGATCGGGTGATAGTGAGTGGAGTGCCGACGAGGGGGGACGAAGTGGACGAGCTGGAACTTCGGGAGGTCGAAGCGTAGGCCGATGGCTTTGGCAGTGGGGAGCGCTGAGTCTTCCATGTGTCGACGCAGCAACACCTTGGTCTCTTGGATGGTAAAAACCCGTTTCCAGGCGGGAGTTATCGTCCACGAACCCAAGGGTTCCGCCCTCCAATAACGCATCCGCGTAGATGAGGTAGAGGAGGGCGCTGAGGGGAGAACCCTGGGGGAGGCCGTTCGGGACAGGCGACGGTGCTGATTCATGGTCGTCGAACAGGAGACTGGTGCTGCGTTCCGACAGGAAACTTGCCACTAAGCGCACGACTGGGGCGGCGACGCGTTTCCTCTCGAGCGAGCGGATGAGATGGTCATGGCTCACGGAGGGGAAAGCTTGGGAAACGTCCATGAGAAGGAGGCTAGCCACCTTCCCGATGTGCCACACATCCTTGACGCGCTGCACGAGTAGAAGCAGGGCATCAACGGTGCAACGGCCTGGGCATCCTCCAAACTGGTTCGGGGAGAGGAGGCCATGTCTCTCCGCGAACCCTGAGAGCCAGTTGGCGAGGACAGCCTCAACTACCTTTCCGAGGCACTCCTCCTCAGCGATGGGGCGGTGCACACCAGGCACGGTGTAGTCGCTCTTCCCGGGCTTCCGTAGGGTTACTGTCAAGAAGATCCGCCAGGTCTTCGGGAAGTAACCAGTACGTAGGCCCGCCTCGAGGGTCAACAATGTAAGTATTTGTTACTCAGAATATATACAATTACATTTGCTCGGTACGCCTTGAGCTGATTTTTTTGGGGGTTATACGGGGTTAGGTGAATAGTAGTGACAACGGACAGAGAGAAAGGGGCTATGAGGACGATGGTTACGAAAGTTACTTGGCAAAACTGACTTGGCCTGCCAAAAGTAACTTTACTTATGGCAGGCAAGTAAAGTAAAGTTAACAAAAGTAAATTCAAGTTAACTTGAGCAACTTCAAGCTAGAAAAAGCAATGGGCCGTTAGAGTAAGTTAACGACTCCCACCACAATATCCGCGTCTCTGCGTGCAGGAGTTGCCAGTAACCATGTGCATAACATTCCCATTGCTCCTCCAATAAGGATCCCACTTGCCATGAGTCCATGTGGCTAGGGAACATGAAAACCAACCCCTATGTGAAATGAGGCTTTGCCTTGTGGGTCGGGCGAATGAATAGGTGAATGGCAACACAACCTCTGCTGAACCTCCAAACCGTCACACAGGCCTCAAATTGCCTGAAAACCGCAGTCCAAAAATCAACTTTTTGTTGGTGTCACGCGCACATTCAGTCCTTGTCATGATGTAAAATTGGTTCAACTCTGTCATGGGTCATGGGGGGGTTCAAATTGAATGAAATTTTACAGTACTTTTTTTGAGTGTATTTACACAATTTTATTGACACAGAACGGCAAGCTCCTGTTTCCGTTGGACAGGGTAGGCATCAGCACTCCCGTAACCCTTGGCTGAACGCTGTCTGAATCCGAAGGCAACGCAAAGGAGAACTTTCGGACCAGCTCAAATAAAAGCACTTGCATCTCCAGTATTCTGCCACGGTGTGGTTACGTAGGTGTGATAAGTGCCAGAACATATCTGTTGGACTCACGCGAAACGCCAGCTTGATGTGATGTTGAGATGAATATTGATTCGGTCACAATGGTCTATGACTTACCCGAGACAGGTGCGGCCGCCGGCGAGGAAGGTCAAGCTGCCCAACAGAATCAGTGAGAAGTGAGAAATCGATACACAGATTGTGTACGGACCAAGAGCATCTGTCTGGCTAGCTGTACCGTCAAGCCATCGGGAGGGTTTAAATTCGTGGGCATCACTCCCCCACCGCAAACGAGTCTACAGGAGTCAAAATCACACAATTAGAGGAGTTAGCAGGAACACCCACCGATGGTCTGTCACCTGCTCACGATTCCTTAAGCAGAACAAGATTTGCCTGCGCTTCGCTCCGGCGATAGGGTCCTAGGAGTTACAGCGAGTAAGTCATCTTCATTCTGAGCACCGAAGGAATAGATATATTTGACTATTGTACGACAGCAACAAAAGTCGCAAATGATACACCTCCAGAGGACACTCGCTGTAACGAACTAGGGAATTTATTCATCGACATTAAGTAAGGTCAGCGGGCGTACCGTTGCGTGGGGATAAAGTGCCTTGAGATTTACAAATGAACGGGCGCAGAGTAGTCCGATAAAAGCATAAAGCGCGGCGTGTTCCGAGAAAATGTGGCGGCAGAGCAAATGTTGGATTCAGGTCGACACATTTCGCAGCTTTCTGTGGAAGTGGCCACCCAAACCTTTCACTGCAGCATTCAAGCTATTAGACACCAATTGGAAAGTTTGAGATCATGATCTTTCCCTCGACTCTTGAACCGCACGAGCTTGGTGGGGAATTGTGAACCAGGGGAAGATCAGACACTGCTCGAAGCCTCGAAGATTTTCGCAGAATAGAATGAGCTTTTTGTCTTGCGGAAGAGACCGTATGGACGGGTAACGGGCTTGGAGCGCGTTCTTCTCGGCAATAAAACATGAGGCCTGTCGAACGGAATAATATACCATCCATGTTGAGAGGCTGCAGAGCATCAGAAGATCCAAGAGCAGGTGTGTTTGAGGAAGTCTTTGGGACCGTCAAGATGAGAACAAACTGAACCGAAAATCCAGTGTCCAGACACAGTTTAAGTTAGCCTCTTGTGGTCAATTCCAAGTGTGAGAGATGCTTGAAAGTAGATCAACCAACTTGAGGAATCACCATCGACGTCGCCGAGTCGCAGGGAAATCGGGGTGAGGGAAGGAAATGCGAAGCAGATCCAATAACCGGGCCATTTATCAGGAAGATGTACGTGTCCGCAGCGCGAAGCGCCGAAAGGCTGTTGTCTCACGCGATGTGGCACCTCTCCTTAAGATCCCAATCAGGGTTTAACTCCGCAGTTCTCACTGTTTCTCAGCCCCAGAATAGAGTGAGCGGTGAGAAAGATCGTACAGATATATCCCAGATCGGGCCACCGGGCAGATGGTCTGCCAGTTCAAACGGTCCGAACGCTCCCTTGCTGTTGAACATCCCAGATTCGGAATTGATTCTGCAGCTTTCAACCTCGGGAATCATGGGGTGTGTGGGAATGATTGTGCGGATCGTGCAAAGCTACAATTATGTGCACGTCGATGCTGCCGGCGAGGAGTTGGGAGGAGCTGGCAGAGGTGAGACGACTTAGCTATAAAGGGGATGGAACCAAAGACATACAAACGAAAGCCGTCGATTTCGTCAAAGAAACGGCAGTCGCTGCGCAGTTACGGAAATTAACTGTGTAGATCGTCAGGGTTGAATATCTTCGGGCAGTGTGGGAACTCACGGAACCAATGGAATTACGAATGGCAGAAAGCCAAAGGAAGAGCAAACGAGCAACACTATATGGGGCTTTAGCACAGGTTACGAGGGATTTCGTTAAAGAACGGTTAATGTGTTGAGACGGTCCGTGATGCTTAAACCGGATTAAGCAGCTTAAGATGAATTATATATAGGTATAGTAGATTGAATATCACCCTCTTTATAAAATTAAGCCTCTCTGTCTGTCTGAAGCCGTATCTCCATTTGTAAACCTCTCTCACACGTCTGTGGTCAGCTGACAGGCATAAGTAGCTTATTTATAAAGTGGGGGCTGGCGCGAAGCACCGGCCACCGCTTGTACTGACTACTACTGCTACTACGGCTGCTTAAGTGCGCTTAAGCAAGTACCACTTGAGCAAAATTGAGTATACAGACTATTACTATACTGCTTGAGCTGCTTCAGCTGCTCAAGCCCAGCTTGAGCAAGTGCACCGCTTGCGCCCAATCATCTCATGGGTGGCAGTGGGGTTGTTGGGGGCTTGTTCGAGAACGGCATGGTGGAAGAGGGTCAGGTTGCGTGCGATGACGTGCGGGTCAAGGGCCAGGGCACTTGTACATGAGTCCATCCTCCTGTCCACGGCATGCGCGACGACAATGCCCCGCGCTGTGGCTGCGGGGAGCGAGGAGCCGAGAGCGAAGCAACTGCTGGGGATGCAGGCACGATGGGGTCGTGCACACCGAGCACATTGAGCAGACTGACCATATGCCCACTGCCGTCTGGTCTCAGTGAAAATGGCGTGGAGGAAAGGGCAGGGCTGCCCATCGGCTTCGGGGCATGCATTGCTTGCATCGACGCGTTTGCCGGAATCCCATGGGGAACAGTCGGCATCATGGGGAAGAAGATGTCGGGGATGGTCTCGGCGCGGCAAGACTCCCAAGCGTCGGCATCGGCAGGTGCGCCATGGAAGCACAGATACTCTCCGGCCATCCACGTGACCCGCGCCCGATGCTTTTCCATCTCATCCGGTCCGGCGCCCGACACGAGATACCCAGCGCACTGCATGAACTCGGTCTCGACGCGCATGCAGCCAGCAAGGAGGGGTGGGGAAAACAGAACAGCCAGCGCATAATCACACCATTCTGCACTTAAGCAGCTTAAGCCTCTCAACAGGTAAGCAGCTCATGGCTGTCGATGCTTAAGCAGGCATTCAAACGCCAAAAGCGCCAGGTAAGACCAAGGATAAAATCGGAGAATAAACACTGAATAGACATGCATAGCACTATCTGACAGCAACAGTTATCTCAAGATGTGTGGACGAGAGCTTGCACGTAACACGTGGCAGCCAATGCACAAAATCCTGGTGGCAACCGTCAGCGGCGGTGTTCCAAGCCGTCAACGGTGCAGATGGCTCTCCAGAGCTCTCCAGCAGATCAGCGCCTCCTAAAGATCATGATAACGTCGGCACAGTGTTGGGAAAGAATGAGAGGCATTTTTCAGGGATTGAATATGAGATAGGTGGACATGCTCCCACGTCAAGGGAAGGCGCAGTTGCATCTAGGTGTTGCAGGAAGCGGTGACATGGTGGTCGAGAGAAGAAAGGCAAAATTGCCACTGATTGGCGAGAGATCATTGATCACTGATCGATGGCAGTGCCGCTCTTTGTCTTTCACCTTTGGCCGCCTTTCTGAGGTTGACCACCACCTAGATGCTCTTCACCGTTCTCTACCCTTCCCCTCTTCCATTCTGCATTGTTTATATCTCTTCAATTGGCCTTCGCAGCTGAGAGCTCAAACTGGCGGTCAATCAGACCCGGCGCCACACATCAATTGATGTTTGCCACCTTTGTGTGGCGCCTGGGACAGCTATTACCATGTATGCTGTTCATTTCCCTCTATTACTGCTTCTCCGGTTCACCTCCCATTTCCTCTTTGCCACTTTTCGGTGAGGACATTGAATGCACCGGAGCGCTATTGCCCGGTTTTATCTCCGCCACTTGCTTCAAACACGGCTAAACCAGGACAAGACTGGGACTACACTTAGCTTTGGCGAGTCGCAACAATATTACCTAACCCGGCACCTGCTTCAGTGTCCGGGTTGCTTGAACGACTTCGCGCTTTGGCTTTGCTTAAGCAGCTTGGCATGCTTAAGCAGGTTTCATCACTTGCAGTTAGCCTTAGTAGTCTTTGTGTTTGCAGTGATGGCGCTTGAGCAGCTTAGCCGTCTTAAGTAGATTAAGCACAATAACTAACTTAGTGGTACGGTAGGCACAATTACCTATATACAATATTTGAGGCGTGCTTTAAGCTTAAGTGGCTTAATCCGGCCCGGCCCGTCTCAACGTAGTTTGCTTAAGCAAACGAGAGCTAGTTTTATTGATGGTAAGACGCTGGTGCAACAATTACACCTCCCCCTTGGACACTGGAATTGCGGTGATCTGCTCGCCCAATGCGGTGGTGATACTCTCTTTCAGCGGGGATGACGACATCACGGACGGCCCTGCGTTCCTTTATAGGTCTGGCCGAAAAGATCGTAAGACTTCCTGCGATGTTACGTCGTCAGTGTCATAGAATCTAACTTGGGGTTGCAAAATCACCTTGATGAAAGCATTCAACAGGGGCATATTATCATAAGCTACGTTGGTGCTCCTCTCGCTGAACATCACCCTGGATCTCGGCACGAAGCTGGTCTTGAGCTTCTGGATTGTGCGCAAGCTCCAGGAGTGCAAACGAAACCGCATTGGCCTGTGTATGAGATGATTACTGCCAGATGTACTCCGAAAGACGGCTTCCACACCGTTGTGTCCTGCCCAGCGACAAGTAGCAGTGGAGCTTGGCCCGCAATCTCATCCGGACTCATCCCAGCGCTCTTTCTTGCCTCCAAGTGACCGTGGCGACTGGTCGCTAAGCCTTTCAGGAATACACGGGAAGAGCCCGAAAACTCACCAAGCAAGCCATATATGTCGCTGTCAATATCTAACCCCTTTTGAGCTGCATCCATCTTCTCGTGAACGATACAGGAGCCAAGCTGACTCGCTAGATATCTGTTTTTGTGGATGACTGTAAAGGGCCGGGGTCGGCAGCAAACTGGCTATAACTGATACCCAGGATGGCAGGTGCACTCTTAGGGCATCAATAAGAATGCTGGCAGCAGAGAGGACTGGCCGTTAGAGGGCTATTGCCTTCAATAAATGCAATTATGAACGAAGGGAGAAAGGCTTACAGTATCTGGCTATTGCTCGATATCAGATCCTCTCCTAAGTCTTTCAAGGAAATGCCAAAGATAACTTAAACAGATGTGAGAGTGCCATTCACATGGAATGCTTTTAGACTCATATCATACTTTGACATATTGCGCTCAATGTTGCATCCCCCAGCAGTGGCCAGACATCTACCGTTGGTGTTGACATGGCCTCCAATCGGTCTGAGAGCTTCAAGAACCGAACCAATTAAAACGGAACAAACAAGTTTAGTGAATAAACTTGCCTCGTGTGCCAGTCTCTCAAACACAGATTGGTACCTTCGCACAATTGGGGCGTTGAATTTGTTATTCATCGCAGCACGGAATCTTTTGTGAGTGTCCCCTATGTTATACAGATGGTTGAGTACATTCTGCCAGGTATTACTCGTGGGAATGATCTTGCCTTTGACACAGCTGAGGCTAAGATTGCCATTCATTACAGCCAATGTCGGAACCGAAGGCGCGAGCGAAATCTTCGTGTTTGGTAAGTTTTCGAAGAATTCCTTGTAACTCAATTAGTTCTGCACCGATTTGGATGAAACTTGCATAGATTTGACGGGTTAATTCATGCGCAATTAGTGATAGAGAGTGATTTATGAAAATATTATGCATTAGGTAATTTATGTCTCCCGACCACTTTCGCCACCAAATCTGGTCTAGCATGTCCAGGACATGTCCCAGTGACCTAATATTTTGGGAGGGACTACATATATACTTGGTTAAACACGTGATAGAGCCAGAAGTATGGATAATTTACCTACAGGCCTTGTAGCTCTGTTAGATACATTTAGCAGGTTTGGCATTCAGACAAAGTGCAAGGGTTACATTTATTTTGTGATTTCATATAATTCTGGCTATATCACATGTCTATCCAGGTATATATGTTGTTGGTCCCAAAATATCAGGTCACTGGGACATGTTCTGGACATGCTAGACCACATTCGGTACGAAAATGGTCTGAAAACACAAATTACTTAATACATAATATTTCATGAATCGCTTTCTATCACTAATTGCGCATGAATTAGCCCGTCAAATTTATCCAGGTTTCATCCAAATCGGTTGTAGAACTAATTGAGTTACAAGGAATTCTTTGAACCTTGCCAAAACAAGAAAATTTCATTCGCGCCTTCGGTTCCGACATTGGCTGTAAATGAAGAATCATATTGCGAGTTGGCCCCTTCTCAAGTTTGAACTATTGAAGATGTACTGTAGGGCGACTGGATCTGCTATTATCAAGCGGTCCTGCTGTGAAGCGAGCAAGTAGGGGAGAGGTCGCCTGTGGAGCCAACTAACCCCGAAGCAGACCTTGATACGGTAGACAGGACCATACAGCTTCAACCATTCAAATTCAAACTCTCCAAAGCTAGCTCCAAAGTGTCTAGGTAGCGTTAACTGAAGCATGTGCCCTGAGAGTATCCAATCCAATTAGTGCAAAGAAGTGCGCGAAAAGCTCTACTCAAACCGAAAAATCCAGGATGGGGAGGGCGGTCCTACTATTTTCCGAATGCTGCTCCTTGGATGAAGAGACCAATGCAAGAAAATAATTACTATGGCACCTACACACATGCCTCCATATATCATGTTGTATTTTGCAAGGGATTGTGGAGAATCGCTCATGGAAGAATGAAGCAGGAGGGCAAGGAGTCCACGGGACGATCTTGCCGCCTTTTTTGTTGGAAGTCGAGTCTCGACCCCCGGAAATCGGCCCGTAGTCATTATGTAACACTATCATCTTCCTTGTCTTTGTACTCGTCGCACCCGCTGCTTCACCCTCTGGGATCCAATCTCCAACAGGTTATGGGCCTATCGCTCCACTACTCCTTGAAGACTATCCTCCCTTGTTAATTGTCTGCTGTCACGATCAGCACCTGGTCTTTCGCCGTCATCGATAACTCTTTGTCACATTCTCCCTCGTTTTTCGACTCTTGTTCGCCATGGTTAAACCCTCGGATATTGTGAAACTCGAAGGTGCAGGGAACTATTGGACTTGGAAGCCAGATGCGACGTCTTTGTTGTTGGCCGACGGGCTTTGGAACAGCGTCGATCCATTGGTTCCGGTTCCAAACGGTGCTGTACAGATGCGTGCTTGGGCTAGCAACAATTTGAAAGCTCATGGTATCTTATTCCTCACGCTGAGCCAAGCGGTGAAGGACAAGATCAACAACGCAGGCATTGGAATTAACGGACATTTGCTCTGGGCGACTCTCGAGTCGTACTACACCACCGCAGATCCTGCTACTCGCTCGATCCTCATGTCCCAATTCCACACCATCTCCCACGACCTCTCTCAGCCTGCCGATAAATTCCTCCAGGCCGTTGTCACTGCGGAGCGTCGTCTCACAGCTATCGCCGTCTCTCTACCTCCTCACATGGTTCAGGACAAATCCTTGGCAGTCTTTCATTGGCCTACTCCACCATCATCACCCATCTCCAGCTCGAATCCCCTCAGCGCGATATCTCCGCCATGATCAATGCAATTAACACATGGGAGCGAGCTGACCTTCAGCGACATGATTCGGTCATTGCCGCTGCGTGCGTGAATCAGGACGTCTATGACCCGAATCAAGGGGGTGAAGTTGCTGCAGCTCACCTCACTCGTGGTCACTCCTGTTGCGCGGACTCCTCGCACTCCTCGGCTGGCAAAGAATTTGATTGGACCAATACCAGGAACCGTATGGATGTCTGCTACCGCTGTGGCCTCCCTGGGCATTTTGTGCAGTATTGCGTCTCGACCATGTTGGAAGGACTAACCACTTGACTACTCGCGCGAGTAGTCAAGTGGTTAGTCCTTCCAACAAAATATGGAGACCCTACCTTTGGAGGTTTTATTTCATCATATCCCCTGGCTTTATGCCGAGTATCGCGTGGTGCTGTGCTGCCCTTGGCCCGGCCTAGTCCTGGTTTTGTCCTTCCGGTGATATTATAATTCACCACCTCTGAGGATCGAACCAGCGGCCCGTCCAGCCTACCCATTAGGTAAGGGTTTCCATATTTTGTTGGAAGGACTAACCACTTGACTACTCGCGCAAGTAGTCAAGTGGTTAGTCCTTCCAACAGACCATGCCCGAGGACGTTAAGCGCCGCATTCTTCGCAACCGCGAACGTGCTCAGGTTGCGGAAAACAACTCCAGCGACAGCGACACCGGTGCCGCGAATGTTGCCGCATCCATCTTTACCAACCCTCACATTGCCGCCGCCGCTGTTGACCTCCTGTTTGAGATCAACATTGACACCATGGACCCTATGATCTGCGAAAGCGTATTTGGCGCTTTGAGCGTACCTTATTCTCCTCCCAGTCCTCTTGCTGATCGGTCCCCTACCCCTCCATCTCCAACCCTC
Organism: Mycena olivaceomarginata; assembly: GCA_029378375.1. Taxonomy (NCBI): domain Eukaryota; kingdom Fungi; phylum Basidiomycota; class Agaricomycetes; order Agaricales; family Mycenaceae; genus Mycena; species Mycena olivaceomarginata. Next base: position 191,930 of record JARKIC010000072.1, on the reverse strand, counting down.
ACCGCGTCGACTTTGAGTGTTGCCAGAACTCCCGAGAAAAAGAAGAAGAAGAAGAAGAAGAAGAAGAAATAGACCTCGATGAATTCTGTTCAGGTAGCGTTGGAGAAGATGACATTGAACAATATTGAAGAGGGGGAATACTCAATGTAGATTCAGGGGGTGTCTCGACTCAGGGGGGTGTGTTGGAAGTCGAGTCTCGACCCCCGGAAATCGGCCTGTAGTCATTATGTAACACCATCAATCTTCCTTGTCTTTGTACTTGTTGCACCCGCTGCTTCACCCTCTGGGATCCAATCTCCAACATTTTTAAGTCCTCTCGTGGGACTGTTACGCAACCATTTGGCTTAGCTTTAGGCTTCTAGTGGCGGGAAGGTCCGGACCGGTGGTCATTCTGGAAGTTGACTCTAAAATTGACATTCACAGTCATCCAAGGCTTTCATTCCACTCCCAACCAGGATTCACTGCATTCCGCCCACTAGTAGACGGCAGCGTTTCGAGACGCCTCGCTAGTGCCTAGCCAAAGGCTGTGTCTAGCCGCGTCTAGCCGGCTAGTCACATCCATTACGAGGTGTGATGAGGCAGCTAGACAAAGCTCCAAAAACCAAGACTCCGAGATGGAGGAGTCTCGCCATCATCGAGGGCTGAGCAGTATGTCGTCCGACTCAATTGTGTGCTGTGAAGTTGTTAATTCCAGATGTATCGGCTTTCGTCGATGATTTCGGCTCCGTTGTTACAGCAATGACAGCGCGCCTTGAGCATGATGGCATTGCATCAGTTCTCAACCCGTCGAGTCCTGACCACTAAGTAGTCCAACGGCGCACGCATCCAGCCCCGGAGCCCCGCCGTCTAGAGGGAGACATGTCGAGGTGTATGCAGCCACCTCGACGATTGTCATCTATGTAGCCGCAAAGCTCCTCGGTGCGCCTCGCCAAGGCTGTGTCTATCTAAGTGAGAAACTGGTGTTCTAGATCCTCGATGCTGGCTAGACGGAGCTCGCGGTACCTCGCAACGGATCCGTGGGACTCGGCATCTCACGTTCTAGGTGAGGCGGGGAATGCAGTCATTTCGCTGTACCAGGTCAATGCACTCTCAGCAGTTATCAATTGAGCAAATTGATTAACTAGTGGGAAAGTCTGAGTTTGCTTCTGAGAATCTGCCCAAAACCTGGACAGGCGTATAGGGGTTTTGATGTATCAGAGGTCCTATGATCATTGAAGGAACATGATATATCAGAGCCGATAATTGTACTCGATTTGGTTATAAGTATCAGCTCACCTTCCGTTCCGCTACGCCGCTCGCCCCACCCAATTTGGGCGCCCACCGTTGGGTCGCCTGACCGCTTTCGATGATGGCGCCTTGATGGCGCTCCACTGCCACTCCAAAAAGGGTGGAATTATTGATGCTGGTTACAATTCGATCCCCTCCCATAATCTTCTCTTCTCCCCCCACACCGGTTCCCCTTCGCCTCTGGGGCACCCACCCCACTCTCCATCTTTGCTGGGCTATTCTCAATGGTCATCTATCCCGCTATTCTAGTGCTGGCCAAAATATGATATGAATATGAAAGTTCTGTATTGTATTCATATCCATATCATATTCACCTCTGCTCATCTGTATTGTATCTGTAGCATATCATACAAATTCTGCCTTTGCATAGACCTGACAATGCATACGGTCAGGGGGTTCGCCCAACTATATGCATTGTGAGATAGTCAACTGTAGTTGCGTTGCCAAGAGCGACCAAAAAAAAATATGGCACACGCTACCAGATGACAAAACAATGCAAATTTCTTGAGAACAAGTATTGGTGCTGCCAAACTTTGCGATCACTGACTACACATCTCAAGGGAAAACACGGGCCATAAATGTGGTGGATCTGAATAATTGTAAGGACCACTTTTCATACTATACTGCCCTGTCACACAATGCTACCTCCGAGGGAACTGTAATATTGCAAGGCATGGACCCTTGGAAAATCACTAAAAGTATTCACGGTTGCTTGCGACAAGAGTTCAGAGAACTGGAATTGCTTAATGACATAACCAAGCTGTGGTATGAAGGCAAGTTACCCAGCCGTGTCAAAGGCATCAACCGCCGGGAAATCATTCATAGCTACTGAGCGTGGAGGGGAGTCAACGCTGAAGTATTGATAGGCATATCAACCAGCCTGATAACCTATAGTTTTGGCACTCACTTCAAGACCATTTATTCCCTATTTTTTATATTGCGCTTCATTGCCAGTGAAAGGTGGGCAATACTCGAAGTTTCATGGACATTTATTTGAACTTTGATAGATTAGGTTAGAGACTGAATTTTGTCAAGTTGCAATCAAATATATAAAATTCAGTTTCTGGCCAATTTATGTTTATTAAGATACTTTAAACAAGTGTAGCTAACTTAAATGCCTGTTAAATTGAGGAACCGGCAGTGTGTATTTTGGTTGGTGGGCATCGAGGATTGATTTTGTCACGCGGCAGATATACGGCGACTTCACGCTCATCACTGAAACGGTGCACTTCTTATATGACTAGGAATAGCTAACCGACAGGTATTGCGAACAAACACCCAAAACAACCAACCACAACCAATCTACCTCCAAAGATCTAAGTGCTTCTCTTTGTGAGTTCGGGTCTGGGCCATAGTATGCGACCAGCAGGTTTGAACAAACACAAGTTTGATTTATAGGCTTCCAACAACACACTCTACAACGTACTAGCAATATGCAACCGCCAACAACAACATTGCTAGGAACCTAGGGATGGTCCGGGGGTGTGTTTATATGGGGTGGATACAAGATGGCTGGACCGCTAGGTCGAGAACACCAGGGCAGAGTATGTAGGTTTGTGAAAATCCTCGCTAAGGGCAGCCCCAAAGACTACTGAGGCTAACAAACAGGGACTTCAATCCTCAAACGGCAAGACTCTCCTTGACCGCTGACCTATTCCTTAACCAAGAATAGGAACCTTTCCGCTTTTATCGGCACTAGTTCACTACAAGCGTCCAGCTAGCGACCCAGCACACTACGACAGAGCTTCCGTCTATATCGGGGTGAAGGCGAAGTAACTGACAGGTTATAGCCAAACTAGAGGTGGGGGCACCTAGTCCGTCTTCTTCTTAGTGGGATCAAGTCAACACACAATCCACCTAGCAAGCGATCCAACACACTACGACAGAGCTTCCGTCGTGTCGGGGTGAAGGCAAAGTCACTAGCGCAAAATGCAGTTGGGTCTTGAAGAGAACACCCTTTGTTTTATATGTGGAGGTCTAGGACCAACAACAAGAAATCCTCAACTTAGTCACTCGATGTTTCCAGAGTCCACAGTTTACTGATTCCAATATAAAGACTACTACAAGTGAAGTTCGGTATCAACCTCCACTAGCAGCCTGAGTCCACTAGCACCAGCTTCGTCCAAAGTCTGGGGTGTAATGTTCTTAGACCCTAGTCTGTCCTGTGCTCCCTTTTATACTACTAGGTGTGAGTTACATGTGAAAGCGAGCTGAATAATACAATAAGCAATATTAGATGATAAGAAATATGGTCAACCAATGAGACGACTGCCATTTGGTTTTGGGGACTGGTTGGTATACGCCAGGTCAGCCTCACTGACCGGCTAGTATTCAACCGTGGGTATATCAATGGATCCTCAGCCCTCCGTCTATGCAGAGTACCCCTTCTGGATCAACCGGCGATGTAGCCGGTGATCTAGGTCATCTCTACTCCGTCAGAGTGTCGATCTATTACATCTAGGCGACGCGGTGTTGCGACCAACATCAAATGGTCATAGCTCATTGGTCAGAACATCGATCCACCCTCCGGTCATCGGTACAGGCTGTACGATCGTCCCTAGCTCCGTTCCAATAGCCGACTGGCTACTCCCCTTCGCCCTAGCTGCCCAGATCGGGTACTAGCTGCGTGCTGCCTCATCTCGTATGTTGTGGTATGTCTTTGTCAAAGCCCTAGCTGGTCGCTAGTAGGGTTATTCCGCCTAACACCGTCTAGTCGCTTATCTAGAGATTAGATAGTACCACCGGTTACCGCGCCGAGCTTCCTAGCTCAAGGCGTAGCTCCCTAGCTGTACTTCCATCGTAGATATCCGTCTGCTAGACCCTCGCTAGCTCCGTTCCAAGTCATCTCTGGACTACTAGAGTCTCCTAGGTCATGTCTCATGAATGTATAGGCAGTGGTTTAATCCCTGGTTGTTTGTACACTCAGCTAGCAGCTAGTGCGTCACACTAGTGCAGCCTCATGCTACAGTCAGCAGTTAGGGCTTGCTCTGACTCTCCTTTATATCACCTAACAAGTGGTCTGTGTACTAGCTGTATGCTAGTAACAACAGAAGTGCTAGTTGCTTCCTGTTGTATAAATACTGGTCATAGGAAATCGCAAAATTAACCCTAGATGCCGCGCATTTATGTTACGCTGTTTCATCGCAACGCAGGACGAGAGTGTGTTTGCATACACCTGCACGTATGAGGGCCGCCACGTGCTGGTCATGCTCAACTTCACCGCGGAGAATGTCTCGTTCACGCTCTCGGATGATGCTGACCAACACTAAGTTTGAGTTTGGTAACTATCCTGACTCGGAAGGCGGCCTCAGCGGGGGCGGAGATGTTGTGCTGCAGGCGTACGAGGGACGGGTGTATATCTTGCTGTTTGAGCGGAGGAGGGTATGAGAGAGGTTTGAATTTTTCTAACTTTTGCTATGGGCTAGGGCTAGAAGGAGCTTATAAATTTGCCTACAGTATGGTGGAACGATCAGAGTGAATGAGAACTTATAACTCAAGCAACGATTTCGCCTTACAGCTATTTGTGGAACTTAGGGCGCTGATCAAAAAATTTGTTTTACACCGAAATTTTGCCTCCCAGTATTTCCACATAGCTTTGTCAATTCTCGTCCGTTTCCCTCGGGACCAGGCGCGTTCGAATGGGGCATCCGAGGCGCACACTCCTATATATAAAGTTTGGATTTTCAATAAATCTGAACTTTTGAGCCTCCGTACCGTGTACACAACAATGTGTTGAATTGAGACGCGTCGGACGCGTCCAGAAGGTACGAAGCAATGTTCTGAAGGTCCTAGAAGCTTATAGAAGCTCCCTGAAACTTTCGGGATGTAATACAGACGCTCCGAAGGCAGATCAGTATTTGTTTGGTCAAGCAGGCAACTTCCTTCTTTTGTCCTCGTCGTCCTCTGCCCTCAATCGCCTCCGAATGCCTCCAGATGCCTCGTGCACCTCGTCCTGTACCTCTGAGACAGTCCTATGATCCCGACTTGAAGGCTCGCGTCATTTACTAATCTCAAATCCTAAAGAAGGAAACAACAGCCATTGCGATCAACCTAAACATGCCCCTCCGTGTCGTGCAGCGTGTTATAGAAACATATAATGAGATCGGCATGGTCTGCAGACGTCGAAAAGGAATTGGGAGAGCCAGGCTGATGCATGAAGACCATACCCGCGCACGTTCTTTCTTTGTGCAATAATTATTTCTTGCTGACGGTCATCTTTCCTTAGTACTTGGTCGCTTTACTCGAGCACTCACCCAACATGTATCTGGACGAAATCCAGCTTCAACTACTACTAGTTCACGACATTCAAGTCTCCCTTGCAACCTTGTCCCACACCCTAAAACAGCTTGGATATACTTCGAAAAAGGTTGTCCATTTCGTATTGCCTAGCTCAGCCTTCGTCTAACGCTTCTTTGTTCCATTTTAGCTCTCTCGTACTGCTGCTGAGCGTTCTAAACCCAGACGACGTGCATACAAGCATGAAATAGGTCACTATCCACCCGAATATCTCGTTTTTGCGGACGAAGCCGCCGTAAATATTCTCACGACTTATCGTATGAACGGCTGGTCACTGAAAGGTTTCGTGCGCGAAAACACTGTAAATTTGTGCGCGGCCCGCAGTGTGTACATTTCAGGATGTCCTCCTAAATTATTCTGATCGCAATTCTAGAGATTCCGTACTTCCGGCTCTCACCTGCGACGGCTTGATCTACAGCCACGTCACCTCTGGCTTGAAGGTCTTGTCAACCAGATGAATCCATACCCAGCTCCTCGCAGCGTTCTTGTCATCGATAACTGCAGTATTCACCATGTCTCAGGAGTGGAGGAGATTTGCAATGCTCGGTATGCTTTAATTTCCAAGGGATCCCTGATTCTAACATTTATCCAGCGAAATCAGGCTCGTGTATCTGCCGCCATACTCCCCCGACCTCAACCCTATTGAGGAAGTGTTCTCTTTCATCAAGAAATGGATCCAGCGGCACGGATCAGAGTATGGAGACATCGTGGAGTTTGATACGAAACTTGATCATCACCACTTCTTGTACAACACGATGGCACAAGTTACTGCTGATGCTGTGCACAGCTGGTTTCGTCATGCCGGTTATATGTAAATCTCAATGAATTATTTGTTCACGCAATACTTGAATCCTAGGAATATTCTTTCAGTATTGAGAGGACCGAGAACAGATTTGCTATTGAAGTTGTACAAGAAATTGTGTCAAATAGCATTACAGCAATCACCAAGCATTGGATAAATGAAAGAAACCATCACCGTGCACTGTTCACCCGCTTTTGAGCCCACTCAACAACCCAGCTTTCCAGCGTCGGCTTTATAGCGACCACAGACGACTGCAAATACTCCTTTCCCTGCCGGACGGATGTCACCGACATTGAAGACTTCATCTCCAATGAGCACCTCCAGATACCGTCTGACGCCGCAGCGACCATCAATTGAATCGAGATAATCAAAAAAATCAGCGATATCCTCATCGGAATTGGTAGCGTCTGCGGTGGCGGCAACTGGCTGAGAACAACGAGATGGACTCCCTGCCGATGGGTAGCGACGGACCGAAGAACCGTTGGCGAGATTCGCGAGGAGGACTGTGTTCATCTTCGACTGCTCCATCATGCCCATCATGAACATCTCCATCATTGGTGTAGAGGTCGAGCCCGAAGTTGCAGAGGAGGCAGATGCTTTCATTGAGGGCAGATCCTCGCGCTTGTTGTGGAAGGCCGAGAACAGCGGCGTGTTTGGGGGATTGTCGAGTGTAACAACATGCTCTTTCAGAGCCTAAAGTTGCATAGGATCAGAGAAACTCGGAGATATCAAGCCACACGCACCAATGAATGCGCCCAACTGTTGCGCATAATATAGGTGATGGGAGCATGAGCGCCGCACTTGTCTATTTTACACCAAACCTCGGGTTGATCAGCTGCACACTTCTGGCACTTCCCTTGATGCTTGCGCTCAAGCTCTCCAAGTTTCTCCTGCTCTTTTTCCATCACGGAAACTTCCCCGCCAACATCGTCTTCGTCGGGTTCTGATAGATGATCAAGATCAAGAACATTTTTCGCTGAGTGCTTCCCGTTCTTCAAAGTTTTCGCTAGCTTGGGTTTTTTTCGGAGTTGCAGGGACACAAGATACTGAGAAAATGTCAAGGACGTTACTGGCTGAATCAACGTAGATGGAGAAACTCACGTTGTCGGGAGATAAGCAGATATCAATTGCATCTACCGTTTCTTTAACGAAACGACGAGGTTTCGTATGCGTATGTTTACCCTATCTCCATATGGTGCATCTAGTGCTTCAACCCGTCCGTTAAACGGGACGGCCGTCACAAAAAACGGCTGTTTTTCTCGACGGGACAGATATACCTGTCCCGTCAGAGGGTAGCTGAGGGCCCCGAGACGGGCGGGTCCCACCCGTCCGTCCATAACGGCCGTTTTTGACGGGTGCTGGAGCACTATTTGTGCAAGTAAGTTTGATAAATTATTGACAGTCTGAAACTGAACTGGGAACTTACCAGGACATCTAAAGTATCATAAAATATCTCAAACACCCTGATATAGAACCAGACAAGTGTTTGCAAACGGTTAATCGCTCGGTTAATCGGAATTTGATCGCAGATCAAATATCGGCAAGTCTCGGCAATGCCATCCAGGTGCTGGTGGCGGGTAGAAATTGATGTTTCAGCAAGGGAGTTTCTATGTATGGGTAGGTTTGACCTCAATTCGATGAAATTCATCTACATTTGATGCAGATTTCCGTCTAGGAAGGGTGACCCGTCAAACCCGTCAAACGGGCGGGAATGGGTACCCCGTCAACGGGTCAACCCGTCCTGTACCTGTCCCGTCCTGGCGCTGGCTCGAGGGCCCAGACGGGCGGGTAAAACCCGCCCGTCCCGTCCGTCGACCCGTCGAAAATGGCGACGGGTTGAAGCCCTAGGTGCATCTCCATTTTGTCGCTTCCCCTCCACCATCGGCCATCCACGGCAAATTGTCCTGTGGACCGAGAACAGCTGTGGAACACGTTGCCGGTCGCGCGGTCAAGGCCGAGCTCACTAAATAGGTTAACCAGTGCATGTACTGGACCTACTTTCCCACCGTTTCCGAGATTTCTGTCTGTTATCGACAGCTGGCCATGGGCACTGCGAGACCTACCCAAGTCGGAAACCGTCGAGGGGAGAGGTATGTCCCGTGGGTCTGAATTCCAGAACAGTTTTCTCACCGCGGCGCAGCACAATTCATTCATTGAGCTGCGGCCATGTAGCCCATCCTTTGGTTATAAATCCAGCATCTAGGATGCTCTCATCCATGATTGTGATCTCTCCCTTTCCTCGAGCCGATACTATTGCAGGTTTCCCCCGGTGGTCTTGATCTCTTCGGGTGCTTTCCGAACACGGACATATTTTCTGTGGCTGTCAATACTGCCTCAACATAGACAATATTTCAAGTATCTGGCTGGTTGAGGCGCGGCTTTGGCAATCAAGTACACAAGACATTTTTTGTTTGTCTGATTTCTGGAGCCGTGGGTACTCTAAGTCAAGAATACAACTTGCTTGCCACCCATTTCTTTTGGAATGATATCTGTCCGCCTCGTCCGCCCGGTCGCGTTGTTGTTTTTGGCTCTCAATTCAGAAATCCCAGATCCTCGTTCCAAGTCATGTTCAGGAAGATATGGAACCCTGAAGACTGTTCGACTTCGAAGTCTTTCATGTGTATCTGCGTGTGACGAGTGAGCGAACTCGGCTCTGTCATTGGCGTCCATAAACACCCACGATGCCCTGGAGTTTGCAGTGCCAATAAATATATTATTTTCGTTTAATTCTCAGTGCCAGAGCGGAGCGAAGGCACGTCTTGTCCGTTGTAGTCTTCTTCTTATCATTGAGCCTTGTAACCACAGCATCACGCAAAGAGAACCACGAGTCGTCGGCAGTGAGTAGGATTTTGCCAGACTTTGAGTTGAGCTTGTAAGAAAGAGTCGGCTTGACTGGAATATCGTAGCATGGAATCGCATCATAGATGGCACCGGCAGCATCGTCAAAATTGCTATCGTAAGGGATAGAAACACGTTTGTGAAGCACCATGGATGGTGGGAACAAGGAGGATGATGGCTAAGTATACAAAGACATATAAAGATGGATTCTGGAGAGATACTAATTTTCCTCACATTCGGGGAGTGTAGGCAGCGGTGCCGCCGATTTCTTCTTCTTCTTCCGCTTTCCTGCTGCGGGCGCTTGGAAACTGTTTAGCGCCAAGAAACGGTTGAAGAACACAGAGAACGCACTGGACAGAGCAGTAGATAGAACCTCAACGTCTTGAGACCCTGCGGGTAACTCAAACTCTGTATCTTCAACTGGTGTATCCTTGGTCTTCGGTTTTTTCTTGGGTGGAGGAGATGCTATAGTATCTTCTTCAGCGTTTGAGCGGTCCGGAGCCTTGCGCGCGCGCGTTTTTCGACCTTGAGAACAGATGTCGACAGGCAAAAGAATGATGAGATGTGTTGTTACCAGCTTTTGAAGAATCATCATCAGGAGGGGCTGGCTCAGATCCTGGAACTTCAGAGGAGGTTGCGGATGCTTTCTTGGTCCTAGACATATCACAGAGCCCATTTTAGCGTAGAGAACGATGAGGGAAGAAGCAAGACGCAGAGCGTGGACCAAACGAATACTGATCCGGCCTCGGAACACCCGTCTTACGTCGCACGGACTTCGGAGACGTTCCGAAGGGTTCTAAAGCCCTTAATACACCATTCGGCCTCTCTGGGACGCGTCAGACGCGTCCCAATTCACTGTAAGACTGAGACCGGGTTTAATTCCCTGGTTGACTGGGTTATTTTCCCCCTTCACCTGTTATATGGGTCAAATCTGGGTGAATCCAGATCGGTACACTTGACCCGCCGAAATGGGTGATTTCGGTTACCCCGTTCACAGAGTCCCTTTCACCCATTACAAATTCACCCATCCGGTTAACCCGTTAACGGGTTGGGCATTCGGGTGGAAAGTGACCGTTTACCGCGTCATTTCTTGTGAGCACAAACAGCAATCGGCTAGAAATATGTCTGTGAATTGAATATAAGTAGATATTTTAGGTGCTGATGAGTATTCGGGAATTCCAGTGGCATATCGCGACTTTGAAACGAACAAGTCCTTTGAGACATTCAAACTCCGCTCCGGCTCCGCTGCACGTGCGATGAGTCAGGTTGGTATTGATGGATCGGCACTCTTCTTTCCTCCTACCACCATCGTCAGCCATCATGCCCTCGTCAAGAACCAAACTCAAAATGCAAGACGCAAGAATACGCACTCTGGGATGTCCTCTCTGGTATCTGGGGCTCTCTAGGGTTCTGTAACTCGGTATATCTGGCAATGGCTATCTGGTATCCTCTGGAGTCCTGCTATAGGCTCGGGGATTGGCTCGACTCTTTGCGTGGACTTGGACTAGTCTTGGGAATCAATTTACCGACCTATATTCGCCTCTCTCCAGGTTTTCAAGTTGGAGGGTCGGGTTGCAGCTGTGCGCACATGGCTACACACCAGTTGAGTCTGTTCCCTCTCTTCCTGATCTTATTCTCATGTGTTTTCATTTCTGTAGGTCTTGTTTTCTTCGTATTTCAGATTTCTTGGTGCGGGTACCATCCTGTACTCAATTATTTACAACAAATATTTATGATTTGTGTGATACATTTGAGCCTCTGAAGATGACCCTGTAGTCGGGAAATATAACCCGATATTTCGGCTGACTGAGCCTTTCAGATCTTAGTCAAAACATCCCGCCTGACGAGCTTTGTTCACCCGTTTGCATATTAACCCAGTAAACGGGGCATAAAGGCTCACTTCAAATGGTCTGTCAAACCGGGTGAAAACGGAAAAATATTTGGTGACTTTAACCCATTGTCAACCCGTTCTTCACCCGGTATGGTAACCCGTTTTGTTGGTGATTTCTTTGGCCACCGGGTGACAATGGTCCACTAAGTGGTTTATTGTCATCCAGTCAGTGGGTGAATTAACTAGGGAATTTCACCCGGTCTTGGTCTTACAGTGATTGCGCCCAATCTTGCGCTCACGGCCGCAAACCTCCAGATTTGAAACTTGACAAATCTTCGCATTCAGATATGGACATGTGCCCCTCGAATGCCCCGCCCGAACGCGCCTACTCCCGGAGGAAACGGACAGGAATTGAGGAAGATATGAGTGAAACAGTGAGGCATGCATTTTTGATGTTAAAACAAAAAATTTGATCGGCGCCTTAAGTTCCGCAAATAGCTGTAATGATTGTTGGGTGGTCCAGCTTTTACATCATCAGTCATAGGTTTATGCAAAGACTGGGTAACTGAATCCCTGTTAATGAATGACAGAGCCATCGGGTAGGGGTGAGGATGAAATTAATTGACGTCTAAACTAGCACGCGGTGCCGCGACTACGATGAAACTTTACTTGTACAGCTTCAGCACCTCTTCCCCATAATTAAGCTCGAAGGGTCCAATACTCTGATTATTTGTCGCCTCGTTGAGCTTCATCAAAAAATCCTGCACCGCCGAAGTCGCTGCGAGGCGCAGGACGATGTCTTGCGAATCCTGGACAATGGCGTCCATAGAGGGGCGGCTCACCGCATTGATCCCTTGCTTCACGCCGACGATCCCGGCCAAAGGAAACAGTGCGATCCGGTCCGCGAGAGCCTGGACATGCGTGTAGAGCTCTTGCGCGGTGCCAAAGGCGCGGTTGATCCACCCGACGCGCTCAGCTGTGCGGGCGTCGATGTCCACTGCAGAGAGCACGTATTCAAAAGCACGTCCACGCCCGATCTGCTTTGCGAGGTACATGTCCCCGCCGAAGCCGGGTGGTACTCCGAGGGAGGTCTCGAGCTGGGAGAGGAGCACAGAAGGCGAGGTACTGGAAAAGCGCATGTCGCAAGACATGAGGAACTCGTTGCCACCGCCGCGCGCACGCTATAGGGAGTCAGCTTTACCCGATGTGAAGGTAAGAAGAACACTGACGCCCTCGATAACGGCGATGGTTGCCTGGGGCAGCTCTGTGATGTTCCATAGGAGAGCGGAGGCGAAGAGCATGTTAGGAAAGCCGGGGTCGAACAATGGCAGCTGAGATTCTGTGGCGGGATTAACCATGCCATTCATTTTGTGGGAAGATAACTCGCAGCTTACCGTGGTCAAGGGCCAGCAGGTTGAAGTCGACGTGCGAGAGGAAAAACTCCGTGTTTGCACTGGAGAAGACCACTACGCGAATATCCGTGTCTTTGGCCTGTAGGGTTTCAATGAGGTTTGCGAGATCAGCCTGGAAGTACTGGTCGAAGAGGTTGATGGAGGAGTATGTGTTGTTGATCACGACGTTCATAATTCCTGAAGAGTTCGTTATTTGGAGTGTCCCGTAGGACGGGTAACGCGCCGCGGATGCGAGGAGAGCAAATGAGAGAAGTCGAAAAAACATTTTCTGGGTGTCTTCCAGATGAGCTTGCGTCTACATCGCCTTTATATGTTCGAGGAAATTTGCCTGTGTCAATGTTGCGCCATCCCGCCCGAAGATCAAGTTCCACGCCCAAATTCTCCGTCCGGGCTCTGTAATGGCTGATTTATGCCGCCGAACCGGGGAATGATTTTATTCTTTGTAACTTGTGCTAATGGGGAACGTTGAAAAGTCGGAACACCGCGTTCAACCTGGTGATGTTCTCATCCAAGTCCTACTCCCTAGACCTAAACTGCTCCTTTCACAGAATCCGCATCTCATAAAGCGAAAGACAACGAGGAAAGCCCGAAATTGGCCCTCAAGCCGAAAATTTGGCGATGGCCAAGATCTCTGAGGCACAACTCAAAAATTGAAATGAACGACTGAATGCTAGGATTCCTGCGACGATTGCACCGCAGGAGGATATTCCGTGAAGTGCATTTCACAACTGTGACTCCCCAGTTTGCATGACCAAACAATTTCACGGCCAGATCATCTATACTTGCCAATACTTCCACCCGTTGGGAAAAGAGCGCGCGGTATTTCGGACGCTTTCCAATTTTCCAGTCTCGCTTTGAAGTCATGAAATCCTGGTGTAAGAGCGGCGGCGTACTTGCCGAGTTTGGTGAATTCTGGGTCCATTTCGGTCCATGTTCCTGCCAAATATTGTACATTGGAGTAAACATCGAATCGTATGTGCATATTTATCCCACTCGGTCCCTGATGGACCTATCAGCTGAGTTTTTTGTTTCCTTTTCCTTGGTTGCTTCGGCCCCTTGGCTGAAGTCTCCTTTCGTTTGCTGCTTGCCGCGCTCGCCTGATCTCCTTCCGCTTGGGTTTTGGATTTCTTCCGCTTGTCATCTCCGACGAGTTCCCACTTTCCAAAAGGGCCTTTCGCCAGCACTAGTGGTTTGATTTTGCCTTTTTTGCGAGTTGAGCGCAGTGACGACTGAAATGTAGTGGAATCTTATATCAGTAAAATTGGATCGACCGGGTCTTCTGCTTATTGTGCGACTTTCTTTCTAGGTGGGCCAGATCTGCTGGGGTGCATGCTCCATAGCGCATGTTTTCCAGAGCTGTGCGCACCTTGTTGTCCTCCTCTGATGACATTATCCTGAAGCCATTTCTGCAATTGGGGCCGAAGCCATCTTATGTCTATGTGAGGAACATCCCAAAATTTCTTTCTCAGAAACAGCTGCATCGCAGCATGCTGCAGCACAGCATTCTAAACGAGACTGGAGTTGGGTTTCCATACCAACTGACAGAGAGCAAAAAAGGCTCAGAACGTGGAATTAAATACCAGCATCCGCATAGCAATTTGAATAATCCTGAAGCTGCAATTCGGGACCAACAGCGACGGAGAAGACAGGTGTACAGTGCTGAGATTCAAGACCAAAGAACACAGCATAGCCCACTGAATAGGATAAATTGACGGAGATTTTAGTTTCGCCCGTGGAACTAGACCAGTACGCTAGAGTCTTCATTCCAGTTTTGGTAGACTTTTCTGAATTCACAGGCGGCCCGTCCACATGTGGCTTCGCGCCAGTCAAAATCCGCCCGAAGGCAGGTAGTAGGGCTCCAACCATTTCCGTTTGAAACCGGTTTCAAACGGTTAAAAACCGTTTTTATTTCGTTTGATTTGCTGGCCGGGTCAAACGGTAAACGGTTAGCAAGGAAACGGTTTTACCACGTCATCTGTGGGACTTGGGCGAAGGATTGTCGGATATTGTTATTGCCGAATTCCGATGGTGCCCACATTTTTTGGGCTCAGGCCTCCACCCACAAGTCCGTTCCTCCCAAAAAACAGTTAATCATCCCCGCAAGCGGGCATCCCTGGCTTATAAATTGTGACCTGAGTGTGATCTATGTCTTCACTGTTTTTCACCATGAGTCACAGACACGACCAGCTAGATCCCCCACTCGCAATCCACACACCTCGTCCTCGGAAGGCGTCGAGTTTTCGCCGCCAGTTGCAGTTAAGATTAATGGTGAAAAACGGTGGTCATTTAAATGTCAACATACTGTACGATTTCGACCAAGTATTCGCCCATTATGACCTGTGACCATAAGTATTCATTTGCCATCAATTCATCAGCGGGCAGGACTTGTGATCCCGGTTCCAAGTGTTCGTTTTCAAAGTGTTCATTGAGATTTGTGTGCGCTGCCGGCCGGTTTCGCGTGCAATTCAAGCGGTGATTTGGAGCGGAGCGGTGCTGCAGAGGATACTGAACTTGACAAGAACTTGATGTCAACCCTGCCCACCTCCCGCTTGCTACTCGCCGTGCAAAGAGGAATGCGAAAGCACCAGTCTGATAGCAATCAGGGTCCGATTGTTGGGCGACCGACTGATTACGCAATATGGTGGCTGTGCCAGCCGGCGGCCAGTTCGCCTGTATTGCAGCGATGGGCCTCGTCAAAAATCCGGAAATATTTGTAAAGATTCCTGGAGCAAACTCAAACATTCTATCCCACAAGAATCTCTCGATTCAGCCAGTCACTTCTCCAGAACAGGATCGGGCCAAAAAGCTGCTTATGTAAAATGCTTCAGAAAACTCAGCTTATATCGCGACAACGAATGAAGGAAATTCTTAGGTTTAAGGGAGGGGCCTCTGAATTGGAGGTAGATCTGTATGCTCAAATATTCTCAGATTTATCAGCGCGTCGAGGCGGAGGCAAAACGCGAGAAGGAATTTGATCGGTGGGCCAACAAGATGGTCGTGTTTACTAACAGACCCTATATTGACACTTACTTGTTCGTCATCAATATAGGGTATCTGTTACAGAAACTACGAAAGCACCGAGCCGTTATGGTGGAGAGGACATGTGGGACCAAACTGTATCGTAGACGATCCGATTTATGTACGCTGTGCTCGATAATAGCGTGAAAATGATCCTACCATGCCCACAGTCGCGGATTCGGGGAGAAATTTTGAATTTTAGTCCTCAAAGAAGTTTATTCGGCCAAGTATTCGATGGTCCCAGTGACCAGTGACATATTTACTAAGTATTCAATTCATCGAGCGCTGTGACCCGTGACCGAATACCCGGTCGAAATCGTACAGTATCGGCTACACCACGTTTGTCTCCATTTACTGTACCATTTAATTCAATTCGTACGCCTTGTGACCCGTGACCAAAATTTACGAAATTCAGATTTCGTACTTTGTCTGAGGGAGCGTGACCGATTTTTTTTTTTCGTAAATCCGGTGTGCAGATCGAGGAGGGGCGCACATGGTTGAGGGAGAGTCAGAGCCGTGGGAGGACAATTTGCTTCCGCTGTCATAATTGGCAGCTCGTGCGAGCCGAAACCTGTTGCGTCGCGCCGAGGGAAAAAATTCGATTTTTTGAACCATTTGACAGCGATTTTCGTGACCGTTTTCAGAATTCGTACATCGCTGGGTGACCTGTGACCCGTACGAATTTTTTCGTAAATTTTGAAGCCTGTGACCTGTGACATACGAATTGAATTAAATGGTACAGTAGTTTCATTCTTTCCGGTTCAACTGACTTACTGCCCCCCAGAACTGTCTCAGTCAAGCGCATCGTTGAGAAATCACAGTTCTTTGGGGACGAGAAGCCTGCTTCCGCCCTGGGCAATCTTGCCACCCATATCCTGGAGCACCACAAAAATGTTCCACCTCCCTCAGATGCTCGCCCAGGGCAGGTGCGTGGCATCACCGTGGCGTCCGCGCAGGTCATGGAGAGGTTCCTGTACCAAGGCAAGCTTAATCCCATAATCAACTCTATGCAAAAGAATTTCTTCAAACTCTTTTCGGCCTGGCTCATTGAAGACGGTCTCGCATTCACTACGGGCGAGACAGTAGCTATAAAACAACTGTTTAAGTTTCTCGATGTGCGCTTTCAGTTGCCCTCCTTAGCTAGTTCGTCACCCCTTTATTAAAATTACGTGTGTCTGTCTGTCTGAAGCCATTTTAAACTCCGCTTTAATCTATCACTCCGGCAGAAGTGGGAGCCGGCGCGAAGCGCCGGCGAGCGCTTGTTTGTTTTAATATAGTGAATCGCGCCTTTTCCCCACCAAAGATACCATTTGAAACCGGTTTCAAACGGTTTCAAAATGGTTTGAGAACCGTTTCTGTTTGATTTCCCCAAAACCTCAAACAGGAACTAAATGGTTGGAGCCCTAGCAGGTAGCACAGAGGCTTCAGGATTCAGCCCAAAGGCAGTCGCAGGATAGTATCCTGCAGGGGAACACCCCTGTGTCGTCGATTCCCACAGTTTCCGAGGAGAAAGTCGAGTATTTGCATCAGGAATGACAGCAGTCATCCATAATAGCAGAGATAGAGCAAAAAGCAAAGTTTCAGCAAGATGAGTTATCTTCATTGTGGTGGGCGGAAGAGAGCAGAATTGCTTGGATTCCATTGATCACACGGATAAACTGTTTCTGCGTTGATCTGCTTCGGCATAGAGTAGGGCTGCACCAGGGTTTGGCATTTTGCGACTCCCCACCTAATTGACTAGAACAAATGCCAGACTGCATCGCTGTACAGAACCAAAATTCAAGCAGGTGAGCGGCTTGGGTAATATCTTCTGGGTAATCGTGAATTACAAGGTCGCTTTCAACGGTACGGGTTGGGTACGGGGATGAAACTTGAATCACAGTATGGTAGCAAACGGCTAGTTTCATTGAATTTGGATCTAATGGAGTCGTAAGAACAACTTCAACACAGCCACTATTTTTTACTGGATTGTTGGTTGGCGAATTGTTTCAAGGTCACTGAAATTCCGATCTCAATTGGTTAAATGAACGATCCATATTACAAAAGTTCTCGTAAAGTCTCGACCCGACTAGCTAAGCCTAGGCGCACGTATTGTAAACCTTCCGTGAGCCTCTGTGGAGCCTGATAGCACTAGTCGTGCTGGACTTTTGTAATACACCTCATGGACCACCAACCGACAGCCACCTGTGATAGATAAGTCCTTGTGTGCATCATCACTGGGACTATCAACTTCCCTTTCATGCTCTTCCTTTTCTAGATCTCAATCTGCTGTCATCTAGTCAATGCTGTACCTTCTCTACCGAGATCAGGATATTCGGGCGGCACTTCTTTCGTGAAAAAGCGGATGCCTCACCGCGACGCACCATCATATCTGCCCTGTTTTACGAGCTCGACGGTTCAATACATTGTGGATGGTGACATTTTCACATTAACTAGATTTATCCCACCTCAGCCTATATCCTTTCTCCCTCCCCAACATGGCTCCAGATTTCTCCGTCAATCAGGTTCATTTACCAGATATCCCCGCCTTCATTTTCAGATTGTCTCGCCCTCAAAGCGTTCACTAGCTCGAGCTCCATCAAACTTCAACTTCAACCTCAAAACTCTGCCATCTCGGACTCAGTATGTTGCGAGTCCCACCTATACTTCCCTCACTAACTGCTTCCCCGCCCAGTTCCGTCGATTTGACGTCTGTTTACAGTGAGTTCAGCCTTACTTTTTGCCTTCATTCACAGCGGACTCGGAGATCAAGGCAGTCCAACCTCGTCTCAATTCACTTGGCTTGAAACTGACAGTCAGTTCAACCCCATCTTTATTTTTGTTTTCCACAACTGAATATCGACTTAGCGGAGTCTCACACTCACACTTAGTGTTGCCGTGACTCGTTAAGTCGAGTTGCGACTTCTTAAGTCGACTTAATGTCTGTTTTGATTTGACTTGATTTGACTTGGTTGCAGTCAAGTCACTCAAAGTCACTCAAGTCGACTCAAGTCAGCCAAGTCAATTGCTTTTAAATATATATTGGGAACCAGTCAGTAGCATAATGTACATAGATCCAAGTCAATAAACAGCATTGAAAGTATCAAAGCTGCATATACTAGTATCAATCAACATCTTCCTCTGGCATTTCAGTGTATCCAGTGGCTGTCAAGTCAGAACTATCTGTGATCTCCCGCCAAATAGCATCTACCCGTTTGTCAGCAGCAGATGCCAATATGCGAAGCCAGTCTTCCGCGTCATCCAGAACTGCAGGTGACTGCAATTCAGATAAGAAGTTGAGCCTGGCTTTCTTCACTGGTTGGGAGATTCAATTTTTTCAGCACAATTTATGGTGAATAATGTTGTTTGTTTTTCAGACATTTTTCAGTGAAAAAATGGTGAAATTTTCAAAGCTTTTTCACCACTTTTCCGGTTTGAGGTGAAAAACTTGAAAGAAAGTTGAAAAGGGGTGAAAAAGGTTTGAAAATTTCACCATTTTTTTCAGTGAAAAATGTCTGAAAAATAATCGGCATTTTTCACCGTAAATTGTGCTGAAAAATTTGAATCTCCCAACCAGTGCTTGTAGTTGAACTTGAGCATCTGAAGGGCTTCCATCAGCACAGCATTGATGCAGTTGCAGCATTTAGTATCGGTCTCTGCTGACAAGGAAAACACTCTCTGCGAAGGCACAGAAGTGGCTTGGATAGGAGCATAATCAGCAAAGAGATGGAATACTGTGGAATTTCATTCAATTCGGCGGTCACGCATCACGCACCCCCTGTGCCGCGATGAATTTTGGTCTTGGTCACAGGTCACGGCGCCCAGTGCCGAATGTAAAATGCGTGACACTGGGGCCAAATCTCTGCAAAAAAGCCAGAATTTTCGTAATTTTTCGTCGTGAATGCTGAATTTTTGGAGGTGTCACACCAAAATTCGTTGGTTGCCGAAGTGCCGAATCGGTATTTTGGGTCACGGGTCACAACCCGTGCCGAATTGAATGAAATTCAACAGTACCCTCGGCCATCTCATCCTTCCATGATTCTAAAAAAATGAGTGTGAGTTACTTGTCTGAGATGGCTGGAAAATTAGACTGCAGACCATCCAATATCCGATCATGTCTGTTGACTTCCTTGGCAGTTGATCACTGCTCATATAGTGGTTCACCTCATTCTCAAGAGACTGGCTTCCTGAGGTCAAATCACCAGTCATAGAAGTGAAATCGAGCGACCGGCCAACATTATAATAACACTTTGCTGCCTGTGTTATTCCAGCAAGAGCTACTGGCACAGTTGAGCGGGATCGGGAATGTGATCAGGATGGGGGGCGAGAATCAGAGCCAGATCCACTGGCACCAGGAGAGTTGGAATGAGGACCCTGGGTGTCACTATAATCTGAGGCTGCTTGCTTCTTGAGACCTTGATATGAACTGTCAAGGTCTGATGAAGCTCTTGGATTGGTTGAATATGCATTAAAAGCACGATCTGGAAAGCAATATTATTCCGACAATGGCTGAACATTGGTTCTCAGTCAGAATGTATACTGAAATGAAATCAGGGGACCAAAATGATTTTGACAATCACTGAACCCTTCACATCTTCCAAGATTGAATATAAATTCCTAGGAAAGCTGTCTGGGGTTCTGAAGAATGCGCACAGATGACATCTGAGGCAGCAGTATTCCCTGTGGTATCAGCAATCTCAGACTGTTCATGCCCATTTTTACAAGGAGAATTCCACCAGGGTGCTCCACAATCTTCTAACATCAATTCTCTTTGAGAATGTGGTATGTTGGCATTCCCTTTCATCACTGTGTGCAGCAGCTCATATGTGGTTGTGGGGAGAATTCCACCAGGTTCCTGAGTGGTGTCCTCTGAATTAAACCCTTGCATCACTGGCTCTGCCAACTGGGTTCTTGGGCATACACAAATTATCCATTCCATCAACTGATCAACATCAGTTCAGCTGTCGATTTCAGCCTTCTTGACAATATTTTTGTCTCCAAGGCTCCAGTTTCAAAGTCCTGTTTGTTGATAATTCTGCTATCATAGGTCTGGATGTAAGTACTGAATTTTTGATATCACTTTAACGGTCTAGCTAAAGCACTTGAGTAGGAACTGCTTGAGCCTCTAACTCGCCACATATATCAGTGTGCAGCACGCGAGGCTGTAATTTTTGCAACAACACCATCTCTCAGAAGTCGTCTTGGTTGCTTTCTTGAGCCTGTGAGTTTCACCTGTGACCCTGTGATAGATGGGATTTGCATTCTGATGTTGACTCCGATGAGCTGCCTGATCTCATTGACTTTGATATATAGTCAATAAATAGCCACAATTTCCATGATGTTCGGTGCATTACATATCTTAAGAGAAATTGTTGCATTTCTATAGCTTCTTTACCATTTAAGCTGGTCACATGCTTAATTTTTGGGCAGTTCTGGTGGCTAGTGGCCGAAAAACACTGGCTTTATGATTGTGTTTGTTTAAGTTTGCTCACATCCGAAATGGCTGGTAGCCAGCTCAGAACTGCGAGCTATTTTTTCTGTAATTAATTTCTATGGCTTCTTTACCATTTAGGCTAGTCACTTGCTTGATTTTGGGCAGTTCTGGTGGCCAGTGGCTGAAAGGCACTGGCTTTACGATTCTGTTTGTTTAAGTTTGCCTCATGTCTGAAATGGCTGGTACCTAGCTCAGAACTATCAGCCATTTTTTCTGAAAGTAATTTCTATGGCTTCTTTACCATTTAGACTAGTCACTTTTGCACTGGTTGGGAGATTCAAGATTTTCAGCACAATTTATGGTGAAAAATGTTGTTTGTTTTTCAGACATTTTTCACTGAAAAAAGTGGTGAAAAATCCAAATCTTTTTCACCTCTTTTGAGCTTCCTTTTGAATTTTTCACCTCAAACTCACAAAATATTGAAAATGTTTTGAGTTTTTCACTACCTTTTTCGGTGAAAAATGTCTGAAAAACAAACAACATTTTTCACTATAAATTGTGCTGAAAAACTTGAATCTCCCAACCAGTGTTGCTTAATTTATGGGCAGTTCTGGTGGCCAGTAACTGAAAAGCACTGGCTTTGCCATTGTGTCTGCTTCAGTTTGCCCAATGACCGAAATGGCTGATACCCTTAACTGCAGCTATTTTCTTCTGTAGGTAATTTTTCTCATTGAACACACTTTTGTTTGGCTCAAACCAGTTTAAACCTGATAGTTTAAACCGCGGCTTAGTTGAAACCAGCTTAAACCACTGTTAAAACCTGGTCCACACAGTTTAAACCATTTCTCGCTTTTAAACCTGTGGGGTGGTCTAAACCACCTACAACATTGGCAATGTGGTGGTTTAATCTTAAACCACCCTGTTACCCACCAGTTGATGCCACACTTGTCCCTTCTGCAATCCATCATCATTCTGGGCCCCGGTATTTGGTTAATGGGTGGTGGCACATTATAGAGAATAGATGTGGTTGTGGTGGACTGCTGGCATAGATGAGAAAGCGAAGTAGGGTTGATCTGGACCAGCAAAATCTGCACACTCTGCTGTGTTGATCACTAGTAGATCCACTACCATACTAACAGTCACCAAGCTTTCAAACCAAGCTCAAAGGCCAAGATCCAGTTCATTCTATAGAAGGGACAAGGATTGCTATGATTTTCACTTTTACTACTCAACTCAAGTCTACTTGAGTGACTTCAAGTTGACTTGTGTTGACTTTGCAAGTTGAATCAAGTTGACTTGTGACTTGACTTGACTTGGTTCAAGTTGATCTCGCCAAGTCAACTTGGAGGCCTTTCAAGTCAAGTCGCAGCAACACTACTCACACTGCAGGCAAATACCGACACATGTGGAACCCGAGTGCGTTATACGTATGTGTTCCACATGTGACCAACACATGGAACAAAGGTCTCAATCATCTTTATGGCACCTTTGTTTCTGGGGCATATTCAAAGCCCAAAACAAAGTGCCAAAGAGGTGATTGACACCTTTGTTCTTCACTGATCCCAGACACCAGCCACATGCATGTAACGCACCTGGTTTTCAGGTGCCTTGGTCTTTGCCCTCAGTGTCAGTCAACTAACATCAACAACCCTCACTCTAGTTCCGGTTCCCCATTATTCTTTGGCCCTGATGTTCAATGTTCAACCCGGGCCAAGTACTACTTGCTATGATGTGCTATTAATTTGATCTCTCCTAATCTGTACTTCTCTAATCACTGTGTTCCGAGGGTCCGTAGACCAAGGGCTGGTCTACCCCTGTAGGTAGACATAGACAGACTTTGAACTAGACCAAGCTTGTCTACATGTGTCAACACCCCTTGCTGGCGGGTCGTGTTTCTCAGCCTTATTTGCAGAGCAGTGGATTGATTGAAATGTTGTTGCTGATGCTTCAAGCTAGACAGTTCATCATGTGTCATGATATGATATCTGATGTTTGGCATTACCATCAACGGACCACAATCACTGCTGTCTCCACTTAGCCTCTCATGGGTGACTCGTGGCCGAAACACCCTCTAACTGGCCCACTCAGCCCTCCGGTAGTACAGTCCAACCACAGACCTCGTTAGCTGCATGGCATAGTGGTGCTTTAAATGGATCAAGACTCCATCCCACTGCGACTGAAATTTTGTGAGAAATCACGGCAGGGATGATATTACATAATACTATTACAGAGTTAAAACCCAGATGCGAAAAAAAGAAATTCCCTGCGCATTTTTCACTGACACAAGACGTGCCTTCGCTTCGCTCCGGCGTACGGAGCCAAGGCGGGGAACGTGGTTGAGAAAGAAAACCTAAATATGGGGTGAATCAGATGGGCAAACAGATGCATCGTGATACGAGGCATCTGCTTAATATACGAGATATTGTGGACTATTGTGCTTGAAAGTCCACTGATGCAATAGTGGTATGCCCAAGTCTATGCTTGATTATTTTCAGAATTTTCGGGTGGGTGGCTGTGGAGCATGAGCTCGATTATTTTCGCCTCCGTTTTGGTGGTGGAGCCAGATCCGGAAAATCAGGTCACCTACACGTGCCTACTGCACCCTCAACACGAACTGCACCTCTCAGGGCATAGATACACTGCCAAAGCTCCTCCATCTACGATGTCGGGTTTAGGAGATGTAGTACAGACTCATAACAATGATTTTTCTGCTCACAACTTCTCGCACAGCCGCAAATTTCCGTTTTTGGCATGTTTTGGATTTTTAATGCTAGTTGACGATTGGTGTGGGGCTTTTTGAGTGGACTTACAGCTAATTGCAGTACCGAAGGCACGGATCGAAAAATTGCCGTTTTGGGAATTTTTTGATTCTTGCGACCGATTTGCCTATATCTCGATGAGTTCTGCACGGATTCGGCTGAAATCTAGCTAGATAATTCGTACTAATTCATATGCAATTAATGATAGAGAAAGATCCTTCAGAATATCATATACTGTGCTTATTTACACTTGAGACCATTGGAGCGATGAATCCCAACTAGCAAGCCCAGATGTTGTCTGAAGGAGCTGAATTTTGGCTCGGGTGGACTTTGATACTTGTAGGGAATTGTGATAGAGTCATATTTTCGAATATAAATATTATTCTCTTTCCTGGCTGGCTTGAAGGCTTTTTGCATTGCTAATACAACAATTCGCCCTAGTTACATGATATTCGCAAATATGACTCTATCACAATTCTCTACAAGTACCAAACTCCACCCTAGCCAAAATTCAGCTCCTCCGGACAAGGTCTGGGCTTGCTATATGGGATTTATTGCTCCAATGGTCTCAAGTGTAAATAAGCACAGTATATGATATTCTGAAGGATCTTTCTCTATCATTAATTGCATATGAATTAGTACGAATTATCTAGCTAGATTTCAGCCGAATCCATACAGAACTCATTGAGATATGGGCAAATTGGTCGCAAGAATCAAAAATTCCCAAAACGGCAATTTTTCGATCCGCGCCTTCGGTACTGCAATTAGCTGTAATTTCTCATAATCATTATAAGAGTACTCTGAAAAAGACTTAGATTAGGAACATCGAAACTGAGCTCATAATCCTGTAATTTTCGCATCTGGGGTTTTTCAGATCTTGGTTTCAACTCTGTAATTGGTAGCAACACGCAGCCCAAGATCAACCGGGATGCCAGAGCAGGCGGCAGAGGGTGGCGGGGAATCCCTGAGTGTAGATGCAGTGGCAGACAGGCATGGTCTACCCGGGGTCAACAGACCAGCTGTAGGCCCAGGTAGACCAAAAATAGTCTATGTGGGATAGGCACACTATGTTTACTCAGTTGACTGACATAGACTGACACCAGGGGCAAAGACCGACACATATGAAAACCATATGCGTTAAATGCATATGGTTTACATATGCGCGAATCGTGGAACAAAGGTGTCAATCACCTTTGTTGCACCTTTGTTTTCAGGGGTGACACAAAGGTGAAAACAAAGGTGCAACAAATGTGATATCGGCTCATGTAAACCAGGTCCGTCTACGGGACCTCGGAGTGCATTAATTCCCCTTCATTTCTTCCGCTTTGTAGGTAGGTGGGTAGGATTACACGTTTGAACTCTGTTTGTTCCTTCCTACTCTTTGAATTCCATTTGTTCACCCTTCCCTCCTTTCGCCTACCTTCCCTTCTGTTGCCTTGCTAACTAGCCAATCTACCGTGTATCTCGAGACGGGCACATCCCTGTGTGCCCAACCAACCACCTCTTTCTCCCCCACAATATTTGTCAACATCTCACCCCAGCAGCAAGCCGCCAGCCCACGACTTGAGATCAAAGGCTAGCCCCCGCATGATTCATAAGGATTTGGATTTGGATCTGTGTTGGTTGGGAAACGTATCAATATTGAGTCTATTTTGAGCCGCTGAAGGGTCGCGGAAGGAAGCAGGGAGGGGATGTAAGAATTGAATTCAATTCAATAAACCCGGGTACTGACTGTGTTACAGGGTATCATATTTTACTTACGAGGGGTATGTAGGTATCAAGATAGATAAGACTCATCTGAGTAGATCTATGAAGGGAGATAAGATAGGATAGGTAAAAAGGAAGAGAAGGGAAGAGACGGAGGGGAGAGTGATGGCGTGCGGGGCCCAGTGGGGGAAGCACAGTGGACGACCAAAAGGCAAGGACGAGGGAGAGAAGAGCAGGACCAGTGTATGTGGAGGCACGGGTGGCGCGACATAGCACTGGAGCAAAGAGGGATGAGTCGGGATTGCGGGGAAGAGAGGGAAAGTACAAGCTCAGATATAGAATGAGGGAAGAATGAGTGTGTCTGTGTGCCTGGTTCGTTGGGAGACAAGGTGCGAGCGCATATGGCACCGGCCAGGCACCGTGCTTGCAGATCCAGGCTCAAGGCCGCACATGAGGTGGCGCAGGCAGCAAGGGTAATACATTGATGGATTGTTGCATTGGCAACGAGCAGTCAGATGGAGAGGGAGAGCGAGGACAGACGACAGAGGGGCGAGTGCGGGAGCGACGGAGTCAAGGAGGGGAGAGAGCGAGGCACAAAGGAGGGATCCGGTGCACGGGCTTGACAACCATGAGTCACGTCTGGTTGATGCGCATGTGACGAGTCAGTAAGCGAGTGAGGAAAGCAGGCAGAGATAGTCTGTTAGTTACCGTGCCTTGATTACCGTTACTCGACCTTATTATGTAAGCTTTCCGTTTTGGGATCTAATTGATGATGCGCAAGACTTCAAAGGACGCGTTTTGAACCACGGAGACGCATAAAACTTGGTGCAAAGCACTCTCAGGTACATAACACTTTGTTACTTGAAGAAATAACCCTCGATGCTCTCTGTCTGTCCGAGTTGGGGCATCAACCCATCAAATAATGCCGAGCATACACATCTTCGTGTTGACGGCTCTTATAAAGTACCTCTCTGGTGCGGTGGAATCAATTCAAATGAAACATAGTAAAAATGGCATAATATGGCCAGAACCTGCAAGAAACATTTCAAGAACGCGAACAGACGCGTCCTGGGCAAAGCATGTGAGTTCCCAAAACGGAATGCTTACATAATAACCCTCAGCAACGGTAATCAAGGCGCGGTAACTAACAGACTTCAGAACAAGGTTGCGAGTGGGAAGTCAGTGCAAGAGACTAAGGCGGAGAGGGAACAGGTTCAGAAGAGGGTGGGTGGGTGGAGATGGCGAGGGCAGAAAGGAGGGGAAGCACGTGGGAGAGAGGGGGCGAGAGGGAGAGGAATGTAATATAATGGGACTGAGAGAAGGGAAGGAGGGATCCAGTGCAGCACCACACACTCAAGGCGCTTGTAAGTGTGGTGGAGTTGGCACGGGCACGGTGGGTACATAGTTTGTACGGCGGCACTCAAGTCTTGAGTCCGGGTGCAGGAGTTGGCCGCAGCATGCAGGCGTAGTCAGCGAATCTCAGGGGCAGCCTCGGTGCGGGTGTGTGTTGGGCAGCCGTGCTGTGTACTCAGTTTGAAACAGTAGTGGCTTGGCGGGGTTGCTGTGCAAGCGCCGGTGCACAGGAGTTAGGGAAATGTCAGCACAGACATAGGAGTGGGGAGGGGGGAGTGGGTGACGCATGCGGTCAGCCATCTGCTCTACTTTTCTCCATGTCAACTGGTCCACCAGGGCACCGAGCCGATGATGGTGAAGGAGAGGGAAAACATGAAGCCCATCGACAGGCGCAGAAGCTTTGCCGTTTTGGAGCCACGAAGCTTTGATTTTCTCCCTCGGTGCAAGAAGTGCAGTTCTCTGTAGTGTTTGTCTGGCCTTGGCTTGGCCTGAAAGCCATGGCTTTGGCTTTCTAAAATCCGAGGCCAGGCCAAAGCCAAAGCCGGGGCTTTCGCTGGCTTTGGCCTCAAAGCCAAAAATCCATGGCTTTTGGCCGGGGATTTGCGTACTTTTTGGCTTTGGCCTGACAAAATCTCAGGCCAAGCCAGCAATTATTCCTTGGCTTGGCTTTGGCTTTGGTACCAAAGCCAGAGAAACACTAGTTCTCTGCCAGAAATCCGCACGTGGGTGCAAGTCAATCTGTGAAAGCGGTTGGCCCTCAAGGACAGTCGGAGTTAGAAGGGCAGATGTGGCGGTGCACAGTCACTGCATGCATCAGCAAATGTTCGGCCTTGGACGACGCGTAGTTTTGACTTGTGAGGGTTGAACCAAAAAAGGCAATGTTAAGATGTTGAACTACAGGTGAGGCAGTTATGATGGTGAAATTTGATGGCACTTGACTCCCCTATAACCATGGCTGCTGGGGGTTTTTTGATCGGAGTGCCCCAAGTATCCCCGTGAAGATCTGGAGCCGACAGTACTGTTCAAGTCTGTTACTATTCTACACCGTTCCCGTGTTTCGTTTGGAGTTTGAGTGAGGCTGACCATGGCAACGTGTTAATTCTTACTTTGCTTCTTTGCAGTCTTTAGCTCTTCCGCAGCGAGTTGGGATCCAAGATTCGGCTGCGTCTGTGTTTTTTGGCTAGAAGAATAGGGAGGTCCGGGTGCAACGGTGTAGCTATATTAGTGCATGGACATCACGATAATTCCAGGAAACCGGCTGCGTCTGTGTTTTTTGGCTAGAAGAATAGGGAGGTCCAGGTGCAACGGTGTAGCTATATTAGTGCATGTACATCACGATAATTCCAGGAAACCGGCATGCCTGAGTGGGTCCTTGCGTGTAATCCTGCCTACCTGCCTACTCCCACGGTGGTAAATATCTCCAGGGACACCGTTGACTGGGTCCCTCCCAATGCTTCTATGTTACTACGATTGCGAGTGTGCCAGCACAGGAATTTGAACATAGTGGAATCGAGACTGCCTCTATATACTAGTACAATGGTGAAATGCCTGGAACAACATGTGCAAAATCACCAATTGGGATGAGGGCCCTGTAAAGCGTACGGAGAACACTGTGGGAATGAATTTTATGACGTCTCGAGTGCATGTCCCTCCATACATATTTCGCATTTCAATCAAGACAGGAACGACTGACATGTGCGTGAATTTGAATGTGTCGGGAGTTCTCGATCCGCTCCTTGCCACTCTGGAAAAAGTGTCGTTTCAGGGCCCCCGAAAATGTTCCCGAAATGATTAGTATCATGAACATAATGAGTGGAGCTGAAAGCGTACCTGAAATGCAAAGTTTCGGCAGCGCCGAAATGCTTCCCTAACCGGATCGTTCAACGGGAACAGTGTTAGTTTCCGATGACCCGAAAACTTGAACTGATATCATGATGCGATATCCATCCACTTTGAATGGTGTAATGTAACGTAGCCGGTTGTTTAGAAGACTGAGACCATATGCGGGTGGCGCTCAAAGTGAGCGATCGTTATCCTTCTCCATTCATGAACTGAATGGAACAAGTAAATTCCCGTAAAATTGATATAGGCCATGTAAAAGGTAACTATGGGAACGTGCGCTTTATTGTGCCACCGCATCCCCCAGAGAAAAGGGCACCAACCCCGCGGCGGCAAGAGTACGGGACGACAGCACAGTACTGTGCATCACGGGAGGCTTTACGCACTGCCGCTCTTGCAGGAAAAATCCGGGAGCTGATATCGGCGTTCGGTGTGCAGCCTTATGGGGATTTTTAACGTCTGTCTGCCTTCTTATAAACAGCGACGACCCACCCAGGGCCGGACAATATTCCTCTCATAGAATGCTATCCCAGCTCATCTCCACTGCCATCCTCCTCCTTGCTCTGGCACAGGGCATCGCCTTCACTCCGTCCCTTGCTCCTCGTGTTAGCTGTAAGTCCTCCAGCTCATACTGGATTCACAACCACTGACTGATCACGAACTTGTGAAATAGGCGGACCCGGCGTACGTGTTTCCCGCCCTTTAGCGAGTATGTTGAGCTAATTGATCTCGTTCCGGTCTCAGTTGCCAGCCTGTTAGTATCATTGCTCACGGGCCCCCATCGCAGTAACCATATGAAGTTTGCTTAAGCAATCTGCGTCTCAACACATAATCCCATTTAATCAATGCTCATTTAATCATCCAGCCAGTGGTAAGGCCTAAGGCACGGCACTGATACTATTATTTATTCTCAAGTAGACTTGGGGGGAGGCCGATGCTTCGCACGGCATAACTCGTACGTTACATTTTGTCTACTTATTCTTATGTTTTTATTGCTAATTTGTACACCTGGTATTTGACTTCCAGCTATCCGCAATACCCCAGATGCTTTTCAACGGTGTTAAGAATCGTATATGTATGTGCAACTCAATGAATCCGCTTGCAAGTCCGGCTTGAAAAGAAGGTTCATTGCTCCAATGGAATCGTCATTTGTTCCCGCTCGCACTTGTATACCATTCGAGTCTTTTCATATTGTAAGTAGAAGTGCTGATATTAATATATTTGTTACACCAGCGACTCACCGACAATTACGTAGAAAGTATAATCCCAATCAATATGAACAAAACGCTAAAACATTCAGCCAAGTCATGATTGACACTGAGCAGGAGCTAATGCGGTCCTAAGTATTTGTTTCTGCATAGATGCGAATCTGAGTATATATGATAGATGGTCGAATTCAATGAATAGGCTGGCCATCAATGATCTCGGTAAATTCCGAAGTCTTACGCACGGAAGACTGTCACAGCCACAGCCTTACTTTGCGCGTCTGGTTTCCCACGGATATATACCTTTGCCCCTTGTCTGCATAAACAATATATGTACAAACCCTCAGTTGGGCAAGCCCTCCCCCCCGCTCATAACATGATTGGGTGACTCCCAGGGCAAATAACAGCTAATTATTCATGGGAATGGGTGCAATAACCAGACTGGGAACAACAGCCAACCTATATTCAGGCGGGTAACCTGAACCAAGGGGCGCCGATGTCGAAAGATATTGTTGAAAGACTCGCACGATTGGATCAGGGCGATCATTTGCAGACTGTCCAGGCCTTAATTGCAACTTGATTTCCGGCCAACAGGGGTTCGTAGTGAACGTGATGAAGAGAGTGACTGGTCCAAATGCTTTGCGGAGTGCAAGGCAGTCGGAAATGTCAGCTGCAGACCAAGCTGGTGAATGAAAAAAAAAGTGGAAGGAAGACGAACATCCTCCACCGGTTCTTCATCACCCGTCCCAATGTATTCGGCCTCGTCGGATCAGAATGTTGATTATGGCGGATATATGTTAGGCGGGCCTCTTCAACGGCACTCCAGGCGTCGACCAAATACTCTCCTACGCAAACTGAATGTCTTTTACAGAAGGTGTGAGGAATTAAACGTACCTGTTAATCGAGAAAAAGTGGACATCTGCTCTGCATTCATATAGAACCGTGTCCGGGGCGCCTGGCTAAATTTGCTGCCATCAGAGGTGAGACGGGTGGGAGCCCACCCCAGTGTGCCGTGAGGAAGTAGCAGCAAATAATGGAGCGGTTCCACAAATGGCGAGAAAAGATCTAGAAATATGGGTTCGGCTTGGTCCTTTCGTCGAATGACCAATTTACGGCGTGAAGGGGGAGAAGCCGGGGCGAGTGAGACAATAGCGGCAATTTCATCACTAATGCTGTCGGCGTGTTCAATTTGCAGAGCCATGTCCTCATTGTCAGTATAAGAACCGAGGTTCTCCAGTTCTGCAATGAAGGGATTCACTCGCTCTAACCCAGCGAGGGCTTTGTTAATCCAAGCATGTGGAATACCCATGTCTGCACCCTTTGCAAATATGGCTGAAGGGTCGTGAATGAACCAACGGATGGCATGCTGACCCTCATGGGCTGGGAGCGCTTCGGTGGTAAGTGCGCCCACCTCCCAAAGTCACCGCAGCTATGCCATCTGGAAATGCCATAAAATTGCCATCGTAGACGCCGAGAGCAGTGAGAGAAAAGATGTTGTTGAGTTTCCGAGAGAGGCTGGCCGTTTTTCTGTTTTGAATGAAATGATCCCACTCGTGAGGATACGGTGGGAGGAGCGGTTGGTAATGAGTGCCTTTGGGTCCGCAAATGAAGCACTGATTGTGAATCCTTTTCACCCATCAGTGCCTACCCATTTCGATCAGGAAATCTCAACGTGGTGGAAGCAATTGAGCGCACTTTGATACCACAATTTTTACAATTCCTATTCCAGAGGAGCCCGAGAGGTTGAATGATTTGCGAGCTGTTGAGAATAGCGACACGATCCCATCATGGAACACTGGATGCTGCTCTTTGGGTGTTATCTACATTGCAGTGATTAGCGCGGTTCACCGTATTTTCGTGGCGAATTTGCTGGACACGATCCTCAGATAAAATAGAACGTGAAAGTCTTCGAGCGGTTGTGTTTTGAATTCTCCTGTTGTCACGATCAATGCTGGGCTCGTTACTTCGGCGACGTCTCTGTGCTTCACAGCGGAGAGTACGGTGCCTCTTAGCTTCTGTTTGTCGTCCACTGTAGTCCGTGGGCTGTGGGGCATTCCGAGAGTAAGAGTTCCGAGAGAAGACAGAGCTGTCATTTAATTGCGTGTCGAGCCGCCAGATAAAAGTGCGTAGTAAACACCGCAGTACACTGCTGTAGAAAGCATCTGAAAGAAGTAATCCCAGTGGCTTGCGCATCGAGGCGGCCCGTCAAAAAGCGTAGTAAGAGCGCAGCACACGGCTGCGTGGAGACTCCATTTCTGGAAGAAGAAACCCAAAGTCTACAGTGGAAGAGGCTGTTCATGGTGGTGGCCGACGGAACTCACCGGTGGACCGAAAGCGCAGGAACAGCGCAGCATGCGGCTGCGTGGAGAGCCCTTTTTTGGAAGAAGAAATCCAAAGTCTAAAGTTGAAGAGGCTGTTCAGGGCGGTGCCCGGAAATCACCGGTGGATTCTTGAATGGAAAGACGGAGCCGGGAGATCGATGTGAAGGTGGATATCAAGCTTAATACAGAGTCGGAGCCAAATAAAGTGTTGAATCGAGTATTGAAAAAAATATAAATAGACTGAGAAGATTCGAACCGGACCCACCTCGGTGAATTATATAATCACTAAATACATTAATGAACACAGCCATTATTTTATTACCTCGTTGAAACGCACTGATAAAGTTTTGCCAACTCAAAATACTGGATCCGATTGATGAAAAGAACGATCACTTTACTACGTAAAGTACTCGTAACAAGTTCATTGTTAAGTAAAGTTTGGCTTATCCGAACAGCTGGTTAAACCATAACAGAGACGAGCGAGGAGGGATAATACTCAGCCGCCCGATTCACGTTGCAATGTTCCACGTAGGCCCAACCACTCAATATTTGGATCTCAAATCCTGTAAGCCGGATGAACATAGATTATCAAACAGCGTTCAACGAAAACGAGCTCACCGTTTCTTGACGGAGGACAGAGAAGCTAGCCTGAGGGGATTAACAAAACAGAACACTGTTAGATCCGCTCAACCGCGCACGAAACCAAAACAAGCTCACCGTTCATTGACAGGGAAGTCAGCCTGAGCAGATTAACAAAACAGAACAGTGTTAGATCTGCTCAACCGCGCGCGAAACCAATACAAGCTCACTGTTCATTGACATAGGACCAGGAAGCTAGCCCAAGCGGATTAGCAAACCAGAACAGTATTAAACCTGCTCAACCGCGTGTGAAACCAAAGCAAGCCCACCGTTTATTGACGGAGGACCAGGAAGCTAGCCTAAGCGGATTAGCAAAGGAGGACAGTGCTCGATCTGCTCAACAGCGCGTACTCACAAAGGCTGTGTATAAAAGTGATTCAGGAAGGATGGATGTTATGCCTTCAATGCTTGGATCGAACGGTGAACCCCGTGGAGATCTTGAAGCGATTGGTTGAATGGCCCTGAATTTGCTCGTCCGTCCTGAAAACCCTGAATTATCTCGAACGACACGAAGAGAGAGACCTGTCCATTCCTTCGGTGTATACCCCAACCAGTTGACGCTCACGCGACATAATAGACCGGCCGGAGAAGCTTGGTCATCACGAAAGACGGGAGGGATTGTCTTATCGTGCTGGGTCACTCTTTCGCCCTCACGAAGGCATAGTAAGTGGCAGAATCTTGATGGCAAAAATAGAAGCATTCACCGGCATTGAATCGTTTGCACGCTCTTGCTCGACTTGTTTGTGGACATGAACAAATGTGAGCATTATTACATACTTGACGACCTTCTCGATTCCAGACACCTGTCGGATGTGGGATGCTGAAAGGGGTTCTGTGTAGTAACTGAGTCTGGGATAGCAGATAAGGAGATCAGTTGCGCCACTTCCGATGGTCGGCCGGTCCGTCCGATTTTCCTGAGTCTTCGCAGTCATTTCCCAGGTGCCGCAGAGTCGGTCAGGAAGAGACACACCTCAGCCCCACATATTCAAGAATTTGCCAGTTTAATGGGATACGGCTGTGAGTCCGCGCGTGGGGTCGATGGAACGGGCGCCTTGGCGTCGTTCTGAGAAGGCATGGGTGGAAGGGAAGAGGATGAGAGTGACTGGGAGACAGATTTCCAAGGCGTCAATGGCTGTTCCAAAGCCTTGGGCCATCAAACGAACCTGAATATCTGCGACCTCATGGCCATTTTAACCCGTCTTCCGTTGATGATTGGAATGCAATAGCCCTGAAGGTCTGATCAAATAAAAACCTAATCTGACTGCGAATATCAATCCAAGATCTGAACAATATGGATTCCGACCGGAGTTTTCCGGCCGAGAGAGGTGTGTTATGGGTCCGTCTGTCAATTTGACGAGTCCTATATGCCACCATGGCTGCAGCAGATGGTCAGTTTTACTCAAATTCGCTTGCATCATTCACATTTGATTGAAGACAAACAGCTAACAACACTGGTTGAAATATGAGGGCGTGCAAAAGGCATACACGAACAGGATCACATTGGGTCAGTTCCAATACTGCTGTCTTTCATCAACCAATATGCACTCCAAGTGTTTGTCTGCAAATCTACACCCGATAAATGCTTAAGTACTGTGACGGTTGAATTCTCTCTCTCCTGTCTCTTTATAAAATTGGGCCTGTCTGAAGCCAAATGTTGGTCAATCAGGTCCACAACTCTGGTACCTATGCAAGTGCAAAGCACTCCACCGCGCTCTTGTTATTCTTTAGATTGAGGTTGTGCATTTCCTATTCACTGCACTCCGGAGTCATGCCGTTCATATTCCCGACCCTGGCTGGCGGCAACTGTAACCCGACCCTGCCAATTGATCCAGAAGATCTTTGTTTCAAGTTCATCAATCAACAAAATTGATCCCGGGTTCCGAGTTCTTTGACCGAACAATTGCGGCACCTCTCACACGCTTCCTGCCATCTCCCCATCCTCACACTGGTCTTTATGCTTCACAGACTGTCCATCCTCTGTTATTCATCATCCGACCAACACTGTGGGCCTGAGGACGTCCCCTCTGGTACCGTAGGATTTGAGGCTGCCCAATTTCCGTAGTCACCCGGTTCGACGAAGACGTCGATACTGGACAGTCCTTACAACGCTCACCTTCGCCCCTCGCCTCTCATTCGAGCTCTCCGCCGCTGTTTTCTTCTGATCTTTGCTTCTTTTCGTGCGCTCTTCCTCCTTGTTACTTCCACTCATTCCATCCTCTTCACATCCATCTTGTATCCAATGAAGCCTTCCTCCCCGCTAATGCGCATCCTCCTTTTAACTTGTCTCATCTGTATGAATCTAGCACGTTGTTCAATCATTCTCGAGCTCCCGATCGATGTTCTCGGCACCCACACCTTTCAAGCTCCACGCGACCCTCGTCTCCGGTCAGGTTTCTTGTTTCTCCTCGGTTCTATCTCCACTCACATCGAATCATTCCAGGCCTCTTCAACACTGACTTCATCGGTCCCCCGCTCCAAAAATGCCGTTTCGGACCAACCTCTCAACGAACCCCTTCAGCATTAATATCTCGAACCTCTGGTTCGTGTTTTGGTTTTTCAACTGTTTAATCCTTGATTCAACTCCCAGTCCACCAGAAATTTCAACAACGCCGATTCTACTTCGAGTCATGCAACACAAAGTCTTTCTTTTCTCTCCTTTTGTTTCTGTCAATCTTCTCGATCATTTCTGCCACGATATCTATCTCGCTGTTTTAATTCCACAATGCTTCGATATCAACGGTGAGCCATGCATGCTCGATTATTTTTTCAGTGGCCACTCATTCCTATCATGGTCATCTGATTCCAACACTCTTCGCTTGCGCCACTCTCATTGCAGCAAGTCCTCACTTCTGCTTGAGCATCGCCGCAGCCATGCTGACCCCTTCTGTTCTCTCAATTCTCGATTGTTGCTCATGTGCCCGAAAGGCGCACTAGACCTATGGCATTGCATCTGCGGGAGCTCGCTTTTCAACTGGCTCACATTGGCCAGGCTCGTAGTTGCAGTGCGTGGAGAAGTTCCTCTCCTTTTTGTCCATAATCCAAAAATTCCCGAGAGGTCTCTTGCGGGATCTGTTAAACACTGTTTTGTTAATCCATCACCCTCTGCCCATGGGAGTTGGTAATCGAAGCTACCTTGCCGACCAATTGACACTGTTTTGTTAATCAACTGATATTGTCCCTTGCCGCTTTGAACAGTGTTTTCCTAATCCTGGTTCAGAATTGCTGATTAAACACCCGACTTCATCTCGATACCGTCTGTTCAAAGAATCAGTGATTAAGTGAGATTTTGCATTGAGACGGGAATTGGTTAAGCAAACTTCATATAGATTCTTCCCATCGACCTTGATCTTCTGATCCTCACTGCTTTTACAGGTCCGGAAAATTTACTTTGCTCTGGCACCTGGTAAGCCTGTCTGTTGCTTTTCACACGGGGACGCTGAATTGACCTTGGGATGAAGTTGCGTGGTGCCGTCCTCCAACGTTTTTTGCGACTGAGCGTGTAGGATGGGTGGGGAGAAAATGTCTCGTTCAGTCATGCCATGGTGATATATCGGTCATCAGATCATTGTACTTCGTCTTAGGCACATATCCGCTTGATGCATCTCCCATGTGTCAATGAGGTTCAAAATGTGCCCATTGCCGACCATGTACTTGTCAACCACCATTCTATCCAACCGGGACTGAGTTGATCATTCGGATGCCTCGTCAGGTCTACTGAATTATAGGTTTGGACTTTAATCTACCCACCAACCCTGAATAAAAACACCGACAACTTCAGTGACGCCACCCCTGACGAGTACAGGATCAATCGCTTCCAAAATATGCAGCACTAAAATTCAGCGAGGTCAGATAATTCAATGATAGGGCTTTCTCTCCGTGTTTCACGAGTCATTCCCAAAATGCCTGGTCGGAGGTGTCGCAGGAGCCAATTCACAACATATTCACACATCGGGAGGTAAATATCTGATTTCAATTCAAAACGCACTGCACAATTCCGAGTTCACAAAGCGCCGGCACTCGTGCGCCGGGATTACGACCACCGAAACGCTACCAGTATTTCCCTCGTTAAAAACCCTGATTTCCTCATGGTCACTATTTCAATATATAGTCTGTCGGTGGAGACAAATTAAAACATCTCCTACACCGCATCTGCGTACCAATCAAATGAAATATATCCAGACAATATCTCTCTCCTCCTCCTGTTCATCTCCGCCCGGGTAACTAATGTGTGCGTGCTTGTTAATTTTTGCCTACTGTAGTACCGCACAATAATTAACATCCCCACTGCCCTTGCTCGCCTTGAGCTGGACGTTCCAGCTTTCCTGCTCTGGCAGCGCTTTCCAACGCAACTTGCGAGGCTGATTGCGCCTGCCTGCCGATAGTTGTCGGCCAAAACATCCCTTGGGACCGTCTATGAGCAAATATGCGACCCCCTCCCTGTACCTTACTTTGCTGTGGAACACAGAGTGCGAGATGGGGGACACACAAAGTGCAGGTGAGTGTATACAGTCCCTGCCACACCTTTTCTCTGGCGCTGACTGAGACGGGGAGATGTGGGACCGATTTAATCCCCCCACCAGCTCCCATCTGTCCACAAGGAGCAGGGCACGCCTCACACCCCTAATGTTGCCCCGAATTTGACTTGAAGTCCCCAAGTCCACTTGGGGAAGTAGACTTGAGTTGAGTCAAGTGAAGTGAGAGCACCAGACTTTGGTTGACTTGAAGTGAGTGCAAGTCAACTTCAAGTCACTCAAGTCCACTTGAGTGAGATATTACATCTGAATTTTCTGAATGTTGGTTACAAGTCCTTGCGAGTCGTTTTTGACTGCTCAGGAGTCTAATTCTCACTGTTGGATGCAGTCCTTCAGTCTGTGTACCAATGAAGCGTGTACCCAATTGCATCGTTGATGTTGTAGAGACAGAGAAATTGGTTTTAGAGTTTTATCCAATGCCCCGTGAAAGCAACAAGGATGGCATTGGCACAGTCACGCCTATTTGAAATGATGCTGACATGCCAGCATCTCGATCAACGGTTTCCAGCACACCGGCACCCAACCAGCACCACAACGAAAGTCTACCATGCCTCATTCCCTAGTATCCCCATCGCCAATTAGGTGACTACATTGGTAGTTTGGCCGGCCAACCCCGCCAGATAGTATAGTGGTGCAACCTGAACTGCCGCCAATACTGCTGCTTTGCCACCAGCACCGCACCCCTGCCGCCCCCGAGTGCTGCCCCCAAGTTTTGACTGCCACGACCACAAGTGCAAAGAGGAAGCGAAATTGGAGGAGAGGGCTGGGGGCAGTACTTTTGTCATGCTGCCGCTGCAAACATTTGAAGTACAGACATATATTATAATACATCTGAGATTAACAAGGTCTTTTTAAGCCTAACTCATGCCCTTTCTGCCACGAGCGAGCTCGGGCATTGGAGATCGCGCTAGGTCAAGGGAATACTCCCATGCTGATAGCAGGTGAGTTGCCGAATCACTGACATAGCAGTTAAATACTCGGATGATTGACCCTCGCCGACCTCACACAAAAACGTGCCAAACCCTATGCCTCCAGGAACTCGACGCACGAAAAACACTGAGTCTGCACCTTTGGTGCCAGTTTCACAAGATGAAGAATCTACGAGACGCGCCAGATGCTCAGCTCGGCCCGTCGCTGCTGCGCCGCCTCCACCGCAACCTGCACCTACAGGGCGAGCAAGCAGCTCCAGACCAGAATCTCAAGGCTTTGCCGCGCTATCCGGTATGCTATTCCCCCTTTTCTGATAATATGCAGATGTCTCACATACACAAAGGTGCTCAGCCGATGGGCAGGAGAACTGATTCCCACCATCCTGAGACAACTACAACCGGTGCGTCTCTATCCGTCGTGTATACTTGGTACAAATTGTTTTATAGGGAAACTTCTATTCCCTATGCAAAATCCGCAACAAACTCGATCGACGGTATATTATTTCTGTTTCTTGATTGCCATCGAACAGCTTTTAATGACTTTCTAGCAGGTTGCAGGCTCCTCCAGAAATCCTGGTCCACCTCAGACTCCGGCTCGTAGTTTCGCAGGCCACTTAGCCGATCAGCTCACACACCAGACGGCAATGGCCAGCCCTGGTCCCCGGGAGCGTGAGCGTGAAGCAGGCTCTGATGTCGACAGCTCGTCTGGATCGGATGAATTCCCACTCATTCCAGCTGGGCATCGGCGGACGGCCAGGCATTTACCTCTTATTCAAACAACAGCTGACAATCAACTCTCCCTCAACTCGGATGACGACTCAGAGGATAGGGAACCACCGACACATCGCCAACCAGTACACCAGGCTTCGGGCCGCCAACCCAATCCGGCTGTTGCTCGCCATCAGCGGCGTCCCCAAGTGGCTGGTAGTGTTGATGGAGAGGGGTATGCTTGGATCGAGGCTGAGGATCTTCGCGAGATGCAACAGGACAAGACGGCTGACTGCAAGTATTTCTTCGGTTGCAGCACCGTAGATCGAACTCACAAGTGCTGTGTTTGCTTGTAAGCAATGAGGCTCGATATTCCCATCCGCAACATCCTGACTTCATTCAAGCAAGGTGTATTCGTCTGGTTCCAGCAGTAGCACGTGCAGACTACACCTTGAAACCGCACACTCCGATATCCATGCCGAGATCATCATCAAGTATGCTTTGTCCATTAAACTTCCGGAGGAGTGTCACAAGGATTTGGAGAATGAGCAAGCAAAAAAGATGAATCGAGTGGCTTTCTCCCCAGTGGCCTTTACAGAATAACTTATCAAAGTCTTCGTTGGGAATGACCTGGTGTGATAATTTTCTCTCCTTTGTTCCTATCGCTAACAACCAAAATTCAAGCCATTAATTTGATTGACAACAAGGACTTTCACGATTTGTTACTCCTTCTTCATCCCATCCTCTTATTATAGATGCCTGGATGGCATACTATGTTGAGCTGAAGGCTGCCTTAGGCGTAAGTACAACCCCAGTTTTCCAAGTAACTGTAGCTTAAAGTTCCAAGCTTGCCATCGGAAAAATCAGCTTTATGGCGGATATCTGGAATAGCAAAGGCTTGCATCCGTACCTTGCCTTAATAGTGCACTAGCTCGGTCCAAGAGGTGAAAATCATGAAATTGTGTTGCGTCAAGCCCTGCTAGCTTTTCGACGTGTTTGCAGTGCCCACAGTGGACAGCGATTGGCACGGATCTTATTTCTTATCTTGGACAATGCTGGGATAGTTCACAAGGTCAGTCACTGACAACTGTTGTGTCTTTATACTATTCTCATATTGGGCAGATTGGGCATTTCACCATGAATAATGCCTCAAACAATGCTTCAACAATGCTTCATCTTCCCCTGATGCTGCAAGATTTTAATGTCACCTTTGACGAGAAGAATAATTACATCTGTTGTTTTGCCCACGTTATTAACCTGTGTTCACAGGCGGTCATCAAGGTGATGGGCGACGTGGCGTATTCCGATTCGGACACAGACCCGGCCACAGAGACCTCAGACTCGGATGCTGCTCCAGCCACAATGCGGGCAACGTGTGTGACAAAGAAGGCCGGTCCCATACGTCGGGCCCACAAAACTATCACATTCATCCGGAAATCTGGTCAACATCGTGACCAGTTCCTGGAAATCATCAGCCAGGGGAATGCCGACTCAGAGTGGACAGTAATCAGTGCCGAACACAAAACCGTGGTGTTGGCATGTGTCACTGTCCTGCCTGATGTGAAAACACGATGGGACTCCGTCTTTTACATGTTGTGTCGACTTCGCTACCTGCGGCAGGCATGTTGATTTACTTGAAGAACATTGAAGCTCACATCTTTTTTTTAGCCTGTTGTCAAGTTTCTTGCTGTGAACAAGGATGCTCGTTCCTTTCGCCATCAACTGGAAACCAAACACTGGAATCGGTTGGAATTGATGGAGTTGATCCTTCAGGTTTTGTGTCGCCTCATTTGTCTACTGCCTCTCTAATATTCCTTCTAGCAACCTCATACTGTTCAAACCATGATGTCCGCTGAGAGTACCCCAGTCTTAGCCAGTGCTATTCCCTCATTCGAGCTTTTCATGTCCGCTTTGCAGGCTATGCTTGGTGACATTGATTTGCAACAGGAAAATGTTCGGAAATTCATTCGACCTGGCCTTGCAATTGCAACCAAATACTATAATAAAATGGGGGACACTGACACATACATCATTGCAATGTGTAAGTGCTCTGCTTTAACCACATCTCAAACAACTTGAGTGATACATGGTAGTTATCAACCTGTCAATTCGCTTTGAATGGATTAGGAGAAACTGGTCGGAGGAAGAGCAACGCCAGGCCAAGAAGATTATTCTTGACAAGGTCTGTCTATCATTTTCCATTCTGTTTATTCTGACCAACCACCAAAAAAGCTCCAGTCATACGAGGAAGTCAATATTGATGCTGAAGCAGCATCCGGCTCCAGCTCTCCCGCTGGAGCTGGCACTGAATCATGCCCTCCCTCACGTAACCGCTCCCACTCAGCTACACCTGCACAGACTGGAATTGCACGGGCTGCAGGGAGGTGTTGGAAAGTTGCCCAATCACTTGATTTCTCGGCCAGGGGTGGAGACTTAGGAGTTGCTCAAAGCCTTGAGGAAGAAGTGAATCACTACATCACTAGCACCATTCCACTGACAAAAACAACGGACATGATTGGATACTGGATGGTCTGCTTTACAAACCTTGAAATGTTGAGACACTCATTGACATCCACCCAGCACCACGGCAAAATGACCTGGCCAAATATTTTCCGCCTCTTTGCCGATTATGCTCCTATCCAGGCGACCTCTGTACCCTCAGAGCGGGTCTTTTCCTCTTCAGCTGAAACTGATACGAAACGATGCAACAGGATTAGACCTCCATTGATGGAGAGCTTGCAAATGCTCAAATTCAACTTCAAGAAAGCACAGCTCAACTTCATGACTGACTGGCAGTCAGCCCCAGTTCCCGATGATGAGGAAGACTGGCTCCGCATTTTAGCAGGGACTGTTGAGGAACAGAGAGAAACCATCAGACGGGAGATTTCGGACCGTTGTGAATTTGCGGATGGGCATGTGGAAATACATACCTGATGGAAACGACACTTAATGCGCTGTGGATGATACTTGCCAATGTATGAGTTTAAGAGCCTTTGTATTGAGTTCTACCTATATACATCTTTTTATATACCTGCTCCTTGCCTCCCAAAACTATTGTGAATATTTGACCTGACTTCATCGACTTGAGTCTACTTTGAGTGACTTTGAGTGACTTGGTTATACCCAATTGAAGTGAAGTGAAGTCAACCATGAAACCAAGTGAAACTTGGAAGTCACTTTGAGTGAAGTCAAGTGGCGGCAACATTAGCACAGAGCCAGCATTGTGACAAAGTGGTTTGAGGAAATAACATCAATGTGCTCCCGTGGCCCACTTCTAGCCCTGACATGAACATTATTTACCATGTCTGGCATCATCTCGACCAGATGGAATGCCACAGGGATCCCCTACCCCAAAATCTGGAGCAGCTGTGGGTGGCTTTGCAGGAAGAATGGGCCCAGATGGATGAGGGGTATATTGCACACCTCTACGAGTGAATGCCCAGACGCGTCGGTGAATGGTGGTACCACACGCTACTAATTAGTTTTGTTTAAATATCCTTGTATCACGCAGCATTCACTGTTTTTCTTGACGACATGATCTTTCAAACTTCCCAATAGGCAAATCCCGCATAAATTGTGCAATATCTCCACCAAGCTGGACCTGCTGCGCTCGGAAATTTATAGAGTGATACCCAAGATATGGGGCTAAATTCCTCCCCCTTAAAGTCCCCCGAGAAAATGTGCTCATCACATACAATTCTGGAATTCCCATTAAAAAACCCATGTGACATTTCTTTTGCCGAGTTAGTGTACATACCGCACCTCCCCAAACACACACACAAGTATTAGGATTGTATTAGTGTTTTGTTTAATTTTGGTCGGATTGTGATTAGTGACTAGTTCACTTCACTCCCAAGTTGATTTCATTAGATTACATGGCTGCATCCCAGTACACCGTTTGATCTGGAGCCCACTGTGAGGGATAACAGGAGTATTGTGCAAATATAAGCTTTGTGGATTGCAACTATTAGTTTGTGCCATCTTGCAGCCAATATCTTTAATATAGCCTTGCCAAGCCAAAGACACAATCAAAGTTAAAGTTAGCCCTCACAAGTTAGTTTTTTAGACCTTGTCTCTTCCGGGCCGACATCGTCACTCACATTGACAGGCCCAGGCCCAGCTCAGGTCGAAGTATCTCCGTCATTGGGATCTTCGAGATCCCACCAACTATGCCCACATCTGCATACGAGCACGGGTTTAGCCAGATTATGGATCTTGTCGTCTCTC
Source organism: Mycena olivaceomarginata (assembly GCA_029378375.1). Lineage (NCBI taxonomy): Eukaryota > Fungi > Basidiomycota > Agaricomycetes > Agaricales > Mycenaceae > Mycena > Mycena olivaceomarginata. The sequence continues at coordinate 148,814 of JARKIC010000072.1, read as the reverse complement.
TGCCGGCAAACAAGAAGAGTGTACTCAAATACACAGTGGTGAGTTCATTCTGTGGAAAGATGTTTGCGAGCTGGAGAGCCTACATTCCCGTGTCAGTGGCTACAAGATCGTAGCATGGAAACTCATGTGAAGACACTGGGAATCCTGGGACCTGAACCCAAATTGTTGTGCCCCTTGAGAGCGAGGCAACACACCCTGACACCCCAGCCGTTGCCCTTCCTTATGCAACCATTCAGAACTGGGATCTCTTGAAGGAGGTATGTATTGTGACCTATTCACTCATTGCCGGACTCGGGGTGAGACGCTACAGCTTACCAACGACATCGACGCCGGAAAGCCTGCCACAGGGATTAATTGGGATATGGGCTTCCAGGGGGGGGGCATTGTTTCAGTGCTGTGAAGCTCAACAAAAATGGATAATGAGGGGAGTGGATTGCGGCCGGATCATATGCAGCAAACCATATTCCATTTCTCTGTTCTGGCACCATGTTTCTGTAGAGGAGCAATGTACAAGTCGCTCTCGGATTTGTTTCCAAGCGGCAGATACGGTAAGTTCTTGATAAAGACCTCGCTTCCAGTTGTTCGCTCTCTTGTCCACAGAACCAGTAGAAATCCTTTTACCTGATAAACCTATCCCCGAGCTTCATCCCCTTCCTGTTCCCCCAGCGCTCCCGCTTCCGTGTGCCGGAAAACACCTTAGAAACCGCGATTGGAAAAGTTAGTTCGCAATCCTCGCGGTTGCTGTGCGAAGACAAGGTTCAGTTCACTCCATGGGTTTCTGGCCTTACGAGCCTAGCTTCGAGTACGGCACTCACCCGCTTACATAGCCACTCAAAATGCAGCAGTGTCTGATTTTGCTGCTCGTTCTTTCCCACATCATCGCCCCGTCATCTTGCGGCTCTCCTGGCTGGGTTCGTGGGCAAGCTGGTCACAACCTTATCTCCTGGCACCCGTCAACCTCCTGAACAACCATCCTTAACACCCATCCTTGAATAAAGAATAAAGAATTACGGGAATCTGCGTCTATGGCTCCGCTCAAGCCCTACAAGATGACAGCTGGTCGCAGGCGACGCCAGTAGCCATCTTTTTACCTGATAAACCTATCCCCGAGCTTCATCCCCTTCCTGTTCCCCCAGCACTCCCGCTTCCGTGTGCCGGAAAACACCTTAGAAACCGCGATTGGAAAAGTTAGTTCGCAATCCTCGCGGTTACTGTGTGAAGACAAGGTTCAGTTCACTCCATGGGTTTCTGGCCTTACGAGCCTAGCTTCGAGTACGGCACTCACCCGCTTACAACGCGAAGCTCGTTGCAATGCATGGAGTACGATATGGGGCAGAACAACATATGATTCACTGGCACTCTCGTTGGAATACTGAACTATTGGCAGTCTACTGCATACGACAGACATTGGTGTTGTCGGTAGGATGAGTCATTTTAAACACAAACGGGCAGAACAACTGGGTAAAGCGGGCTGGGGATGCAAACCTCCGTGTAGAGCGTAATTGAGTTCTCGACCGAGATGTCCAAACCATTCTTGTCGTTGGTCACAGAACCAGCTCCACACGGAATCAGGTCGATCATCGCGAACGCGAAGGACTGCACGGGCGAACCATCAGCGAATCTCATACATGGCATGAACAGGTGCAGACATACATCGATAATCGCCTCGAGGGTCCGCAAAACAGCCACAATGGGGGCAGTGACCGCAAATTGCGCGAATATCGCATGTTTGCCGATGACGGTGGCCAGGAGAGCCTGATGGACCTCCACAAACTACAGAACAATGAGCTCGGTATAATCTCGCAGCAGCAATAGCAGAACTAACACTATCCAAGGCAACAACAATTGCGTCACAGTCAGCCTGAACGGTGAACGGCGGCGTCGCCTGCATTGCGGTAATGTCGGCACTTAGATTGTTGATGATGACAGTGAACTGGCCAACGAGAGTCTGGAGGTGTTGGGTATAATAATGAACACCAGGTTTCCAAGTCAGCCAGGTCACCTACCTGGCCCAAGCTCACAACGTCAGGACCGGTGGTTGAAGTGCTGAGCGGAGTGAGAGCATTGTTGATGTTCACAGAGACATTGGTCACTATCCCGATGTTTGTGACAACATCGTTGACCGTCAAGGCAGCCAAAGCCACTGGGTGAAGGATTGAAGTAGCGAGGATGGCAGCAATGGAAAGCCTCATGGTTGGAAGGTGAAGGGACTGGTTGGTCTGAAGGGACTGGTTGGTCTGAAGGGACTGGCCGGTCTGAGGGTCTTTATAGATTTCGAGTATATGGGATGCATTCGATCAGATATGGATATGTCCAATAAATTCCGGACAGGCCCTTCTTGCGGCAAACCTGCATCGCGGATTGATAGATGGACAGCATTTTCGTGGAGCATACATACCTCCGGAAATGGGTATCAAATAAGCTCAGTAATCCACTCGCCGTCGACCACACGAGTGTCTCAATCGGGACTTGTCTGTTTTGCCATCTGGTCAGGCCCATAATTTTGGGGGCATTGATGTAAGGGATGTGAAGAAGTTCAACAACTCCAAAAGCTCCTTGCAAAAAATATCACTGGGGGGAAACCCGGCGGCACCTCAAGCTCAGGTGCCGGAATGGCACCTCAATGGCACCTGGGATCGAACCAGTGCCAGCACCTGTGAAGATGCTTCCGGGACTCTTACAACCCGGTGGCACCTCAAGCTTAGGTGCCGGAATGGCACCTCAATGGCACCTGCACGGTACCTGGGGTCGAACCAGTGCCGGCACCTGTGAAGATGCCTCCGGGACTCTTACGGTATGGTACATTTACGGACATTGGAACACTACATGAATAAGAACTCGAAACAAAGCTTCTCCGGAATTCATGCAGATCAAGGATGAATTACGAGCAACTAGGGATCCGCACCGTAACCGTATGGACCCTTCAAGGATAGATACGGTTATGGTTGGCCACCGGCCTGATACCGTAAGAACCGTAAACATACGGTCCGTATACGGTATTCTAGAACTGTAAAGTGCCGGGGGCCTGTTGATCAAGAAAGCTGTAGCGGTTCCACCGGGCGCAAACCTGACGGCATGTCAAGTCGACATATCGTCACGATCTGTGGTTCCCATGCGACCCAACGGTTGGCTTCCTTTCTGTGATCTTGTAGCGATTTGCTTATCTTTTTTCTTTGTTCTATTTTTCGCCAGCCGTCGGAAGTGGGTCAAGGTGGACCCCATTCGCACCAAAAAGGACTTGTTGCAGCCATGCATCACGGCATACTCGTGCCATAGGCCCATATCGATAGAAGTAACTTCAAGTAAGAGATACGTCGTAATTATAACAGGATTACAGGGATAGTGGAATGCAGCAAAAACTGAAACGAAAGAGATACTGTACAGACAAATGGATTGGATGCTCATGACACAAAAATGCTTCTGAATCGCGAGCTAATCTTGAGCTCTTTTACTAGACCCAAGCGCGCGAGCTTTTTGGCTGAGCATCGGCGGGCATCGCGGTGGTCAAAGTCCTGCGTGCACGCGAGGTTAGCTGTCGTATATACGACCATGAAAACTAAGAGAAATCTACCCACATTACAACCGAGACTTCAATCTTCATTTCGGTCTCATCTGCTTCTGCAGCAAGGAATGGGGTGCGGATGGATAAACTAGGACCCAAGGACAACCGACCTTCATCTGAGCGACTTCGATCGTCGTCTTTCTCCCCGGTGACTTCATCGACAGCACTTTCTGACTACGCATCGCCCGCTGTATTTCGTTCCTTGTAAGCAGGCGAGCGTGATCCTCTGCCCCCACGACTGTCCCCACGACTGCCTCCCCCGCGTCCGCGCCTCCTTCTCGTAGACGTCCCCAGCGATACAGAATAATCTTGCCCTTGATGATGGGGGAAGCCAGCACAGAAAAAACTGGAACAGAGTACAGACAGGCCAACCTCCCAGGTCACCGCGTAGGCGCGCCGGGTGTTCTCATCAACAAGCAGCCGGGCTACAAGCTCCTCGAGAGCAAGGTCCAGGGATTCGTCGCCCCACCCATCGACAATAGAGCGTTTGCGGTGGAGCCACCAGATCACCTGGTGGCTCGTGGTTTAGATTAGTGTCAGGACTGTCCGGCATGTGCTAGCCACTATTTCGTCCTCTCTATGGGGGCTATAAATGGTGGCTCCACCGCATATTCGGTGCACCCTCCTCCATCAGTTCACCAATAACAACACTTTTGGCCTCGTTCAAAGTGGCCACTAAAAACCTACGTTGCGGAAACTCCGCCGGTTCGCTAGTTGAGTCCACACAGAGCTCAGTATCCTACTCAGATTCGCACTCAGCCTTGTCTCCACGCTGATCCCACTTGTGCAGCCCTCGGGCGTGTACGCGCGAATTCGCGTTGGCGGAGGCAACGCGGTGGTGGGAGAATGGGATTCAGAAGCGATGGTGTCACGGCACCAGGTTTGCGCCCGGTGTTCGCGCGTGATATCATGTCAATCACTGCGTGCAAGGGGTCTGTCAAGGTTGCCGATGTACCCTGTGTCCACTTTGACCCACCCCCGACGGCTGGCGAAAAATAGAACAAAGAAAAAAAGAAGCCAACCGTTGGGTTGCATGGGAACCACAGGTCGTGACGATATGTCGACTTGACATGCCGTCAGGTTTGCGCCCGGTGGAACCGCTACAGCTTTCTTGATCAACAGGCCCCCGGCACTTTACAGTTCTAGAATACCGTATACGGACCGTATGTTTACGGTTCTTACGGTATCAGGCCGGTGGCCAACCATAACCGTATCTATCCTTGAAGGGTCCATACGGTTACGGTGCGGATCCCTAGTTGCTCGTAATTCATCCTTGATCTGCATGAATTCCGGAGAAGCTTTGTTTCGAGTTCTTATTCATGTAGTGTTCCAATGTCCGTAAATGTACCATACCGTAAGAGTCCCGGAGGCATCTTCACAGGTGCCGGCACTGGTTCGACCCCAGGTACCGTGCAGGTGCCATTGAGGTGCCATTCCGGCACCTAAGCTTGAGGTGCCACCGGGTTGTAAGAGTCCCGGAAGCATCTTCACAGGTGCTGGCACTGGTTCGATCCCAGGTGCCATTGAGGTGCCATTCCGGCACCTGAGCTTGAGGTGCCGCCGGGTTTCCCCCCAGTGATATTTTTTGCAAGGAGCTTTTGGAGTTGTTGAACTTCTTCACATCCCTTACATCAATGCCCCCAAAATTATGGGCCTGACCAGATGGCAAAACAGACAAGTCCCGATTGAGACACTCGTGTGGTCGACGGCGAGTGGATTACTGAGCTTATTTGATACCCATTTCCGGAGGTATGTATGCTCCACGAAAATGCTGTCCATCTATCAATCCGCGATGCAGGTTTGCCGCAAGAAGGGCCTGTCCGGAATTTATTGGACATATCCATATCTGATCGAATGCATCCCATATACTCGAAATCTATAAAGACCCTCAGACCGGCCAGTCCCTTCAGACCAACCAGTCCCTTCAGACCAACCAGTCCCTTCACCTTCCAACCATGAGGCTTTCCATTGCTGCCATCCTCGCTACTTCAATCCTTCACCCAGTGGCTTTGGCTGCCTTGACGGTCAACGATGTTGTCACAAACATCGGGATAGTGACCAATGTCTCTGTGAACATCAACAATGCTCTCACTCCGCTCAGCACTTCAACCACCGGTCCTGACGTTGTGAGCTTGGGCCAGGTAGGTGACCTGGCTGACTTGGAAACCTGGTGTTCATTATTATACCCAACACCTCCAGACTCTCGTTGGCCAGTTCACTGTCATCATCAACAATCTAAGTGCCGACATTACCGCAATGCAGGCGACGCCGCCGTTCACCGTTCAGGCTGACTGTGACGCAATTGTTGTTGCCTTGGATAGTGTTAGTTCTGCTATTGCTGCTGCGAGATTATACCGAGCTCATTGTTCTGTAGTTTGTGGAGGTCCATCAGGCTCTCCTGGCCACCGTCATCGGCAAACATGCGATATTCGCGCAATTTGCGGTCACTGCCCCCATTGCGGCTGTTTTGCGGACCCTCGAGGCGATTATCGATGTATGTCTGCACCTGTTCATGCCATGTATGAGATTCGCTGATGGTTCGCCCGTGCAGTCCTTCGCGTTCGCGATGATCGACCTGATTCCGTGTGGAGCTGGTTCTGTGACCAACGACAAGAATGGTTTGGACATCTCGGTCGAGAACTCAATTACGCTCTACACGGAGGTTTGCATCCCCAGCCCGCTTTACCCAGTTGTTCTGCCCGTTTGTGTTTAAAATGACTCATCCTACCGACAACACCAATGTCTGTCGTATGCAGTAGACTGCCAATAGTTCAGTATTCCAACGAGAGTGCCAGTGAATCATATGTTGTTCTGCCCCATATCGTACTCCATGCATTGCAACGAGCTTCGCGTTGTAAGCGGGTGAGTGCCGTACTCGAAGCTAGGCTCGTAAGGCCAGAAACCCATGGAGTGAACTGAACCTTGTCTTCACACAGTAACCGCGAGGATTGCGAACTAACTTTTCCAATCGCGGTTTCTAAGGTGTTTTCCGGCACACGGAAGCGGGAGTGCTGGGGGAACAGGAAGGGGATGAAGCTCGGGGACAGGTTTATCAGGTAAAAAGATGGCTACTGGCGTCGCCTGCGACCAGCTGTCATCTTGTAGGGCTTGAGCGGAGCCATAGACGCAGATTCCCGTAATTCTTTATTCTTTATTCAAGGATGGGTGTTAAGGATGGTTGTTCAGGAGGTTGACGGGTGCCAGGAGATAAGGTTGTGACCAGCTTGCCCACGAACCCAGCCAGGAGAGCCGCAAGATGACGGGGCGATGATGTGGGAAAGAACGAGCAGCAAAATCAGACACTGCTGCATTTTGAGTGGCTATTCAACGCTCGAAAGTACGGCAATTCAATTTGCGCGAGACGTTGATCGGCGAGGTTGAAAATAGGGTCGAGTTCCCTGACCCAAAGGTAATTTTGATCCACGGTTCAGAGAATAAACACCGATGATGAGATTGGAAATTCGATGAACTTGCGGCGCTCGCTGGCGACAAATGGGAAGAAAGGAAGGATAAAAACAGGTACAGTTGAAAAGTTCGGTAAGCCCTCGGATCACAAGTCCGCAACACTGACGGGCAGTGTTGCCAAAATTTGCGACTCTGAAGAGACAAAATATTCCATGTCTGCAACACTGCCCGTCAGTATTTCAAAAATTTGCGACTCAAGTCCGCAACACCGCCCGTCAGTGGTGCAAAACATTTGCGAGGTTCAAAGTGGGCCCAAAAATTACAAGTCCGCAACCAGTGTTGCAAAAAAAATGAAACACAGAAAACTCTATGCACGGAAACTCTCCGCAAAGCGAGATGAGGGCACAGAACGAACGATAGGAGCAAATCGGAAGCATCGAGTATTCCCATCATTTGCGTCAGACCGCCATCAGCCGAGCTAGCACCAACTTCACTCTCACTCCAATGACAGCCAAGAGCAAAAAGCCAGAATTCGATGATGAGAGTATGAAACAAAGAGAGTGTAGTTAACGCACTTTGTGGCGTGAACGATAGCAAGTCTCCGCCGGCAGCAAAAGCTGGCCGGTGCAGTGAGGTGATTCAAGTTGGGCAAGTTGTCTCGGTCTGGGGGCTGCAGTTGAAGCGAGGGAAATTTCGAGGTCCTTAAAGGGCTGTATTTGAAAGACATTGCTGCAGTTGGTGAATGAATGCAGCAAGATGGCGCGTTCAGAAGCTGGACGCTGAAGCAACAGACACGGCGGAATATTCGATTCATGATATTTAAATACGCGGGCGATCGCAGAGAATAACGGCCGCGACTGAGGGCGAGGACGGCAGGGGCAAGAAATCTGGACGAAAAAGAAACCTGGGTGCATTGAGAATCGCGAATGAGAAGGGAGGACTCTGCTGCGCTGGTGCGCGCAATTAAAGAGGCAAGTGCGCACTTTCAATACGAAAACGGAGCAAGACAGAAAGGGAGGGGGTTTCTTGTCGGAAAGATCTCAAATCCGGTAAGCGCAAAGCAGATGTGTAGCACTCCTGATCGAAATTCCACTTGAACATTCAAAAAACGCACCCGGGTAAATCAACTGCCCGAATCTGCTTGGTGATCCCCGTTCCTTTTCAGCTCTCCCTTCCCAATCGCACCACGGACCATCCAGTCTTCTCCTCCTTGGTCTGAATCAAGTGTTGCCTGTAAACTGTCTACCCAGAGGTAGGTCCGTCGTTCCATTCACCCGGAGTCTGATCAAGGTCAACGGCTCTCTCCAACTTCAAGTTTTTCCAACCACCTTCAACTACTGCGCAATTTCGTTCAATTCGGCACGGGTTGTGACCCGTGACCCAAAGTACCGATTCGGCACTTCGGCAACCAACGAAGTTTGGCGTGACACCTCCAAAAATTCGGCATTCAAGACGGAAATTTTCTAGTCTCCCTAGTCAGACCAAACACGTAATCTTCTCTTTGATAAGCGGAGTGTGGAGAAGATCGTTTATGGTCTGATTTTGTTCGCGCATCTGATACCGTAGGTCAGCGTTCCCAAACGGGAAGTCCAAGTTGGGCAACTCTTTCTGTATTGGGACGGATTTCCGAGTGCCACGTGCAGGAGCTTCATTTTTGGGGGCTTGCTGCAGCGTTCTTCCAGGTTCAGGAAAATTCAAGAGTCTGGTTTGGTGTCTTACAATGGCCCAGAAGACTTGAGAATGCTTCATTGGATCCAAAACACGTCGAAATTTCGTGTTGTGCGGTTGCATTTGACATCCACGTGATCCGGAAGCCGGACCTACGGTATCAACCTCGCAAACAAATATAGACTGGAAATTTTCGAAAATTCTGCCTTTTTGCACCTGCGAGTGGAGATTTGGCCCTGATGTCACGCATTTTACATTCGGCACTGGGTGCCGTGACCCGTCATCAGGGAAACCCTCCCCTGGTAATTTTGCATATTTTGCGACATTTTTCGCCAAAATATGCGAAAATATCTGGAGTTTCACGAGTGAGCATAATTATGCCAAAATAGGACCTCCCCTTGAGGATTCGACTAAATCTGTGCTAATTTTGTGCACATTTCGTTATGAATATGCCACCGGTTGGGCAAGAATATGAGGTAGAATACCGGTCAATTTCCTTCACACAACTGATAATGCAAAGGATGGCGATACTATTAAGTTTGTCAAGAAGTACGGTAATTACTGAAAAGGAAATGTACACGAAGTTGATTGAACATGAATATGAGGAAAATGCGGGGCTTAGAAAAATCTAGTCGCAATCGATGGGAAGGCAAATCACACTGTTGGCCGAACCACGGGTCTGAGCCGTTGGGGCGGAACGGCTAAGATGGCATTCAGACAAGGACAAGTATAAATAAAGATCACTCACGAAACTTTCAAATAGAGCTCATGCATCGTTTTATTGAAATAATTTGCCGAGGCAAGCCTGCGTTGCTGTTGGAGAACTTCGAGGAGGCTGAGGTAAGTGCTTTCGAGGCGCTGTTGACTAAACTCCTTCACCGGGACGTAGTGCCCGGTCTCATAACAAACTAGTTCCGACCACACCTAAAAGGACGTCAGTGGTTTGGAATGTCAAGATGACGGCGATATACATACATTTACGGCACCCAAACAGATCATTGCGTCGGGTAGCACGACTTCGCTTGGACGGTCGGCACGATTTGATTTGAGCTCCTTTACGTGAAGGACACCCAGAGACTTTGGGCCAGTCCACCAGCCCTCGTGGAGCACGTCAACGATGGCGGGGGCATGGAAAGGTAGGGTGGCGATGAAATTCTGCGGACTTAGTTCAACACTACGGAATGGGTGAAGCGGGAGAGAGTGACCTTGGGGGCTTTATCCTTCTTCCCAGTGGTCTCTTCCACAACATGAGGTGTCGCGCTGGAACCGTCTGCGGCAGCGGCAGTACGTGGGGCTGTTTCGCCATACGGAAGAATGAATTGTTGATTGTCGATGAGCTGCTTAACTATAGCGCGGATCTGCGACGGAGTGATGCCGGGTTTGTTGAGTTCGTAATACCCGGCAACCTTTGACGCGGCAATGGTGCGAAGGGTGGACCGGAAGCTCGTTCCCCGGGTCAATATCTGTCAAAAGAGATAAAGCGCAGAACAATCAAAGAAACATCACTTACAAGAGTGGCGAGACGCCCACAGAATGCGAGATCATTCTTGGCACGGGCTTGAATGTGGGATCCGCGAGGATCTTTCTTGGCGGCGAGACGGAGAACGCGCCGCGCAATGGTAGAGCGCAACGTGTTAGGCTCGTAGCCTTCCTCGAAACTGATCCTGTACAGATGCAATGCGATGGCTGACCAGATGATACCCTTGAGCGGGTCATTCTGCTGAAGAAGCTTGATGACGCCACCGTTGGCGGGAAAGACAATTCGGGCAGACTGGTGCCAGTCGGTCTCAGGGGATGGAGTGTTCGAAGCGGGAAGAGCCTTGGATGAGCGGATGACAGATTTCTGCCATGCGGTGAGAACGACGTCGTGCACAATACTCGCACACACCTCTTGGTCATATTTCAATTGCTGGGCAGATGACTTTTTACGTCCTTTAACCTGCGCTCGGGAAATCAGTAGTGAGCCTGGGAAGCATCCATAGCCACGTACGGGCTCGACTTCTTCGATTTCATCTTCTCCCTCCGAGGCTGGGTTGCCATCGTATTCACCGTCTTGCACGTTGTCAAAATTGTCGAAGTCAGTATCCGGCGGCATGGAACCAAACGATGAAGACGAAGCGGCACGGTGGCAGCGTGGCTTCAGTTCCTCGTCGTCTTCATCATCGAACGGCGGGTCATCATTCTGGATGACCTTAGCAGTCGGCTTGATCATCTGCGCAGTCTACGGCAAGTCAAAGATAACCGAAACACACAAGTTGCCGCAAACGTACCTCATGAGGTATGTCCACAGAATCTTCCTCTTCCAGGCCCGACTGAGACTCGGCGGACTCTTCTTTCTGTTCATCGGAGGACTGACTGGGCTCGCTATCTTCGGCTTCACCCTCGTCGGAAGCAGCCTTCGAAGTCTTTTTGGCCTTTTCTTTCGATTTCGCGGGGGCATTGTTCGCGACGGCAGGTGCACTAGCCTTTTCTGCGAGTGCATTATTTATTTGTGAACGCAGTGCAGACAAGAAACTTACTTCCTAGGGACTTCGAGGGCTTAGGGGCTATATAAGCTGTTAGAAATTGAGCAAGAAGATGAGATGAATGCGTACCAAGCTGCGCCGGGGACTCGTCGTCGGAGCTCTGGATGGAGGCTGGAAGATAGGCTGATTCGGCCCGAGGTCACAGACTATCAAATGTGATCACAATACCGCCACTTACGACGCTCACGACGCCTGGCAGATTCCGATGCTTTGGGTGCTAAGTCGTGTCTGGATCAGAACGGGAATGAAACTAGGACCTGTAGCACACCTGTGGGCTTCATCTTGACCGGGGCTTTCTTTGCTGGCGCTGTCTTCGAGGTCTTGGGTCGACTTGATACCGGTGGTTCTTCATCAACATCCATCTGGTCGGTTTCTAGCATGACCTTTCAGGAGCAACTCAAAGAGCAGGACCGATAACAATTCACCTTGCTGGGGCCCTTTGCTCTTGGTCTTTTTTCTTGGGTTGTTGGCATCGACATTTGACTTGGATGATGTGTCCCAGACTGGTCATGGTGTTCAAGTCATTGCTGAGTGGGTGACTGGTTTCGCACCTTTGTTCTTCAGTGCGGTCTTTTTTGCTTCTCGGGGATGAGCTGGATGGATTATCAGTCGGACAAGAAAAAGCCACACCGTGAAACCATACTTGTTTCTTCGGCCCGCCTTTTGTTCTCTTCCGCTTCGATGGCAAGATTCTTGGCCCGGGTCTTGCGAGCCTTCTCAGCTGGAGTGAGATCTTCCTCTTCCGAGGTGGCAGATAGATCATCATCCGGCATTCAAGGTGCGCAAAGAGTGTGTGTGAGTAGGATGGTGTGGAAGGTGGGGTCCTATACTTGAACCGAACGGGAGGGGGGAGGGACTTGTGGTGGAAGAAGGTATGGCGTGGTTGGGTGTCACGTTTCATGTTTCGTGTTTTTTTTTTTTTTTCCTGACGTGTGAAATGTTTAGTCGGTTCAGGGCTTCCATACTCGCATGCCATACCTACCTCCTGCCGATGGATTAGCGTTTCAATGCTCGGCTTTGTGCTTCTACTCCGACGTATACACCATACCTCGTGCTGGCCGCATGTTGTCCCTATAAACGAATTACTCGTTATTTTATTCTCACTCTTTGCTCCAACCTCAATGCCCGAGTGTCCTGGCTGCGGCGGTACATTTACGGCGGGACGAGCGCTCAGCGTACATGTTGTCAGGTCAACCGACGTGCGCTGCCGTCAAGCTCGCTCCGACACTGAGGCCCTGCTGTCTGATTCGGATGAGGAATTCGGACCCAGTTTTGCCAGCGACTTTCCGACTGGTGGGGGCTCATTCACCGGAGATTTCTTTGGGGAAGATTACGCCGCGGATGATTTTGATTTCGGCTCTGACGACTCCGACGCCGACTGTAAATTTGTAGATTGGAAATTTCGTGGTTCTCCCCTTCCGCCTATCATCGAAAACCTGAATCCAGGCATCATCTACGAACGTAAACTCTCAATGGCCAAGCACCCCACTCACAAATCTGTCAAATTTAATACCCTGGAGACGGAATACGGCGCGACGTTCTTTCGCGATGCGCTTTCTCGGTACATTGTCGGGCTCACAGATCCAGAACTCACCCCAGCACAAATTGAGCGCGAGTCCAATAGTTTTGACGTTCCGTTCAATGCTGTGCCGGTTTTCCAGAGGATTAAATTCACCGCGGCGGATCCATACGCGAAGGAGGGACCTTCTGACTCGATCGTTGATTCTGTTCATGTTCAACCTTCGAAGATGGCAAAGAACGGGGACGAGATACCAGCTCGATTTGACACCGTTCTTGTGAATACCGGCAATGGTGGCAAAACTGGAACGACCGGTGGGCCTCCACTTATTTTCCATTGCCAGTATCTGACTGTCAGTTGGCATGGCCTCATGCAGGCTACCGCATTGCACAGGTTCGAGTGATATTCAGCCTGCCTGACCGTCTGGCAAGATTAATTTTCCCACCAAATATCATCCCTCCGAAACACTTGGCCTACGTGGAATGGTTCTCTTCCTTTAAGCCGCAGCCGGAACAGCACCACTTGATGTATAGGATCTCCCGCACAATCAAGGATGGTGATCGTTTCGCGAGTATCATTCCGGTCGATAATATCCGCCGAAGTATACATCTCTTTCCCAAATTTGGCGCAGTTGCACCCGTCGAGTGGAAGTCTCACAACGTGCTAGACAGATGCCCGGTATTCTTTGCCAATCCGTGGACTGACCGTCATATGTATGCAACGCTGTATTAGTACCGTAGCTGGGCTTAGTTGTAAATAATTTGTGAAATCCTAAGAGTTTTCAACAGATTCACCGAAATTATCCGAGCGCCCTCCAAAATGTGCATAATTGCGAAGAATGTTGCTCAATTTATGCCCCAATATCAGAAAATAGCAAAATCTGAGAGGGCAAAAGATATTTTTCGCAACAATAGCAAAATTTGTCCAAGGAGGTTTTTCCTGATGGTGACCGAAACCAAAATTCATCGCGGCACAGGGGGTGCGTGACGCGTGACCGCCGAATTGAACCAAATTGCACAGTATTACTTACCTCAGTTCAGCTCCTGACTCGAATTTCACTGTCAGTCCAACCTTGCTAACGTTTTCTCTTTGTTTTCGTTCAAAGCTGATCTACTTATCTAACCAGTTTTCCCACGCGCTCAAATCCTCGCGCTCACTCCAGTCACATCCGCCGTTATCACATTTTATCTTCAGCCCCGGCCGGCCCGACCATCACAATGAAGCGTGTGTCTGGATCTGTTTCCCATCTCATCCCCGCAACCGATTCCCTTCTCTACATCTCTCCCTTCCTTTGAATCGCAATTCCGTTCGCAGTTTGAGTCGATTCCCCCTTCCAACCCTTGTCGATGTACAATCTACATAGACCCCGGCATTATTTAACTAGCGCTGGCTTCAGTCAAGTACGTTCATCAGTCTGGTCTATCCACTACTGTCCTGTTTTCTTCATCAGGTCTGTTCAAATCTCCGCTGTTTCACTCGGGTGGCCCTGTTCTCGTCCATTCAAGCCAGTAGCTCCACTAAGTATCCTGGGTTCGGATTTGGATTCAATGAGCCCTCACCAGCCTATCAAACCCAACTTCAACCTGGGCCCAACTACTGTACTTACACGTCTTGTCCCGATCCCGTCCCGAACCTTGCTCGGACCACCCATATTCCTCCTTGGTCTAGCATTGCCCGCAAACTCAATTTACTCACTTCCATCAAGAACATCAAGAACAGAATCTTCCTCTCTGACGTCGCTCTAAGGGGAGTTGACTTCGCATCCTGGCTTGCACCGAATTATCTTCAACTGCGATCAAATTGTTCGAGGGAAGAGGCCATTTCAGGCGTGCGAAGTCAACAGCGGGCCGCGACCTAGCTGGACGCGACTCGGTTGGATCTGCCCTGGTTGCTTGGACGTTCGAGATCGACTTGAGGTTGGCATATGTAGAAGTAGCTTGAAGGGCGGTAGATGTTCCTCAATTAAATTGAATTGATTGAAGCCGTTGACGATGATGAGGAGCATTCAAGCAGGAAGAGAGCCGTACGAAGAAAACGATATATTCATTTGAGGTATCGCTGATTCGGTTAGCAGCGCTTATGTAGGTATGTAGGGAGATAGGGCTCGGGAAGAGAATGCAGTTGTAGGCGCAGGTGTAAGTAAGTGATGGATGGGGCCGAGAGGAAGCGAGGGGAAAGCGAGGGCTCGAGGGCGTAGCGTCGAGTCGGGTGTGGTGTGTGGGGACGGGTGGGAGACAGAAGGGGGCAGGGGGCGGGGAGGGAAAGGGTACGAGATAAGTGTGTGTGTGCCGAAGCAGCGAGGGACGAGGGCAGAGGCCGAGGGAGAGCAACGAGTGTGTAAGGCAGGGATAGCGCCCGTGCGTTGCCAGCCGAGTGTGTACATCGTGCTCGCAGAGCCGGGCTCGGGGAACAAGGCCGCGCCCGCGCCAACGCAGACAGACGCCTGCCAGCGTTGATGGATCGGATCTGAGGTTTGCGCGGTGGGTTGACAGCGAGCGGGTGCGAGGACGAGTGAAAGGGCCCCGAAGGAGGACGAGCGGCAATGCATGGGTAGAGGTGCGACGGCAAAGCGATCAAGAAAAACGGGAGGCGGGAAAAAGGAGAGAAGAGGGAAGGGAAGGGAGGTGGAGGATGAGGTAGCAGTAGAGGAAGTGCTCATGTGCGCCTGGACGATGCGCAGAGCGCGCACAGCGCCGGACATCGCGCCGTACCAGCATACACGTCCGACGCGTCTGCAAGCCAAACGAGGGTCGCGAGTAAGTGCCGAAGAGGCGTGATTCCGAGGTACGAGCGCCGGGATTGATGGGCGCCTTTGGATCGGGAGAGGAGAACGCGAGGAGTCGGTAAAGGGAAGAGACGAGCAAAGAACAGCGAGAGACGGTGAGTGAGAAGGGGGAGAGGATAAGATGGCGGGACAGAAGGAGCTGGCGGGAGGGACCGTGTGCGTGGTAATCGACATTGACGTGGGGGCGATTCGGATAGAGTCCAGCTGGTAGTCGGGACCGGTGAGAGTAGCACGCGCGCAGTCGTACGGCGGCGCTGGGTCACGCAGCGGCTGAAAGGGGAGCAGCGCATGCGGGGGTCGCCGAATCCCAGACGCTGATATGTGTGTCGGGCAGCGGCACCGTGTATTGGGCTTGACACATCGGCGGCCTTGGCCCAGTGTTGAAGACGACGAGGTCTGGACTTTTCTGGGTGCGTCGAAGGTTAGTCTCTTATAAACGGGCATTATAACATTGACCTCGTACCTCGGTTGTTATAGTATTATATTGCTTGAGAACGCCTCGGCCACGTCGGCGGCGTCTGAGCTAGGCTTCTAGCGGGAGGGCTGACCATGCTTAGTACGAGAATGTGTAGGTGTGACGCTATCCTCTCTCCCTTTCCCTGCTCATCACGCGTCCTCCAGAGTTCTTCGATGTGCGTGCGGTGAATTGTGGCCCTGGGCGCAGGCGCGGCGCTGAGTGGATGAACCGATGCGCCGTCGTAAGAAGTTTTGAAATGCGTGGTGCTGTATGATCATCGATCATGATGGATGTGTGGTTGTGTGGCTGCGACTTTAGATTAACTCTTCCTCCTCCCACCACCATGCCGTCCGGAATCACGAATATTTACAAGACTCGGCGCAGGCTGTATTCTGGTTTCCTCACTCATTTCGCTTGGAAATCCTGGTAGGCTGGCTAGGCAGCGGCTTTCCTCTAGGCTTGTCGCCTTCAAGCTCAGCCAACTCTACTCCGCATTAATATTATTCGTTACGAGTATGTGAAGGATAGATACAAGCCCGCACTCTTCCCCGATGCTTCGCCTCTACGCTGACGTCTCCCTTGATCTCTGTATGCACCGGGGTTTGCATGGCGCTGACTCCGAAAAGCCGCCGCGTCGCAACATCCATACACGGCGCCGCGGTTCCACACCCTTTCGCCAAGGCTGCACCTTCGATTTGCTGACTACGTGTGTATGCTGCGGCCGACTGCCGACTCCGACATGCTCGCAGCGAGACACAGCGCCGCCTTTCAACTGCGTGCCCGTGTCACTCGCTGGGCGCGCGTACTGCGCGCTCCTCCATTCCTTTCATTAATCCCTATTCCCTCCTCGCTTTGCTACATCTCTTCACCCCATACCCTCCTCTCTCCCCTTCCCCATCTCCGCCCTCACTGCTTGGCTCGGATTGCACCAAGCACACACGAGCTCTCCGCTCCCCTCCGCTCCCCTCCTTCTCTCCTCCTCCCCTCTTCGTCATTCGACGCTCCGCACCCCCGCGCTACGCTGACTCGCCCTCGTCCCTCGTCCCTTGTCCCCTGCTTCTTCTCCCTGCTCCCTTCTCCCTCCTCGCCCTTCAGACTCCAGCCACACATCACTGCCTCAAGCTCAATACATGCAACACACACCCGCGCCGACTCTGCACGTGAGACCCGCTGACCCCCTGCACACGCTGCCGCCTCTTGACCCCCGACACGCTGCACAACTTCAGCTCGGCCGTACGCCCGCGCGTCTCCGACGCCCACAGTACAACTCGACTCGACTCGCGAGCACGTCCGGCGTGTGTCCTTTCTTCTCTCTCCTCCCACTGCTCATTTGTATTCCCTCGCGCCCTCCATCCTTCCTTTCCTCCTCCACCACCATTTTTCCAGCTCTCTCCCGTTCCCCATCTCCGGCCCCACTCGTCCCCACCTTCCCCCTCTTCCTCTGTCCCGCCGCCCGCTCCCTCCTCGCGCTTCAATGCACCGATCCACTAACGCCGGTGCGCGTTAGGTCTATCTTATCTGCCCCGGTCGCTGTTTCAAGGAACCTGTGCCATACCAACTTGCGCGCGGCCTCGTTCTGCGAGCTCGAATTGACGAGCGCGATGTCGGGCGCTCCACATGACGAGCTCATGGGCTCGCACCGCGCGCGCGATCTGCTCTCCCTGAAGGCCTCTTTACTTACACATTCACCCCTTCCCTCGCCCCTTGTCCCTTCCCTCGCCCCTTGTCCCTTCCCTCGCCCCTTGTCCCTTCCCTCGCCCCTTGTCCCTTCCCCCCACCCGACACTCGTCCGCTCGTGCCCCTTCCGCCCTCTACCCTTTCAGCTTCCTGCTCGCTCGGTCCTCGCTTGTACATCTCGGCGCCCTCATTCCCTTTCTACATGATACATCCCGTGCTTAGGTATCTTCTATCGTACCTATTCAATATCACACCTCCCCAGATTTACTCGGAACGAATTTTACTCTACTCCAGTATATACATACACATGGCAAGTAAGCACGAAAAAAATAAAAATAAAATGTGATACCCTGTAATGCAGTCAGATTCAATCCAATTCATTCAATTTCTTCTTTTGTTTCTTCTCCCTGTTTCCTTCCGTGACCTCGAATAGACCCGAATAGACCCGATATTTGGGAACAGACCTCAAGTCGAACCTCTCCAACGTAGATCCGATCTGAATCCGAGCCCAAATCGATACGAACCCTCCGCGCCTATGCCAATCCATGCCGATTCCAGTTCGGGGTGAACTTGCATCGATTTTTCTTCTGGAGATGAACTTGAATTACTATTGTCTTGAGATGAACTGTATGTAACTCGAAGAAGAACGTGAAGTATTTCGATGCGATGCAAGCGAAACAAAGGAGTCCCGTGGTTGGCTCGTTGGATGTTAACGCTCCTGTCTTGAGCGTCGCCGATCGCAAGCGCACGAATAAGTTCATGTCTATTCAATTCTTGCTGTATTTGTGAGATGCATAGCTGGATGGTTCCCATTGCCAGTAATATGTGAACGATGAAGTTATTACCTATTTTGTGCCTTGAATGTCCCCGCCCTTACGACTTGCGTACAGCAACTGGCGATGCGTGCCGGACTGCCGGTGTGGATCAACTGTTCGTGGAGTGCCGTTTGCCCTGCGCCGATGATCGCCATGATATTTAAATTATTAATGACATTGATATGTCCTACCGCGCCGCGCTGATTGGATCGAAGTGCCGAGTAGTGCTGTACTGTCTGTCCTGGATCCTGAACTGCGTTGTGAACTCGAGCAAAAACAAGGGTCGAGCTGAGAGGCTCGGGATGACTGCATGATGGGGGAAACCAGTTTCCAAGTGAATGCAAAGAAAGTCGAAACTGCCTTCTCTGTTTCTCGGTGGCCCGCTTCAAACTCTAACGTCAATTCCTCAATCCACTGACTGTCAACTTAGTTAAAGTCGCTCACTATCTCCCACTGACTCTTCCCTGAATGAGACCTTGAGTTCTCGACTCGAACCTTACTCTTGCTTGAGTTCACAACCAATTCGAATATCGACGCAGTTCGGGATCCGTCAAGTGAGACATTGGTCGCGGGAGTGGGATGATAAAACGAACTATCCTCAGACAACTGTTGGTGAGGAAAATTGGACTGGGCCGACTTCATTTCGTCCTTGACTTACCTCATGCAGACGGCGATGCCGGGGCTTATCTAGAGGCAGATGATAACGACTGAGGCAGCACCAGCTGTAGCTGCCGCCGCGCCCCCAGGGTGTTAGTGCCAAGCAGCTAAGTTGTACAATTCACAGCTTCTGGGTCAGCGACCAAAGAAGGGGAGTGTTCAGCGTCAACCCTTCACGATGGTCTCAGGGACATTCAAATTGTTCATGAAAGCCCAGCTTGCCCTCATTTTTTCCCTTGGGCTCTCTTGGCTGTACGAGCAGATTTAAACATTGGAGATGTGTAGATTTGGATGTGATGTCCGTCCAAAGTCTGAAGGCGCTAAACCTGGGGGACGAATAAGCTAATGTTTATTCAAGTCTTCCTGCTGTATTTGTGAGATGCATAGCTGGATCAAAGTTCCCATTGCCATTAATATGTAGAACGATGAAGTTATTACCTATTTTGTGCCTTGAATGTCCCTACCCCTACAATTAATGTCTGCAACTGTGTACAGCGACTGGCGATGCGTGCCGGACTGCCGGTGCGGATCAAGTGTTCGAGGAGTGCCGTTTGCCCTGCACCGATGATCGCCGTACCGCACGATGCCGATTGGATCTAAGTGCCGAGTAGTGCCGCATTGTCCGTCCGGGATCCTGAACTACGTTGAGTTGATATTGGAGTCGGTTGTGAACTCGAGCAAAAACAAGGGGCAAGCTTACAGGCTCGGGATGACTGTATGATGGGGGGAACCAGTTTCCAAGTGAACGCAAAGAAAGTTAATTAAAATGTTTACATCTGCTCGTACAGCCAGGATAACCCGAGGAACAAAATGAGGGCTAGCTGGTCATTCATCAGGAATGTGAATGTCCCCGAGACTGTGGGAGTTTCATCATGAAGGGTTGGCATTTCGCACTCCCCTTGCCCGGTTGTTGACTCACAAGCTGTCGATGCTGAAGATGCAGGTACAAATTAGCTGCTTGGCACAAACACAAAAACAATTCGCTTACTGTGATGGTCATGATTCACGCTGTTGGAGTTCTTGGGGGCATGGTGGGACCTACAGTCGGTGCTGTCTGAGTTATTATCATCTTCCTCTGAATAAGCCTCGGCATTGCTGTCTGAATGAAATAAGTCGAAGATAAAAATCAAGTTTCTAGCTGCAGTCAGATTTACTTACCATCAGATGTCTGTGGATAGTTTGACTCATCCTCTACATCCCAATCGTCCTGTTCAGACGCTTCGGCATCGCTGTCTATCATTTTGAATGAGATAAGTCGAAGTTTCAACTCTGGGTGAGTTTGCATTTACTCACCGATAGATGTCTGTGTGTAGTTCGACTCGTCGTCTGCGTCCCAATCTTCTGCTCTGTTCACTGGGAGAATTTCTCATTTACACACAGATTGTCATTTCGAGCTGCAAGAAAAGGGAGAATCACCTTTGGACACCAATCAATAAAGCGGATAGCTTATCCAGGGCAAGGTCTTGAATATCTGGATCAAATCCTTTAGCCTGGTGGAATTTTCGGAGTCCCTCGTAGGCGCTATCATTCCAGAAGCGTCCAGGTATCCGAGTATTGAACTGAAAAGGAGGAAATCCGAGCCGCGTTGCTTCCTCAAAACTGAGCCGATCAACACCGGATGAATTGAGAGATCAGAAGGCAGGAGAGTCTGGCCAATGAACAGCCCCAGCTATCTTCTGTCGTACTTCTTCAATCTCACACCTCGCTAGATCTGCGTGGAACGAGGTTTATATACATGTCCATGGCAAGTAAGCAGAATAATATAATGTGATACCATGTAACACAGCCAGTCAGCTGTGCTCCAGCCATAGCAGGCTTTCGGATTAAACCACATTGTGTCCGACGAGACCACTGGGCTTAAACCGGTCAAACCATGATGGTTTGAACCGTGACTGTTTCTCCTGTAGAACTTTGTACATACGGCTTTGAGATCCCCGTGGCAAATCTTGCGGGAATGTAGGTATTCCAATCCAAGGGAGATATTCCTTCTTCAGCATTGTCAAGAGTTGTTCCGTGGAAATCGAGAGAATATTGAGTTGACCCCTGCTAGCCTCCTGTGCCTCGATGCTGAAGAGGATGAATCCCAAGGACGGTGAACGCTGCACTCAGCGTAGGGACAATCGGGAGCGACTATTTGATAGGGGGGAGAAAGGATAAGGATCAGGATAAAATCATAGCCTAGTGTGGTCCCATTTCTGGAATGTGCCAGATTGTAGTCTACAATACATCGGGTGAGAATGTGAAAGCTTGATCGTTTTCCCTCTTTTGTTGGTTGACATGGCGCCGTTGTTCCCGAGTTATCCAGCGCCTCTGGAACCCTGAGATCCTCCTTGGCATCCTCAAGTCTCAGCGTGCGTCCAGCAACTTCAATGTCTCGCTGTCGCAGCATATTGAGAAGAGATCTAAGCAAGCGTGACACAGACCTCAAGTTCCTTGTTCGGTACGGGGACATTAAGGACACTGCTGGCATCGGGAGCAGAACACAGCACTGACAGCAGGCAATGATGGATACCCATGGTGGTGGAGCGCCGGGCGAAAAAAGGATTAGGCGCTGTTGCGGAAATGAGCCGGAAATCACGTACTGACAAATTGCACAAGCGGATGGATCAAGAGATAAATGGTGAAGAGCACCGGCAGTGGAAAAAGACAATACAGCAACGCCAGGTCGAGGTGAAGATGAAACGACGAAATACTGCGAGGAGATAAGTACTGTTGATACATTGCCTGCTCACAGCTGTCTGACACCTTCCTGTTCCTCCCCACCCGATGCGATCGCCGTAATTACCGCGGTAAGATTGCTATCGTGAATAAGTACTGTACTACTGTTGATGCATTGCCATTGCCTGCTCACAGGTGTCTGGCACCTTCCTATTTCCCTCCCAACTCAAGAGCTACCTGGCATGCTATACACCGTCGAATCCGGGGTATTCGATTCTCTGTGGTATTTCATCATATGCTACTTCGCACAAACCGCGGTTAGTGAGGGAAAATCTGAAAGCGATTGATTCAGTCTGATCGGCGCCGACTAGGTTTCACTCCTACTCTATGGTTCGTATTATTTGCTTGAGCGTGGCTGGCTTTAGTCGGGTTGCAGGGTTTTACATCAATCTCTTCCTGCTCTCCCTACACACCCTCTCTCGGCGGAAAACTGCGGGAACCAAATTTCTCATAGTCGCTAGTTGCATCATGGCCGTTCTGGGAACTACCCAAATGGCCCTCGATGTGGCAACAAATGGTTCATTCACAAATCTTGACTGAACGAGGCTTGACGACGCTGCCATTGTTCAAGTCGACGCTGCTGCTGTTGGCGACAGCGCAAAACGCCACATTCGAAATAAATAAGTGGGTGAACCCCCTCGGCTGGTTCAAATCTAATGTGCAATGACATTAGTTTCATAACAGATTCAATTTTCGTTGAGTCTTTTCACTGCGTGTATGTTTACAGGGTTTGACATGATAGCCTAGATGTATCGGTGCTATGTAGTATGGGGTTCACAAAATAAGGCGATCATCTTACCTGCACTTCTCATGCTATCAACCTTGGGTGAGTCACTTACCTGAGCTGTCTGCACCTTTCATATCCCACTTACAGTGGTGGGGATCTTGAATTCCATATCAAGCACCGCGGAGATGGATGTACGAATAACGTACGACCTGGGTGCTGCAACAAATCTGGTTCTCACAGCCACGACCGGTAAACTTCTCATTTGTTGATGTCCAATGTCGAGTCTAAGTAGTTCTCCAGCTGGTCGGATATTGTGGATCCGGCGTGAAGCCTCGCATGTTGCTCTTGACAACACATTCCGTGGCCGCTATAACAGGGCCATTGGGATCATGTATGGCCTGATATTGGTTACGAGTACTTTACGTAGTAAAGTGATCGTTCTTTTCAGGTTTTTGAGTTCGCGAAACTTTATCAGTGCGTTTTGACGATGTAAAGAAATAGTGGCTGTGTTCATTAGATTTTTGAAGTCTTTTTAAGACCTCGATCTAATGAATTTAGTGGTGACGTAAACAAGGCGGATGGGGCTGGTTCGAATCTGCCGGTTCGAACTGTTTTTAATTTTTAATTCTATTTTCTTTCCTCATATTCTCGCCAGGCAGTGGCTCGATAAACATGGATCTTCTTCTTATGTTGTTCATCTCAGTATTCTAGTGCAAGGCGGTTCACTATTCGATCCAGCCCATGAGTTGACATTTCACGGTAGACCGCAATGATGCCTACTCGGCCATGGTCTTTATTTCAATTCAGTTATGCCTACTTTTATTTGTGTACGATTTGCAGTCATAATTGTAAGTGTCTTAAGCTTTTGTAGGGATGTATCATCACCTTGTGTGCTTCTCAAGCTCATCCAGCAGTATCACAGCTATACAAAGTTGAAGCGACTTGTTCAGGAAGACACAAAAATCCCCTACCATATGGCTTTCGGCGAATGGCTTCAGTCAACTGACCTACGAAGCTTTCAATATCCACAGCCAGATAACGAGGAATAAGCACCGACCCGCCTTCCTCAAAACCGGCATATCCGGGTGCAGCGCCGATCAACCGCGAAATCGTGTGTCTATCGTGGAACTGTCCCAACAGGTTAGTTAACATGCTGGCCGTGGTCCATTTAACACACCTCGGACATGTTTATGTTGATCCTTGCAGCCAATACGTTAGAATCAGACTAGTAGTCTGACAGCGCGGGAGATGTGCACGGTGTCACTCACGGCCTTCACAGCATGATCATGCCCGACAACCCGGCGCCGGAGCGTTTCTTCTTCCATCTACCAAAAGTCCTCAACCCAGGAACACCAACAAAGAAAAGAAAGGCTGGATCGCACGCACGTGTACAAGCTTGTTACACTCTCTCTTAAGCAGATTCTGCACCGGGGTCCCTGTTGCGTGCGCGACAACACGCGAGATGTCGTTCGATGTCACGCGCTTGTGAAGCATCCAGAGCGCTTCATCCTCCTCGCGCCCCGCCTGCGCTTTCTCGTCCGGGAGCTGCTCCGTGAGTTCCGGGATCGTCGAGAACCACAGCCGGCTCGCTTTCTCGAAGTCGCCCTCCCGCTGCGCGACGTCCAGCTGGCACTTTGCGTCCTCCAGCCGCTGCTTGAGCTATTTCGTGCGGCTGAGGCGCGCGCGTTCTATGAATCAGGGACACGTATCAGTTACCCGCCGTATTTAAGTTGCCGGATGAATACGATTTACCTGTCTGCCAGAGTGAGTACATTTTCGATGCCTCTTTGCGCTTGCCCTTGATCTCCGCCTCGACAGCGCTGCGACACTGAACGTGTCGGACTCCTTCTTGAGACTCTCGAGCTCAATCTGGAGCGTCATGATCGCACGATCGAGTGCCTCGAGCTTGTCGGGCTTAGACTCCTGGGCTAGCCGCAAGGACGAAGTCGCCTCATCCACGAGGTCGATTGCCTTATCTGGCAAAAAACGGTCGGAGACGTACCGTGCGCCGTAGACAGCAGCTATCGCGGGTCAAGAAAGAGACAAACGGCTGAATTGCTGCACTCGCCGGTAACGAGGGCGCTGTCTGAGATTTACACCGTGGTGGACTTCATAGCGGGGTTCCAGGCCACGCAGGATCGATATTGTGGACTCTACGCTCGGCTCTTCGATTTGCACGGCCTGAAATCGGTGCTCCAGTGCGGCATCTTTCCCAATGGTTTTACGGTATTCATCCGCTGTAGAGGTGAATCGTGAAAAAAAAAATTGACAGAATCGAATGGACGAACGCGTGGTAGCGCCGACGAGTTGAAGTCCTCGTGATAACGCCTGCTTGATCATCTGCCCACCGTCAATGCTGCCCTCGGTCTTGCCCAAGTTGAACAGTGTCTGGACACGATAAATGAGTGTTTCGACGGATAACTTCTGTACAGTGTACGCACGGACTTCATCAATGAAACAAATAATGTTGCCGGCTTATGATCTTGAGTGAACAGATTCAAAGAGTGCACAAAGAAAAGCTCACCTCAGCCTCGATATCCTGGATAAGGCCGCGGAATTTTTCCTCGAACTGGCCACGTATCCCCGAGCCCGCCATGATGCCCGCCAAGTCGATCGAGAGAACGTGTTTGTCATGTAGTGACTGCAAAGGAATTATGGAGACTGGAAGACGCTTAAGTGGTGGTAACAAACCTCTGGTACCTCTTTGCTCACAATTCGGCTCCCAAGACCCTCAAGAATCGCGGTTTTGCTGACGCCAGGAGGACCAATTAGTTGTATAATACTTGGTTCAAACTTTATGAGAAAAATATGCAGGACTGACCACTAAATTTGACTTTGTTCGACGAGAGAGAACTGGAACGAATGATTTTTTAAACACAGTTGAACGGTGATTGCTACTAAAACGTACTCTGTATTGTCCGTCGGATTTCTACGCGCTATGTGTACGCCATCTCAGTGAGGTCAACGCTCTGCACAATAATAAATTGCTTGAACTCAAAAAATTCGATTAACGTACGTATTCTTTCAAAGCTTCGGTATCAAGCCCATGATCATACTGACAAGGAGTAAAACACACAGGAGAACACACAGGTGAGTGAGGGCGGTGAGCTCAAGGGGTGGATATTACAGCAGCCCTCGACATGGTAGTGACCGACCTGTATACGGCTGTGCAGTCTTACCCCTTGCGGAACCATCAACATCAACTGATCAACCATCCTCGGGCATCTCGGGCACAAGTCTGTATTCCAGTTTGTGTAACTGAGACACCCACACCCATCCCCTCAGGCCCCAGCAAGAAACTGTGATTGTGGGTGTGGAAGATCAGGTCACTCGAAGACACGGCAAGACAAGGATATTCGAGGCAAAGCGGGTGTCAGTCGAGCTACAGACCTTTAAAAGTTCACACAATTTGATTCACAGACAAATGACTGGCCCAGTCCTGAATCCCGAATAACCTCCGACGCCTGGTGCGTATTGGAATTTCGTAATCCAGTCTATCGTTCCTGATTAATTCAACAGCCTGAACAGGTCAGTAGCTTTCTGCTTCATCACCATTCAAAATTACGCCATAAATAGTCTCGACGTCGCCGAACAACCACATTTCTTCCCACAATCTGCTACTTCCCAATAGACTGCTTTCATTAATTCGGTTCAACCCTGGGCAGTGTTCGGCAGTGGGAGAACACAATTGTGAGTTTCCCTATTGCTTTTTTTTGGTGTCACTCAATCAAGGTGTCAATATGCGAGCCTCCCTGGCAACTGTGAGGTACGTACTATTTCGGTCAGTGCCGCCGGGGACTCACCGATGGCCAACCAGAACGAACCCCTGGCTTAGGAGACCACTTTTAATGTATAATCTGCGGTGCATCCAGCTCACAAACATCTTCTCCGCGCACCCCAGTTTGGTTTCAACATCAATTGAATTTTCGCCTCTTAGCTCAACATTCTACCTTGCCATAATTCATGGAGTTATTAGTGGGTGTGACGGATGCGAGAGACGTCGAGATCCGGCACAATTCAGACAGCGGAGGGAACTGGCGTAAGTAGTGGATTGACCAAAGAGTGTAACTACTGACAACTAGCTATATATACTACAGAACAATGAAGGCAGTGCATATCTGATGGAAAGCATGTGGAGTGTGCGACGACACGGCATAGGGAATAAGCAATCAGGAAAAGGTAAGCATAAAATGGTCATCAGGCACCCCACGGGCTTCACGGACGAATCTATCTGTTACAGTGGGCTGACAATTTTTAGTCGCTGAAATACAATTTTGCAGTTGAAATTTTGTACTTCTCACAAAATTTAATCCTTTCCGTTCAGGGATCTCTGCCACCTTGGTTATCTCACATCGTAGCATAGAGCTCCAGTAATACATCTTCCTTCCTTCCTTCCTTCCATGATCTCGGAATATTTTAGACCCTGTAATATATTTTAGGAACCCACCTCTGTTCAATTGTCTCGCACGGATTTCAGATGTTTAAAGATTTGGGAGCATAGTCTGACGGTTCAGGACTGCTGCAAGATCTATGAGGTAGATCCACCTTCAAAGCTAAAGCTGTATGCGGCAAAAGCAACTCACGTACCGTAGTGCCGCAGGAGAAGGCAGAAGAATCATCACACTTTTTAAAAAAAAACTATACGTCGCAATTTTGAAATCACTGCAAAATCACTGAAGGATCACCGCAGCTATTCACCTTTTTTTAACGGGGGCCTCACCACGTTGAATGAAGTCAATGAATGAAATAAAAAAACCGAAGTAACCTCAAAGGAGAACCTGAGGTTCCCTCTTCCGGACACCTTCCACATTGGGGTCCAGCTGACTATCTGTGTTCACTGCGCAACTCCCAGAGCAGATTTCAATTCCCTCTCGCACTGCCTCAAGAATCACATTGCTTCGCCACGACCTGTATTCAACACACTCCCCTCATTTTTCTGCGCATCTGCAGACAGCTCTCGGACCATGGATCAACACCTAGCTCCAAGCCTGCAGATCTCGCAGCACTCAAAATGTTATGTGAAATTCTTCTGGTGAAATTTACACGCACGTTACCAAACTAATTTACCCCGTTCCAATCAAATTTGCCGGAGCGAAGCGCAGGCATTTCTTGTATATCATAAGGATCAACTAGGATCACTCAAGTATGCCTTTTTGGAACTTAGTTCTCCATACGAATGATTAATGAGCCAAAATTTGTGTGCGAACACAGCGGTTGACCGGCGATCAAGCCGAACATCAAATCCTCGGTATTATCCGAAGTCTTGCGTACGCATGACAAGCACAGCCACAATGTACATGTCCGATTGATAAACTTATTATATAACCACAGTGAGTATTTGGGCTGCAACATTAACATTAATTCGAATAAATAGTGCATGTTGTAAGGAAGAAGTGGGCTGACTGTGATCAACAAAAAAAAAGGAAAGTATGAGTTCTGCCGTGCGCAGCATCGGCCTCCCCCCAAGTTTAAAAAATGCACTGGCTCTGATCTTATTGATAGACTTGAGTCGGGTGCCGTCTATTTCATCGCGGCAATATCAATGGTAGTTTTTGTCTCGCTGAATGACAAGATCTTCACCATCGGTTTTGGCATCGGTTTTGGCATTGGGCAACAGTTGCTGGTGAGTTCAGTTCATTATCCGGCATATTTTTGACTGCTTGCTCTCTGTCATCGTTCCGTCTGGCCTCCCGGCCTGATCAACCGCTATTGCCGCCTTGCTTCAACACTCCCCCAAACCGAATACTGGGGTTTTTCATTCAAATTGACAAGGGGTGTGATGCGTGACCTGATTTACCTATTCGACATTTCGGCAGCGGCTGAATTTTTGTGTGACACCCCCCAAAATTTCAACAATCTCGGGGAAATTTTGACTTTTTTTGTGCTCCTGGGGGGAGGATATTCGTGACGGCTTGGAGGTTCGACAAAGGCCTTCGTGATGCGTGACATCGACCAATATTCGACATCGACAGATGGGTCCGTGACACGTGACTGTCGATTTGAATGAAAAACCCCAGTACTCCCTACATGATCGATACAGGATGCCCTGCAACTCGTCAAGCAGTTTGTGAAGGTGTGGCCCCAGCGCCACAGCCTATCCAAGGTACGTCCCGTGCATTAACTCCAAATCAACTCAGTCTCTCATAGACAGACACTCTATACAAATCAAGCTCGTACCTCACTGTGTAGGGTCTGTGCTTACCGTGGGGGTTGGACTGTAGTGCTGCCTTACTATTATGTAATTGGAGTGCGTGCGGGTTCGATTCCTGGCATCCACAATTTTTTTCATTTCCAGTCAACAAGGTGTTTTTTGCAGCAGAAACCACCGGATCCTCTTTGTGACACTGCCTCCACCTGCCACAATTCTTCTTGGAAATAATCTCTAAGACCCCATTGGCCTGTACTTCGGCCGAAAATTTTGGTTCGGTAGTCACATGATCCAGCCAGGCCACACAATAATTAGGTTCTACGCACTTTTTAAAATTTCTCAAGAGACACAAAGCTAGATAGATAGCTGAATGCTATTCACCTCAAAACTTCCCCGAATTTGAATGCTGTTGCATTGAGGGAAGAGAATCGGAAAAAGCTGACATAAGATTACATAATAAGGGAGCACTCCAATCAGAACCTCGCGGTAAGCACAAGACTAGCATTGACTCCTCCTGCATTCTCACCTTGCCCCCTGGATGGGGCGACCCCTTTCAGTTCCCCAATACCCCATCTTGCTCGGTCACCCCTTGGGCCCCAAGTTGACCTGAAGGCTCCAACCTTTTGTTTTCCATGTATGGATCTGGGCACAATAAGAGGAAAAGGTTAGAAAACATTTTTAAACAGTTGAAAACAGTTTATACATGGTAATTTCCAGGGTATTTTAGAACCAGTGTGCATGTTGGTTTCCAGGTCTTGGGTCTCCAATATGGGTCCATGTTGTTATGATTTACTGTCTCAATCAGTTTTTGGTTCAAAACTGTGCATCCTGCAACAAGTATATACAACTTTAGTGGGAGTGGTACTTGCCTGATTTTCTTATTTGGTAAGCAAGTCCCATTGCTGATTGCATCTCATCAGCTCCCATCAGCCCATCATTTGGTGGCATCTGAGAGCCAGAGTGCAGTGTAGTGAGTTCTATAGAGTGGTTCTCATTTGTATTTATTGCTGGGGGGGAGCATTGTTCCCTCCAGACCCTCCTTTGGCCTGATGGCATATTTAAGTGAATACAGCCACAGGTATATCAAACTTACCGACTTTTTTCAACTTGATCTGAGTATTGCATGGATACAGCGTGGGGGAGACCCCCGCAGACCCCCCTTGGCACTTTCCATTAAGTCCCACTGTGTGGAGCCTCCGCTCACCATGGGGGCCCACTGTGTGGGGCTTTAACCCTATTTTTTAACACATCAGGTGAAACAGCATGGCTTACTCCAAGTTTCTCGGATCAAAAGGCGAGGTGATGAGTTGATCACCGAGTGATGTCCGAATATCTGAGTCCCATTTCCGAATGCTCAGCTAACATCAGCTGACTTCATGTTGGTGGGACTCAGAGCTTTTACAGCATTAGCTGAGTCCCACCCTCTCCTGCGATGCTACACTTTTTTCGGCGCATCAATGCAGTGCCATCAATCAATAATAATTTCCATATCGGGAATTGATCCGCCGGTCAACAGCTGCATGGTCAGTACCTCTGTGTTTCTGGATTGTCAGGATTCTAAAATGCTTCAGAGATACTTGCATTGCAAGCTTTCTCTAGATTTCTGCCGGAAAATACTCTGGAGGTCATTCAATTCCTCAAACTGTTTAAACCTTGTAAAAACGGTTTATAAACTGTTTGAGCCTGCCGGCACAACAAAAAGGAAACGGAAACGGTTAAAACCGTGTAAAAATGTTTGTACATGAAAAAGGTTGGAGCCTTAGTTGACCTACAGCTTGGTGGTGCCAGGGAGAGTCTGAGACCCCCCTCACCACCTCATGGTGCTTTGGGAGATGGGCTTGGCTTGGCCAGTCCGGGGCTCACCAGAGGTGAGCCCACATCAATCTTGAGACCCCCATCCCTTTCAAGGGATGTCAACTTCAACCCTTCTGTGTTCTGGCAAGAACATCGGTGAAGGTTGGACCCCTGTGGACCTTCCACAGTTGTTTGTCACTGGCTAGTGCTATACCTGGTGCTTGTCGCCCTACTCCCATGTCTGAGTCAACGATCAATCAGGCAGAAGCCATCATGAGTATGCAAGATCTCATGAGAATGGCAGAGCGCCAGCGCTTCTATGCAGAACGGGCATTGACAGCAGCATGCTTGTGCAGCCAGAGTGCATCTGCACCACCGCATGTCCCTCAAATTCCCTGTCCTAATGGCGCAGAGTTTGTGAGGCATCCTGTGCCCATTGCTGTCTTATCCCTGGTGAGCCCGGTGGTACCTGTCGGTGAAGGAACCTCAAAGGAAAAGGGAAGGGGGGGTGACCCACACAATTTTGGCGCAGCCCCTTCACCCCACAATTCCTCAGAGGAAGACTTTTCCATGCAGCGCAACACATCTGCAAACTTTGAGGAGATTAGAATCATCAAACAACAGCATGTCTTGACACCTCCTGGATTTTTTGATGATATGCCGCCGTCAGTGAGCATGCCCAGAAATACAGTCCCTATATCGGACACTGTGCATGTTGCACTTACAGCGGATGGCAGGACCCCTAGCAATGAACCCTCAGCTAAACCCCCTCCAAAAGAGGATGGGAGAAAGTCTGGCCAGACTCAGATGGAAGAGATTGTTGAGGCAGTCTGAGGTACCGAGGATTACTAGAAAAGCAGTACTTAGTCAAACAAGGCAGATAGTCCAGCAGGATATCTTGAATGCTGCACGTTGCCAAACCAGGGAGACAAATTCGGTCACTCCGGTGCGCATTTGTCCTCGTGAATTCCTGGAGCAAGCAATCTGTAATGCAGGCTGGAATGGTGGAAATCCACCTTCAGATTCGTCTAGCAGCTCATCAAGCTCCAGTTCTGCGGATGAATTGGACACTGGGAGTGTTGAAAGTGTCCTTAGTGTTCGGTTATGCCGTAGAAAGCATGAGAAATCGAAAAAGGAACACCAGCCGCAGAAGATGTTGCAGCCCATTCCACCTACAAAGTATGATGGTTCGGTCAATGAGACTCGGTTCTACAGATGGGTAGCAGCAGCGAGTGTCAGTCCCCTACTCTTGGGTCTCAAAAATTCTCACGTTCTCACAAGTAGTGATCTGTCATTGAATGAAGGTAATACATCCTGCAGTGCTTACTAGGAGATAAGCTTAAGCCATCAACTACAAGCCATATCTTGGTCCCCTGAATGCCTCTTCTTATTCTTCCTCTCTAATTGGTTTTCTTTACCATTCCCCACTGGGATCAACACTGACACTTTTGCCAGCTTCACAGCCCAAAAGAGCACCAACCCAATGTATAAATAAATATCTGTCACCAACGGTTGATACAACCTCTCGAGAAGATCAAACATGGGATGCCATCCTAGGAGGCCAAAGGATGTAATTCCTTGCATAGATTCATTCTAAGATTTCATTTATTTAACAGCCTAAAAGAGCGCCAACTCAATGCATGAATAAATAATTGTCAACAAAGGTTGATGCAACCTCTCAACAATATCAGACATGGGACCGAATTCTAGGAGGCCAAATGATGGCAATAGATCCATTCTCCCAACTCAGATTTCGTTCATTTAACAGCCCAAAAGAGTGCCCACTCAATCTATGAATAAATAGTTCACAATTCAATGACTTTGAGTTGAGCATTTTGAATTCGTGTCCCATCAGTTTGCAGATCTAAGTGTGTACCTCATGTCATTCACAAGCGGAGGCTCATTTGTTCTGTGCGATAAAGACAAATACAAACAAGTGCTGCAGCAATCAGAAAAAGTTTTGATGATGAGTGGAGCCCAAATATCATATGATTGATATCAATCAATCAATGCATTATGCCTTCAACTTTGCAGACCGATCATCCATTCATGACCACAGAACCCTTCTCTGTTGCACAGAGTAGGGGAACACAAGTACCACAGCAATCAGAAAAAGTTTGATGATAATCAATTGGGGTCTTCCTACCCAGACCTCGAAGTTCCAATTCGGCACGGGTTGTGACCCGTGACCCAAAATACCGATTCGGCACTTTGGCAACCAACAAATTTTGGTGTGACACCTCCAAAAATTTGGCATTCAAGATGAAAAATTACGAAAATTCTGCCTTTTTTGCGCCTCCAAGGGAGATTTGGCCCCAGTGTCACGCATTTTACATTCGGCACTGGGCGCCGTGACCCGTGACCGAGACCAAAATTCATCGCGGCACAGGGGGTGCGTGACGCGTGACCGCCGAATTGAATGAAATTCTACAGTAAACTTCAAATGTCCAGGCATCGCTTATCTTGTTCCTCAAGTTATTTTGGGTTTTTAAGCCGGTTGGGAGTTGGCAGTAGAGTGTAGCACCAATAGCGAATATCGCAAATATTCATGCCAAGCCATTTGCAAATAGCGAATACTTATATTCGCGAATGGCTGTGGCTGTGCTATTCGTGCAAATGCGAATATCAGTTTTTAGGAAAGTTGATATTTGTGAATATTCACAGCTGTAATATACAGCTAAAATTTCGCTCAAGCATAGTAAATCTGGGTCTGTTTAACACATCTCCTCTCTGAAACCATAACACACTTCATTTACTCTAAACTAGATTTGTAATTTATATGCAAACCAACATCTCTGCGCACCAGATCTGATCGTCCTGGACTTGGAACATGTGTCGCTCGTTGGTGCATACCTACTCCCGTCCGCCTCCAACTGGATGGAATGGACCGACATTCACCCAGAACAGAAGCTGAATGAGGTGGTCACCGCCCTATCGAGCCTGGACCGACCAGTCCTCTTGGGAAGCGACATCAATGGTCGCAACCGGCGATAGGATCCCGAGGCGGGCTATTCTTGGTCGAGCATCAGCGGATCCGGTAGTTAACTCGAGGGGACGCTGGCTTCTACGTCTCTGCTTCCGATGCGGGCATGACTATCCTTAACGGGACCACGAAGGAAGCGGTCGGACGCGGCGCCTTCACCTCTTTCCAGCCCTTGGGAAACTCAGTTATTGACTACTTCTGCGCGTCTGCGGGACTTCTGCCAATGCTGGAGGACGGGTCAATGCAGGTCATTAAATCACCGGTCTGGTCCGACCACGCCCAACTCCGTTTGACAATTAAGAAGCCTAACGTGGCAGGAGATCGAGATACCTGCGCGTGCGCCCTGCTCCTCCCCAATCGTGTTCGGAGAGCCCACAGCTCTTGACTTACTGCTCAAGGCTACCCTCGAGGCCGCCGTCAGCTCAGAACAGGCTACCGCGCGACTCTATGGCCCCGTTCATGCGCAATCCCCCTTTATTCCTGTGTATATTGGAAACATCATTCCGCAACGGACGTGCTGCCTTCGCGCTATGGTGGGGCTCGAATTGCAACCGAAATTGCTCGTTTGTGGTGGAGAATGCTAAAGGAGAGTGTTGCGCCAGCATCCTAGCGGTCCTATGCGCGGCGCGCGACTGCCCGCGGGACCGGAACCTGGCCATTCATATGAGCTCGGAGTACGTGATCCGGTCGTTCTGCTACTGGGCGGGCGACAACGAAACCCGAGGCTGGTCATGCGCGAATGGGGACAGACTGCGGGACGCGGTGGCCTGGTTAGCATACAGAAGCGCTCCCACCGAGTTTAGATGGGTTGGCGCCAAGGGCGGTAATCCCTCCCTGCTCAAGGCAAAGGATTTAGTGAAGGCTACCCTAGCAGACTCATCCCCGAGCGTGTTCCTGTCTACGAACCCCCTCACACTCGATGCGGAGGATGTCGGGCCCGTAGTGAATGTCGCAAAGGTGTTTACCAAAGTGCCGGAAGTCCCTGAAACGAAGGAACGGGAGCTGCCAAAGGTCGACGTCGAGGACGTGATTGACCCGAGCATAGCCCACCGGGGACGCCGAAGGTGCGACGACATAGACCCCATGGGACTAATCTGACAGTATTCATATACAGGGAACGGGAAATAATGCACGAGAACCTAATGAAACTACTCGCCTGCCGAGGAAAGTCGAGCAAAGAATTCTGGTCTCTCGTGCGTAGCTGGACAGACGACAAGCCCATTAAACCACGCGTTACTCTGGAACAACTGCATGACTCGTTCAAGGCACGGCTTAATCCGCCCGACGAGATCCCCGATTTCTTCGACACCAACCTCCACAACATTGTCGAGTCCCTCAACGCGACTATCCCCAGGCGCACAACTGACGACTCGGAGGAGGGCTTCTTCAGGCGTCGTATTAGCATTGCAGACATCCAGGAAATCAAAAAGAAGCTCTCCAGGAAGTCTTTCCGTAGCGCGCATGGAATCGATAAAGTCTCGTACAGGAAGATAATGTCCATTCCCAATCAAGCCTTAGTCGATCTCTACCACGCTTGTCTGGACAACGTCGACGCGCCACAACAGTGGCTCGTCACTCTCCTGATTGGGATCTTGAAACAGGGCCGTGCGGTCGACGATCCAGAGAGTTATAGGCTCGTGGGGCTGGAGTGCTGCCTTCTCAAGGTCTTGACGCTCCTTCTTGACGGGCGGTTACGCGAATGGGCAGCAGCTAGGAAAATCATTCCCGATTCCCAGAACGGCTTCCTCCCAGGTCACCGTACTGATGACAACTCATTTATCCTTCTGGCCGCAATTCACCGCGCGCGGGCCGAAGGAAAAACACTTTATGTCTTCTTTGGCGACATGACCAACGCGTTCCCGTACACCGATATCGGGCGACTCTGGACCGACATGTACGCGGCGGGGGTAGCCGGGCCGTTCTTTGACTTGATGCGGATGGTGTACGCACGCATGTCGTATGCGGTCAAGTTTGGCGACGAGCACTCCCTCCCATTCCGCTCTACCATTGGGCTGTTCACCGGCGACTCCGCCTCCCCGACGCTCTGGAACATCTATTTGCGGATTTTCGGCTCCCTCCCCATAAGGATGACATTCTCTTGAATGGCCGCCCGGTGTCGCAAGCGGAACAAGCGGACGATAACCTCATCATGTCCACATCCTTCCCCGCATTCCAGCACAAAGTTACGATGTTCTGGTTCTGGGGCGCAAACAAGCGATGCTTCGTCAGCGTGAGGAAATCGAAATGGATGATCTTCGGACCTCTACCGTCGACGCTGCCGGTTCTGCGCATGGGTGATCTCGTCGTCGAACTTGTACACGAGTTCAAGTATGTGGGTATCTGGTTCTCGTCTGTCCACGCGAACGTCTTCGCAAGGCACTATGCCATTAAAGCGTCCAAAGCCCGGAATACCAGCAACGCGATATTCGGTCTCAATCATCGGATCGGCTCCTTGCCGGTCTATGAAGGCCTCCAGCTGTACATGGCGCGCGTCGACTGTTACCTCATTTCCGGCTGCGAGTTGTCCCTCGACACCGACGTTGCGTTACTCCAGGAACTCATGGACGTACAGCAATTATTTCTTCGTCGGCTCCTCGGACTGAACCCGCACTCTATGCTTGCTATCCTTTTCACGGAAACTGGTCAGATGCCCGTGCTCGCCCGAAGATTGATCCTCGCCCTCGGACGGTTACTATACATGCTGCAGGTGGACCACGATCGCGTCATTCACTCCGCCCTCCTCGACTCCATTAATCTGATGAGAGAGGGTAAAGCTGGATGGGCCTCGGATATGAGCATATGCTCAGACGACTGCCCGTGCCGGTTGTGGTGACGGCCGACGATCTTCTGTGCCCCAAATCGGTCGAAGCGATCCGGAAGAAGGTTATCGCCACTGTCAATTCGGACCTCCAGAAGGACATCGACCGGCTTGTGAAGACACACCTGCTGCGTAACCAGATGGAGGTTGGGGAGAGCAAGACGCTCACCATCATTCCTCGGCGGCTTCGACACTACCTAACACTGGTGGCTGTCCCTGCGCACCGCAGAGCTCTGACCGGCCTGCTTCTCGGGGATCATAATCTCAGCATCGAGCGTCTTCGTTATCCCCCCCGGTATCGGCTCATCGTCCCGCGCCAGCATCGGCTGTGCCGGCTCTGCCTTGCGGGTGTGGAGGATGAGGTGCACGCGCTCTTCGATTGCACCGCAGAGAATCGCCTCATTGAGCTGCGTGCCCAGTTTGTGAACTCTCTGCGGGACCGCGACCCGGCTTTGGTGGACTTGTACGGGGTGATCCCGAATTACGAGTTCCTTCTCAAGCTTGTGTCATCTAGAAAAGCGGTACAGCAATTCGCAAAGTATGTGTACCTCACTCTGGGAATCTTCGACGAGACGCCGCGCTATTTCCCCGTCGCTTTCAGGATCCACGGATAGTAACAAGCCCCTCCCCCGTCTACTCAGCTTAGTTCGTGCGATGACTTTATGCTCACTTTCGGGTATACTGGCTCCCTCAGCGTTTAGGCCGTAGATGACTGTAACGTACATTTAGACGCGGTGTACGTAGGTACAGTACCTGCTAGTTCCTGATTGGGACCACGGCAGTAATACATCCTCCTCCTCCTCCTCCTCCTCCAACCACTTTAAAGATGTATTTGCTTCGACAACTGCGAAACGGCCTGGTTACAGGGCATACATGTCGTATCGTCGGCGGGCAATCTACAGCATCCGGGAGGCAGCGAGGGGATTTCGGGACGTCTTGGGTAGCTGAATTTATACGTCGCCGAAAAGAGGAGACACGAGTTTTCGGTCTGAACAACGTCTTGGAAAATCGTGAATCGGGTGGTATCTGATTCGAGAGGTGAGCTTGGGAAGGCAAGAGAAAGACATTTTTTACTGAGACGTGCCTGGACTACTATCCTTCCCCCAGAACTCGGACACTTAAGAAGAAGAAGAGTCAATATTATTTGATCCAAGGATTATAGCACGAAGTTGAGTACGTAGATCGCCAACATTTTGGCTTTTACTCCGGTCCTGTATTTTAATTCGAGAGAAACGGATAAGTATTGGGCAAACGGCGCTGTTCTTTCGGGCGAGTCCGAGTGTCCGAGTTCTAGGTAAGGCATCAATTTCTAATTGTCGGCACCACTCTGAAGTCACCTCTTACAGTGGCGGCTTAAAAGTTGCTGTGAACAATCCTTTATATATTAAGTATTGTCTGAGATGGAAAGACTTTCATAAGAATCTGCAGTACATTGGTAGAAGACCTGAACATTAAAGCTACATTTCGACCAAATTTGGCATGTACACTGCCCCCTTTTCAGTTCACCGTGTTGTGCACAAGGCACCTAGACCCTCGAGTTGTTGTAGATACATTGAGTCGATACTTTAGCATGTTTTGAAGTCATTACCATAATACCATGGCCATAAATGAAGTCAGCCATGGCTAAAAGTACCGAAAATCGCCCAGTTTCAACCAACCCGTCGTATTCTGACGGATGGCATATGCAGCAGGGGGTCAAATATTGCAGTTTTTCGACCTGGGGCTCTAGAGACTAGAGTCTATGCTACCGATCATTTGAAGCCAAAAATGTTGGGAAATGGTTTGGTATTCACTGAGAACTGTTTGTTTGTCCGAGTTCTAGGTTTATCTGGATCGGTGGGGGAGGATAGTATCCACTATGACGTTCCAATATTTAGGCACCAGTTGGGTACTGTACAAGAAAGCCGGCGGCTGCAGAGTCCGGTCAACCACAAGCACTAATGGGGCTGTTTCGGTATGCAGAACCATGTCTCCAGTACGGACGATAAACCGCGAGTGCGCTATGAGTGGTGACGGCGCCGTGAAGGATACAGTCGGGCTGATAGATTTGAGTTGCCGCGGGCGATTTGAGGCGTGGATAACAGTGCCATCCTCGACATCCGGCCACGGGGGGGAGGTGATTCTCCGCACACTCCGCTCATGCTGTCCCTCCGGAAGAATGTCTATGTAAATAATTGTGTTGCACGGAGACCATGTGTCCGGATGGAATCATTCCTCGAGAAACGGAACGATAGAGCCGGTGGCGCTATTGGTGGCCACCGAGGATGCGGAACATGGTGGCGGTTTGGGGAAAGGGCATATCAGCCGACGCACCGGAAGATTGGGTAAGATCACTCGCGGCGGAGAAAATGGGCTACGTACACCGCGTATCTTCGCAACAGTCCCGAAGTTGCTGGAGACGACTGCCGACCTGTTTAGGAGAACGTCGCTTCCCGGTTTTGTCACAAATGTAGTTGGAGATGAAGCGGTTTCGCCCCGGGAAGCGACCGAGTATTAGTGTCTCTCGACAGTCCTCCGGCCGATATTTCTCCAAAGCTGTATTAATATATGTTGTTAGTGAAATTATATATGATGGTCCAATAAATGTAATTGCCTTCAAGTAATGCAGCCTCGAGATCCAGTGGCCAGATCGGCTCACTGCCCCGTGATTTCAAAGTCTTCCGTCCCCGGAGCACAGCCTGTAACGTGTCGCTGATAACCTGACTCTGAATTGTCGGTTCTAGCCATGCCGTATTGTTCAAAGGCGACAGAGGGAGTTCAGAGCACGGGGGGAGGAACTCCGCTGAATGGACGGCTGGCGAATACATCGGATCCGGACGCCAAGTGAGTATAACCGCTTTATAAACTGTGACGCGGAAAGAGCACCTTCGATGGGAGTGTTTCAGGCGATGTGGGATATTGTTTCGCCGACACAGCTGTACAAGTGCCTGCCATCTTGCTGCCATCCTACGAAGAACAACGATTGAGGGTTTGGTTCAATGATGCTCCAACCTTCGTTTCTCTTGTAGAAGACGAGCGCCCCAGACGCCTCATGTCAATTATAGCAGCGGGGGATCTGACGGAGTCGTAGGATTGGCGCCTCTGTCAAGAAGGTTTAGCATTCTGGAACGATTCCCTAGGAGGAACGACTCTAAATAGCAGCATCTCCCATTCCTCTTGCGAATATCTGCTGAAGCCGGGTCCAAAATTGAGATGAAGACAATTCCATCCCTATTACCGTCCTCAGCTTGAGCGACGCAAACATTTTAGCTATCTCACTTAACTCTTTTCTTGGCAATTTCTATACCGATGTATTTCTGGCTGATGAATCGTCAGTTCAATACATCACACAGGAATTGATGACGGACATGATTTCACGCCGTGTTCAACAAATTGAATGCGTGCTGTGAAGATGTGCCTTGTTTCGGCGGGCTCCGGTTCGATCGGGGAAACCAGATCGCAGACAGCTTGAACGGTTGTGAGAGGAATGAGGCACTCTATGTAAACAGGCACATATGAGTGAAGCGTGATCTAGAAATGAGAATAGCATGAACTGAGCTGCACTTTCCGTGATCGTCAAGCCTCCATATCTCACCGAGTGCCTGTCGGGGGATCAGTGCGGACAACTATGTTAGACCGTTCCTTCGTCATTGACCGCGAAGAATTGAGGGTGACACTTCCTGACTCCCAAGTGACAGTTCTTCGCGACTTTAACATGTGCTCGGAGATGGGCGCTCAAGCAGTCCCGCCTTTCGCGGGTGATCAACTTCAAACGCCCAAATTGATCCCGAGGTCCACCGCGCTGCGGCCAGACTTGAGTCGCAGAAGCCCCGGATATGCCAGATACACCTCGGGAGACCACCACCGGTAAACGAAAAGGCGAAAAATGGGATGGTTGGGGAGGACTTGCTATGTATGAGTTTACGGCTGGGTAGAGTGTGATTCGAGGGCTTACTTGGTTTCACGCTTTCTCCGAGGTCCCTCATGCCCCCAGAATGCCTATTCCCACTTACACAGAATAAATCTCGAAGACTTGAAGCTGATATGACATGCTTGAGAAGCTAGTGCTGCCTTCAATGCCAGTCGGCAATGCAAAGACAAGTGTGGTCGGATGACTCACAAGCCTAACTTGGCGGCAGAATTGTGATCGAGGCGGTAGACCATGTGTGTTGGAGTCTAATCTTTGCTCTTGCAGCACGCAAGTGCCCGCGCGCCTATCACCCGCATCGCCAGGCACAGCTGTCCACGATCTGGCGCTCAAGCGCTTCTCACCAGCGCTTGCTTAACTGCGAGATGGGCGTCAACCAGATTCTTCGGAGAACAGAATTAACGAGAGCAAAAGGCGTCCTGAGTTTTTACTGAAGTGCAAGTGTCAAGAGAGACCTCCTGGTCACCTCCAGTACGGGTAGAGTCGAGCATTGGGAGCCATCATGCAGCGGCACCTAATCGATCCAGGAGCGAGAATGCTGACAAAGGGCTTGGAAAATGTGGCAGGAACGTCTCCACGAGTCGCAAAGCAAGCAAAACAGGCCTGGTGTGCTTACTGAGTTGGCTTGTGGTGGAGAAAGCAAGGAGCAAGGCAATTGCTGCATCAAGCCGGCAATCACCGGCGCCGACTTGACAAGCACGGTAAGTTTTGTAAAGACTTAAAGTATCCCGAGCATTGTCGCCTTCAAGCTCAGCTGACTCACCTCCTGCCTCAGTCGCTACACTGCACTGCCTGCAAGCCTAGCTCAATTAATGCTGACTCGTGCACAAGTACACAACCACGCCACCCCCTCAAGCGCGTCGCGAGATTTGCCGCCTTTAACTGACTCGATTCCCGCCGTAATCACTACGAACATATGGAGAGAAGGCGAGTAGATGGACGGATACAGGCTTTCAGTGCATTCATTGCACGCGCTCTGTCCCGCTTGCTCCGTGTCTGGCACTGACATCTCGTCCTTAGTCCTGTGCACTCTCCGACTGCGCAACCACGCTACTCTCAGTCTCTCACCCCTCCCCATTGCCGTCTCGACTGGCAGTTTTTGTGGGCACGTTGCCCCGCCCTTCTTTCCTTCCTTTTATCCCTCCCTATTCCCAATCCCTCCTCGCTTTGCCCCATCTCTCCAC
This sequence comes from Mycena olivaceomarginata, assembly GCA_029378375.1. NCBI lineage: Eukaryota > Fungi > Basidiomycota > Agaricomycetes > Agaricales > Mycenaceae > Mycena > Mycena olivaceomarginata. Next base: position 107,465 of record JARKIC010000072.1, on the reverse strand, counting down.
ACCTTACCCTCCCTTTTCCCTACCCCATCTCCGCCCTCACTCGTTCTTGTCTTCCCCTTCCTTCCTCATCTCGCCACTCTTTCGAAACCACCGGGCAATCACACACTGCCCGTGTCCCGCCGCACGGCCTTACTTTTCCGGCCCGCACATTGACGAGCGCGATGTCCGGCGGGCGCTCCACCCGCTCGGACGACCTCGCCTCGAATCGCACCAGGCGCGCACGAGCCCTGCCCTCCCTTCCACATGCCCCAGCCCTCTCCATTCGACGACCTATGCGCTCGCGCAACGCCAGCTCGCGCTCGTCTCTTGTCCCCTGCTCTTCTCCCTGCTCCCTTTTCAACTCCACCAACGACGCCGCTGCGTCAGGCTCAATACATGCCGCTGCTGCCCGACACATATCCGCGCCGCTGACTCCCTCATCGCGCCGCTCATAGCCAAAGCACCGCGCAATCGCATCTACTCACGCAAGCCGGCGCTCCACCGACCTTGCTTTACTTGCCCGCACATTGGCGGATGCGATGCCCCCCTGGCGCTCCACGCTGCTCGTATCTCGTCTCACATCGCACCAGGCACACTGTCACACACGATCTCTCCCCTCCCCTCCACTTTCCCCCTCTCTCCTCCTCGTCATTCGACACTTCCCACCCCTGCGCCACGCTTACTCACCCTCGTCCCTCGTCCCTTGGCCCTTGATCCTTCTCCCTTCTTCCTGCCCCTTCCAGCTCCAGCCACGCTCCACTGCCTCAAACTCAATACACGCTGCTGCCCGACGCAACCCCCGCCCCGACCTGGCCTTGCATTCCGCTGACTCCCGGTAACAACGTCTGCCGCGCCTTTTGACCCCGGCTTGCTCACTATGATTCAAGCTCGCCGTACGCACACGCACTCCCTCGACGCCCTTGCCCATCCCAGTACAACTCACTCGCGAAGCGAGCATGTCCTCACCCTCCCTCACTCCGTCCCTCCGTCCCTCCTTCATTCCCCACTTTCCCTGCTCTCTCCCCTTCCCCATCTCCTCCATTTTCCGGCCTCCGTCATTCCTGACTTCCCCGTCTTGCCGCTCGCGCCCCTCTCGCGCCTCCAATGTGCCGACCCACTAACGCCGACACGCATTAGGTCTGGTCCCTGCCCCAGCCGCCTGCTTGTGCCGTGCCGACTTGCGCCCGGCCTCGCTCTACGAGTACGATGTCTGTTGCCCCACACGACGAGGGTATGGTCTCGTGTCGCACGCGCGACCTCCTCTTTATACCTTCAGCCCCGGCGCTCCGGTCCCATTCGCCCATCTAGGTCCCTACTCGCTCGATCCCTGCGCGTAGGCCTCGGTGGCCTCATCCCCGGCGGATACATCCCGTGCCCAGTTATCGTTTATCGTACTTCCTGATTCAATCTCACATCTCTCTGCTTGGAAAAGAGTATTATATAAAATCCGATGCCCCGTAATGCAGTTAGGTCAGGCGCACTCCTTCATGCAATTCAATAATACAATCCCACACCTCCAATTTCTTCTTGCCTCCCCCTGCTACTCGAGAGGAGCGACTGATTGGCGCATCGAAATAGATTCAATATCTGGGAACACATACCCCAAGTCGATCTTTTTCCAAAACATGCGGATCGAAATCCAATCCAATTCAAACGAGTCCCGCGTGCGTGAAAAGTTTGGGATTTGAGAATGGCGGCGCGGATCGGCGGCGGCAGTGGCGGCGGCAAGACCGGAGTTAGAAATTGAAGACATGACACATGACATGTGCATCAGCATTCTCGCCAGCGCGTCTCTCTCCTCCTTCCACCACCTTCCCGCTGCGAGCCCCTCCCCACCATGCACCGCCCTCCGTCCAGAGCGACACCAACATCTGCCCGTCCTGCTGGACCCATCTGCCAATACGCCTTTGCCAGAAAGGTGACAATGCGGGACGGCGGTTCCTCATGGTGCGTATCACTCGCTCTATCGTCTCGCCCAGCCTAATTCGTTGTAAAGTGCCAGAATAACGATTGCATCCCCGAAGCAAGACCTACTGGCACTTCTGGACACACGAAGAGAGCACTTTATACGGAATATCCCCCGCTGCCTCACTATCGCCGTCCTTTCCCTGCCACCCTATGCATGCTCCTCTTGTCAGCGCTTCTGCCCTCCCTCCTACATCTGCCAGCGCCGCCCAACTCCTTTCGTCGACCTCGCCCAGTCTGCGTTGCAGGGAATGCCCGTCTACACGCGTATCCTCGCAGTGCAAGTCGCACCGCTGCAAGGAACATTGTATCATCCTCACAACGGCTCCTGCCCTGTCAAAAAGCACCACCCATTTTTATGTCCCAGCGCCAACGCCGCAAGGCCAACATACCGGCTCCTGCTCGCCCCTCTGGGGGGGGCGGCAAAGCATGAAATTCAACCTACCACTCAACCAAAATTAGGCTGCGATACAACTGATTTTAGGTTGAATTTCAACCGGCCGTAGGTTACCATCCAACACAATCGAATTAGGTTGATAGCTATCCAAAATACCGTCTGTTTCATCCTACAGTCCTGCCAGGATTTTTGCTGACTTCAACCAAATTTAAGATGAAACCGCTAGGCCAAAAACTAACCTATAAACGACTGAACACCATGCACAAGTAGATTGGAAAACGACTGGTATTATATTGAACTACGCTACGACATGCTGTTACAGCTCTCCGCACCTAGCCACCCCGCACTTTCTTCTTGTCAGCGCTTACACACAAATGGACCCGTCTGCCCCGGCGCTTCGCCAGCCGCGGGCTCGACACATGCTCCCCCGTCCGCGCGCACTTGGACGGCATACCCCGCGCGATCTAACATGCCTGATGTGTGACAGCAGGAAAGGTAAGTACATGATTGATGAAGAAAGTGAAAATAGGACACACCGAGATATCTGGGCGTCGCGGAAACATCACGGGCAGTGGCGGGAGCAAATACTCGATCAGTTTTGCATATACATTGAAAGGGAGACGCACCAATTACAGCACCCTCACTTTGCTGCGTGTACGGGACTCTGCACAGCCAGGGTATTGCGGACAAGGACAAGCAAAGGACAAATCAAAATATAGCATTTGAAGGCAGCGACTTAACGGAGGGCCAGGTCTTGGAACCAGAAGCCAGCAACTTGGGAATTGACAGGAGTTTGAGGACTTGAAAAGGAGGCCTAAGCTTGAGGACTTGGGGAACGAGCCACTGTTCGATGACTTAGAATGCTTGAGGTGCTTAAAACCTTGAGGCCGCGTGAAAGACAGACACAGCCGGATGGGCATAGAATTGAAGGGGCGGAGTTCGGAAGGTCCGGCAGGGGGGAGGGAAAGGAGCGAGAGAGGGAGTCGTCGGGGGGGATGGTCATGGGTGGGAAGGAAGGCGCGATCAACCGCCATCAGTGGAGTTACATTGATCAACAAAGTGCACGGACCACGCACGTGTTGACACATTTGGACGCGGGCAACCCAATATGCAGCCACAAACTACTCTGCAGAGTGCACAGCTACATGGTGAGCCACCAAAGGTAAGTGAAACAGATTGTATGCTCGCGGGTTTGTTTCTGGTGTTTCGGCAAAATTCAACCTATCACAGGTCGATATCGTCATAGGTTGATTAACGCTCCGGAACCCTTCGTCTTAATATCGCTCGAATATAGGTTGAAATATGAAGGATGGAATGTAACCTAGAAAATAGGTTGAAATAAATTCAACCTATTGTCAACCGGCGATAGGTTGAAAGTGGTTATTCAACCTAACATAAGTTGGAATTCATACTTGGCCAGCTCCATAGTGCCCTCCAAAGTCCGTGCCCCCATTGAGCGCTGCTGACCTCAGCATTCTCGATGGGATCTCGGACAGCAACAGCTTCCAGTGGGACTATGGTCCAGCCCTCCAGCGCGCCCACATCGACCAACCCGCTCTGTACCTAGATCAAGCTCTCCGTCGCCATCTGTCTCCAACTCTGACGCCACCTCCACTCTCCTGGGACCCTCTCCCCGCATCTCCAGAGCAAGACGTCGATGAGCGCGAGGCGAGGGAGCTGTGGCTGGCTATGGAGCTCTCCCTCGCCTCCACCACTGAACCATCCTCGATAGCCGGACCGTCGCATTCGTCAATAGCCAGTCCTTCGCAGCCCTCGGCATCCACATCGACCCCGATGTCCACATCGACTCCGACTTCTCAACGGCGAGCCCAGGCTGCAAGTGTGGCAACACGTACCACCCTCCCTAAACCCCGAATCACGACGCAACTCAACCCAACGTGGATGTCGCAGGCGAGCGGAACGCGTCCCGCAAACGACACTTTCAATACGAGACAGCCCGCAGTCCGTAGAGCGGCGGTAGACCCCTCCACCGTCCGCCGCTTTACTCTGATCTACTGGGATGCAGTATGTAAATTCTCCACCGTCTTTTCTCACCTCTGACACCGTACCAAGGATGCCAAGAGCCCCAAGATCTTCGGTGTCACAGAATGCCCCTCCTGGCCCGAATTCCGGCTATCGGAGTCGGCAGACACGCTGGGACTGCTCAGTACTCACCTCAGCGCTGTCGAATACTACGATGTGCACTTCCGGCTCTGGACGCGCGTCAACCTCGACTACACCCACATCTTAACCCAAAACACCTACCTCCTGCTACGCCGTGTCGGCGTGTCGGGTCTTGACGAGAGCAAGATGATCGACCACCTCGTCAATCTTCCGGGGCCACAGCACAATCCGCTATAACCTCCTGCGGAGCGTGACGCTGTCCGCGAGAAGATCAAGGCCCGTCACCACAAACCGCGTCATGTGTCCGACGACGAGGGCTCGGAGCTTGAGGTCTCCGAAGTGTTCATCAAATCGGAGCCAGGATTGGAGACGACACGCCTATCACTGCGCATTCCCACTGAGCGCGCTACAGATTATATCTGTCTCGACATTGACTCAGCCCCGTCCTCCTTACCATCGACCCTCCTCCCGCTCTTCCCGCTCTACCACGCCATCCATGACACCCACGACACCTATCGAGAGCTCATCGCCAATACCTATCCCTCGCAAGTGGCTGTCTGGCGTATACACGGTTGACATGGCGAATGGATTTCTGAGCATGGAGACCCCCGAATTAGACCATCTGCCCATCGCCACACGCTTCCAGCGCGTCTTCAAGACTGACTCGCCGTACAAAGCCCACACATATAGCGATGCACGTCTGTGTTGGTCTCGGGGGGCCGCAAGGACTACGTGCCAGTGCACTTGATGCCGGGAAGACGGAGGCGGGATTGTGGAGTGTGTATGCGGCGCAGGTCCCACTCAAGAAGTAACGGACAATCCTTTTCTTTATACATTCTTTCATTCATTTATCTTACTACACTGTTCTTCTTTCCGGTAGATATGTATCCGTTACCTAGATATGTACTTCACAATATGAATTGTATTTCAGTCGGGCTACACATTTGTACGAGGAGGTGCCGTCGAGGCTCGTGTCCGTCCTGAGCGAGCTTGGCGACAACAGCCTCATTCCGCAAACGGATCATTTCATCGAGGAAAAAATTGTACTTCACAGGGAGCATCTCGCGGCACATCGAGTGATAGCCCCCGAGCCAGACGTTCGTCTGCTCTGCAACCGATTTATTAAAAAACCATTTCCCGTCTGGCCCGAGCAGCTCCGGATAGTCCGCAGGGTTGCAGTGCTCCTGACAGAACTGATGGGTCACTGCATGCTTGTTCAGAAAGTGCCAGACGTCGACACACATCCCCATATCCTTGAACCAAGCCCACTGCACGGGGTTGGCGTTGACTTGCTGCTTCGCGTCGCAATTGGTATCGTACACAAGATGTTCGGGCTTGTAAGCAGCTGGAACAGAGAACGCCGCCTGGACAAAGAGCTGAGAAGTAATGAGAACCGTGATGAAGCAAGAGATGATGGCGTACCAGAACGTTGGATACCGCTTCAGCTCCGTACATTGTCGCCCTGGCATGGAAAACGCCGCATGGTCTGATCAATGTCTGCTCATTGTGCGTGCGCTGGCGTCCCAACTTTGCCTTGAATCGTCTGTTCCCAGCCTCGGCCTTCTTCGCTTCGCATTCATCGACATCGGGGGTATCAACAACGCCGATGGATCCGGGATGCTTCTCAGTGTGCATGCGAACTCCTCCTGTACCATCAATCTCGAACGTCTCGATGTCATCCTCTCCATCCTCGTCCGCCTCCACATGTCCGTCTGAAGCGGCCACTTTACTGCTGGGGTGGGTCTTTCGATGCTTCTGCAGCCGCTCTTTAAGGGTGAATGCGGCTTTTCCGCGCTCATTGTGAAGTCGTTCCATCTTGGAATGAGCGGGAAGAGTGCACGTCTTTGTATCGGGGGCGACAAGATTTGTCGCATCCATCGACAGCGCAGACACCGTGGAGTGTGAAATGATTCGTACAGAAGCGATGGCGGCTGTTGGTAAGAGGATCGGTGCACCGGAAAGATCCACAGCACGGAAATCCCATGTTGAGGCCGTCACTGACAATGATATGACACTTGCCTGGGAAAGAAGAAGATGAGTTGAATGCGGTGAAGCTCTGCAGTATGAAACGAACGCTGGGTACCGTCAGCTTCATCCCATCTTCTCATGCACTTCTTACAAAAGTGGCCGGCTTCATCTTGCCCGTATTGTATGATGTACTCATTCCTTTCTTGCATCGCTGCTGTAAACCGATCCTTCTGGTCGCCCGTGTGAAGAACTTGGAGACGTGTGTTGTTGCGTTTGTGTAGGTCAAGAAGGGTGAGGATGACGAAGGAGTCCCACACATGGTCGGTTGTGAGGAGCGTGCCAAATTGCCAGCCACCAGCCTCGATGTTGCTGGTCTGCTTCTCCGACAAGGACATGTCATACGTCTTTGCGCAGTTGGTAGCAGAGACCCTGATTTGGAGTTAAGCCTTTGGGGGCCATAGAACAATGTGCACTTACCATGCGAGCAACATCAGGCTAATCCACATCGCCGCCAGCTTGCGTTCGACATACTGATGATCTCCCACCTTCAAATAATCCGGCACCCCATCATAGTACGTGCGAACGTTGCCTGAACCGAGAAATTGTGATGGTAGTTGGTAAGACAGGTAGGGCAGCTTAGATGGACCTCCCAACAAGGGCGGACACCCGACGCGAGAGTGTACAGGACAACTTGACGTTGTTCTGCTTTTTTAAGCGGATTTTTGGAGGTGCAGTCTCGGTTTGTACAGTAAGTGTTAGGTGGGTAAAGTACGGACGAGCCTGCATTGGCGTAAATGGAACCCGCTGTCTATAAAATAAAAAATACACACAGAGCCCGCGCGCCCAGCCGTAGTTAACAAATGCTTGCTCATCCTCCTGTGTGACCTCTTCGACCGATGGAAACTGCCATACGTCATCCTTGAGCACCTCCCAGCAGCTGTCGATATGTTCTGGAGGTATATTGGTGGCCTCCGACAAGAAAGATATGATAGAAGGAGGCAGGACATCGGGCGCGCACTTGGAGGAGACACTGAATGGCTGGCAGAGGAGAATGTCGTTCTTGACCCGAGCAGCTAATCGAATAAATTGCAGTAGTTGCTGTAGGTTCAGCTCTTTCAGAACCGGGTGTTTTTGAAGCGCTGCAAAGACGGCATGGTGGTAGAAGAAAGAAGCAGCCGCGTTCATGAACGCGATATGACAATACATGCTGACGTCGAGCTGATAAGATTGCGGGCTTCCCCGAGACACTACTTAAATTTAAAGTCCGATCGTCATCGAATATTTCCGGGACCTCTGCCGCCGCCACTGCCGCCGCCGATCATCGCCGCCATTCTCAATTCCCAAATGCTCTCCCGCACGCGCATGCTGACTCAAGTTGGATTCGAGTTTGAACTGCCGACTGGCTTTGTCATGGGCAGGTGGGTGTCATGAGCTGAACTTGCAGTGTCGAATTATTTTCTCGCGATGGTCTTGAAGAAGGAGTAGAACATATTTCAATACCATGCAAGCGAAACAAAGGAGTCCCGTGTTGGTTCCTTGGATGTTAATGCTCCTTTCTTCGCCGATCGCAAGGAGCCGAATCTAGTGGATGAATAAGTTAATCTCTATTCAATTCTTCCCACTGTATTCTCAGTTACTTGTGCGATGCATAGCTGGATGAGAGTGCCCATGGCCAGTAGTGTGTAGAGTGACGAAGTTATTACCTATTTTGCACCTTGAATGTCTCCACCTCCTGCGACCAATCTGCAGCTCCGCACCGCAACTTGCAATGTGCCGGATTGCTGGTGCGGATCAAGTGTTCGAGGAGTGCTGTTTGCCCTGCGCCGATGATCGCCGTACCGCACGGCGCCAATTGGATTGAAGTGCCGAGTAGTGCCGCATTGTCCGTCCCGGATCCTGAACTGCGTTGAGTTGATATTTGAGTCGGTTGTGAACTCGAACAAAACAAGGAGCAAGCTGACAGGCTCGGGATGACTGCATGATGGGGGGAACCAGTTTCCAAGTGAACGCAAAGTCAATTGATGAATTTGAGGGACAGGCTTTGGACAGACATCACATCTGAATCTATATATCTCCAATGTTTACATCCAGGATAACCCGAGGAACAAAATGAGGGCGAGCTGGCCATTCATCAGGAATGTGAATGTCCCCGAGACTGTAGGTGTTTCATTGCGAAGGGTTGGCGTTGTGCACTCCCCTTGCCCGGTTGTCGACTCATAAGCTCTCAATGCTGAACATGCAGGTACAAATTAGCTGCTTGGGACGAACACAAAACAATTCACTTACCGTGATGGTCATGATTCACGCTGTTGGAGTTCCTGGGGGCACGGCATGAGCTACAGTCGGTGCTGCCTGAGTTATCATCTTCCTCAGAATAAGCTTCAGCATCACTGTCTGAATGAAATAGGTTGAAGATAAAAATCAAGTTTTACTGGCTGCGGTCAGATTCACTTACCATCAGATGTCTGTGGATAGTTTGACTCGTTGTCTACATCCGAATCGTATTTTTCAGACGCTTTGGCATTGCTGTCTATCGTTTTGAATGAGATAAGTCGAAGTTTCAACTCTGCGTGGGTTTGTATTTACTCACCGATAGATGTCTGCCTGTAGTTCGACTCGTTGTCTGCATCCCAATCTTCTTCTTGTTGTTCACTGGGAACATTTTTCAGTCACACAGAGGGTATATTAGAGAAACGGCATGCCGCTTTTTTACAACTTTTGTGTGCACCTCCAACTCACACACCCTGATGCTCTTGCACCTTGTTAATGGAATCACCTTCGGACACCAATTGATAAAGCGCCTCGCCCAGATGCCGGGTAAGGTCCTGAGTATCTGAATCGAATCCCTTGGCCTCGTGGAATTTTTGCAGTCCCTCATAGACACTGGCATCCCAGGAAAATGCACCGATTTCAGCTGCACACAAGAAGGTGGGAAATCCGAGCCGTGTCGCCTCTTCAACACTGAGCCGATCAACACCAGATGGATCAAAAGACCAGTAGGCGGGACAGTCTGGCCAACAAAAAGATGATTGGCCAGTTTTGAAGTCTTTCTGTGGGCAGGGAAAGAGGAATCCGGTCGGAGGCTCTTCCCTACTTCCTGAAATTTCGAGCTTGAAGACCACATCACACACAAGAACTGGTCGACCAGGTCAACGAAAATATCGCACGAACTGCAGGACGAGGAAGTACCATAATCTTCGAAGTTGGATGTAATCCGGAGGCGGCGGAAATATTGTTTGCGTGGCTGAGCCATGGGCCCCAGACGGTGAGACACCGGATACGTAGCTCGATCATGCCATTGGATATGTCATCGGACTTGAAGCTTGCGGGGAAATCACTATCATGAGCGTGTATAGCTATCGAAAAAATAAAATAAAATACCGTGTCCAGCCGACCTCCGTTGCAACTCCCCTCATTCCATCGGAAGTCTGCCAGCTATAAAAATGGGTGTCCATATTCGGTGCGTATGCAATTTCAACCGGGTCTTCGAGTGGATGGCCTGCAGGAGGAAGACAGAGGGTGCTTGTTTGGCGTGCGCCTCAGCTCTCAGGTTTCAAGCTCCGCAGGGAAGCCGTCGGCAGGGGGCGGTGCCCTTCCCAAAAAAGGATCAGGGGCGGAGGCGGTTTGTCTCGAGTGCCGCTGTACGCCATAAGAGGCAAGTCCCCATCTTAACAAGCTTGACTTCGACGATATTGTGCATAGTGAGTTACACACCCTCAATTTCAATGCGGAAATGTCTGGTATTCGAATCGGGGTTAGTCGACAGAGATGGAGAATAGGGCTGGAACAAAAAATCACCCCCGGCTCGGGCATGTCGGTGTTGTGTTGGCTGTATTTGAACCGCAAAAGCAGAGGGGCAAAGAAGCAATTAGGAAGATGAGAAGTGAATGCAAAAATCCCAAGGTCGAGGCATCTGTTTTGGAGTGAAATCATGGTCAAGGCCAGGCATAGATGCATGAGATGAAGACCCCTCGCTTCGACAGGTGGTCTCCGGAACAAGCAAAGCAAGTCAGTCGCTTAATTTCAGTCAGGGCTACGAAGTTCCACATCTTCGTATCTTCAGCGAACAAACCTGTTCGTACAGCCAGGATAGCCCAAGGAACAAAATGAGTGTGACCTGAATGGCCATTACAAATTTGAGTGGCCCCGAGAGCGAGCATTTCTGCATGAATTGTGGGTGAGTCTTACCTGCTTTCCCCAACGCCGCCCGCATTGGGGCTGGTAGTCCTGAGAGTGGAATACAAATCATTACTTAGTGCAAACATAAAATCACTGGTTCCCCCGATTCTCTGCGGAACCAACCGAATGAAAGGGAGAAATTTGAACGGACCTGATAAAGTGGAATTGGCCCGGGAACGCGACACCGATGAGGGTACTCGGCGAGAATCGAGGGCAATTGAGAAAAGGGGCCTAGCTGTCCGAAAAATAAACCCAAAGATATAGACGGAGCAACTTCAGGGCTATGAAGATATAGCACACCAATCAGCCCTCGACAGGAACTCGTCTCACTCCAACCGAGCGCGTTGGATGGTTGATCAATGGAATCTCAAACTGCAAAGGGAGGGAAGAGAGAACAGAACATGGAGAGGCAAAGCAAATTATCCAGACTCAACATTGAGGGATCTGTGAGTTGATTGTTATACATTCAGATATGGAGTTTCACATATCAGCCTATATATCCATATCTCCAACGAAATCACTTGTGCTCGTACAGCCAAGATAACCCAAGGAATAAAATGAGCGTGAGCTGAATGGCTATCAACACCTTGAGTGACCCTGAGAGCGCAAGCATTTCTGCGGGAAGTGCGGGTGAAGCAGGTCTGTTCTCTGCAACGCTGCTTGCGTCGGGGGCTAGTGGTTCTGAGGATGGAATACAAATTAATTGCTTAATGCAAACACGAAATCACTGGTACTCGCCTTGATTCTCAGCGAAATGGTCTGACCCACAGACAGTGTGGACTGAGTCCGAGTCATGGGCATCTTCCTCTGCATGAGACCCCTCGACGTTGCCGTCTGTTGCATTGGAGTGAACTGCAGAGCATAATAATCAGGTTTCAATGGACAGTTTACTCACCAACATCTTTGCTAACTGATGCCTCAGTCAGTGGGTCGTCTGACTTGGCCCTGCTCTCTGCATCCAAATCCTCTTGGTCTACTTCCTCAAAGTCCCCTTCATTCACTTGTTCAATGTCTGAGTCAAAGCCAAAGTTTTGGTTCAACTGGGTGGCTTACCATGTGCAAAAGTGGAATCTGCATCGGCCAACAATTAATAAAGTGGGAATTCTAGATGCTGGGCAAGGTCCAGACTGTTTGGATCTGAACCTTTACCTTGGTGGAATTTTCGTAGTCCCTCATAGACACTAGCATCCCAAGAATATCCCCCGATTTCGGTAGTGCACTGAAAGACAGGAAAACCGAGCCATGTCGCCTCCTTGAGACTGAGGCGATCAGCACCAGATGGATCAAGAGACCAGTAGGCGGGAAAGTCGGGCCAACGCAAGGAGGATGGGCCAGTTTTGAAGTTTTCCGGTGGGCAAAGAAACAAGAAGCCGGTAGGAGGTTCTTCCGTAGTTCCGGGAACTTCGAGCTTGAAGCGCAGATAATGCACGTAAACTGGTCAAACAGGTCAGCGAAAAGATGGCACGAACGGCAGGATGAGGCAGTACCGTAATCTTCGAAGTTGGACGTGATTCGGAGGCGGCGGAATATATTGTTTGCCTGGCTGAGCCATGGGCCCCAGGCGGTGGGATACAAGATATGTAGCTCAATCATGCCATTGAATACGTCGTTGGACTTGAGGCTTGTGGAGAAATCACTGTCATGAGTGTGTATAGCTATTGAAAAATTGAAATGAAATACCGTGTCCAGCCATCCTTCATTGCAACTCCCCTCATTCCATCGGAAGTCTGCCAGCTATAAAAATGAGCATCCACATTTGGTGGCGTATTCAATTTTAACCGGGTCTTCGAGTGGATAGTCTGAAGAACAGGCAACTATTACACCTAGATTCGCAGTTGTGGAGGTGGAAATGGTGATCGTTCGAAATTGGGACAGGTTGAGGAAACATATATCGTGATAATGTTCCATTGTCAGTGATTCAACGACCATGAGCTCTGTATTCGATGCACTGGATATTCTCTGCGAGCGCGATATTCCGGTAGGGTAATAGTCGAGGTCAGGCTGGGGGGTACTGGGTGGTATGAGCTCTGCACAGAGCCGACCAGAAGAGCGACGTATCCATGCCGTGTAGTTGTCCCAGTGCTTGACCAATTGTTAGGGAAGTCGGGTAACCTGACGATAAACTAACCAAAGGCTGTTGAAATGTGGAATACACATGATCGCTTGCTGCCTGCCCGGGTGTCAGGAACTCCAACAATGAAGAAAATCTTCCTACAGAGAAGTCCGCATGCTTTTTCCGGATCAGATTTAATAAATGGATTGCGACAGACACGCACACCGCAGAACCAGATATATACTGTTGCGAAATGCGAATATCGATAAGTGTCGACATATTGCTGAAACGGCACAAGGTCTAACACAAATGTAAGGTGCAAATGAAAACCACATTCCAAACAAAAGACCACACCATCATGGAAAAGGGTGGCATGTATACCGCCCGAACTTGCTGCGCCATAAATCTGAACAATATTTGGATGCCTGGGTCTATATTAGGCATTGATGACTGAAACTGCGCATGAAAACTTGCCGAAGAGACATATATTTGGCAAGTTGCTGCCGCCATGCCTACAGAGGTTTTCAGAGATCATATCACAAAAAATTAATCCAATACACCTCCTCTGCACCGTTCCCTTGGTACATGGCCACCGTGAAATCCGACTTTGTGCCTTCCACTTTAGCAGAATAAACCCGCCGGACACACCCTCGTCCGCGCCGACGACCTACAACACCCCGGGCAACTTGTATTTCATGCTGAAGGTCAATATCTCCGAGTGGGATCATTCGAAAGTCTACCCAGAACCTATTATTTAGGATAGCAGAACAAAGGGGGAGCTCACCCGAAGGTGCACTCGTAGTGTGGTAATTTGTGATGTTGTTGAAGGTGTGGCCGGTCACTGTGAAGTTTTGAGAGCCTGTGAACATCCCGCTGCCAAGCCTGAATTGAGCCCCAGCGATGAGACGGATCCATGCAGGTCACGACAAGTAAGACTCACAGGCGTGATTCGACATTACATGGAGTCGAGTTGTTGGTGAACCAAGTACTTTCATCCGGCGGATTGTCCATGGTGGTGGGAGGGAAAGAGATGTTGAGCGCCGAAGTGACAGCTTTGACACTGTAATATGAAACACCTAGAATAGCACTACGGCGCTGTTAGTGATGTTCTGGCCTTGGCTTGGCCTGAAAGGCATGGCTTTGGCTTGGCCTTGGCTTTTCATGCCTTGGCTTTGGCAAGCCATTTGGCTTTTGATCGGATTTGATGGCTTGCTCTTTGGCCATACTTTAACCTTGAAAACAACTTAAACATTCTATGTACAGCCTAAGCAGATGAGGAGGTGCAAAGTTAGCCTCAATGCAGGGCTTGAACAGGTTTTTTGTGTTGCAGCGTAAAGCAGGCTCACGGCTCACGGCTTGATCCCATCACTCCAGCCGTGCTCCGAGTCGGCGCCGTTCATTCCCGCTGAGCAGAGCCCAAGAATGACCCGGGAAGGATGTAACCCCTTGCAGTAATATTCGGCAAATGTTCTGATGCGCCCCTTGTCATCTACAGCTTTGTTTGGTCAAGTACTTCCAAAACGGGAACAGTCACGGCTACCAAAGCCAAGGCTGGGCCAAACTCAAAATGCTGTTACTGTGCCATTTCGACCGTAGGTTCAGGTCACAGGTCACAGGCACCCATGAACTGAACCTATTTAATTTTGGTCACTAGTCACTAGAGAGTCTGAACTAGCGCACATTTGGGTCACGCAGGACGTAAAAAATCAAATTTTTTCTTCCTTCCCCGCGTTTGTGCGAGGCAAGGAACTGTGTTCCACTCCCTCGCTGAGTTGCTACTCTCTACAACACAGCAGATGAAGTATATTGATCACTTTCGTTCAGTAGCTAAGTACTCAATCAATGAATCAAGTCAGAGCAAGGCTTATTCGTGGCTCCAAAACGGTAAGGCTTCCGCGGCGTGCGCCTGTCGATGGGCTTTGTCCTCTCCTTAGTCGGCGCCGGATGGACCAGTTGATGTGTAGAAACGGAGAGCAGATGGATGGATACAACCTCACAGGTGGTCACTGGTCACCCATTCCTTCCCTGCTGCTCTATGCCTGCGCTGACATCTCGACCCCGCCAGGCCGCCACTGTTTCAAACTCAGTACACACGGCACGGCTGCTCGACACACACCCGTACCGAGGCCACCCCTGTGATTCGCTGACTGTGCCTGCATGCTGCGGCCGACTTCTGCACCCGACTCAAACAAAACTCGAGCGCCGCCGTACGGACTGTGTACCCACCATGCCCGTGCCAACTCCGCCGCGCTTGCGAGCACCTCGAGTGCGTGGCGCTGCGTTGGATTCCTCCTTCCCCTCTCTCAGTCCCATTCCATTCCACTCCTCTCCCTCTCGCTCCCTCTCCTCCGTGCTTCACTTCCTTTCTGCCCTCCCCATCTCCACCCTCCCACCTTCTTCTGAACCTGTTCCCTCTCCACCTGCTTTCCTCACACGCTTCCCGACTCGTCACGCACTGAAGCGCGGACGTAGGGAGCATGGATGAAAATGGTAATCCAACCGACAACACCACATACAACCAACAATCCAGCGCATGCGATGTCGGGGCTCCATGCGAAGTATACGCATGCTGCAATCCAGATGATGGACATTGAATGCCGGTGTGCAAGAGCTTGAATAAAATATTGATGGTAATGCGGCGCGGCCAGCGCGCCGCCGAGCGTGTTGTACAACCCTTTGAACCTCCTCTATTGATTCTCCTTCCAGTATCTCCTCTGAATCCACTGCACCAACACGTCCAACCCAAACCCAAATCCAGCCAAAACCCAATCCATACTGTCCAACGAAAACCATCCAAGAAACCAGAACAGGGGTATGAGACCCTGAAGCAGGACCATTAGTCTTGCCAATGAGAACCAGGATGCTCCTGCCGCGGGTCGGGCCATGTGAGGCAAGCGACGATCCATAATTGGGCAGGGTTCTGGTGCCGAGGCTTGACTTTTGACGTGTCCGCTCAAACAAAAAAACCAGAGAAACCGAACTAAGAGGGGGGTGAAAGGTGGGGTATATTATCCCTTTTTATCGAGTTTACATTGAGCTTTTATATCTACACTGTTTGGTCCACACAGCCAATCACAAACAGCTATTGTTCACATAGAAACCATTGTTCAGATGAAACGTGTTCCTGTTTCCTTCCAACACGTCTCCTTCTCGACACGCCACAGACCAGTGCGCGCTGTTCCCATCAACCATGTGTCCGGCGTCCGCGAACTCCTCGGCGTTTCAACCTACTCCCGCAAATATTCAGAAAATCGCAAAATCAGCCCGTTCTTGCTGATTTCACCACTGGACAAATTGCCGGCTCATCAGCACGCATCAACCCTGTCAGAATCACGCGCCGCCGGTGCACAGAGCGCTGCTGGGCGACACACACACGTGCCTGCGATCCGCCGACATTGTGCCCCAGAATGCCGCCTCCCGACTCCGACATGCCCGCTGCAAGACTCAAGCGCCGCCATACGACTGCCCGGGCCCGTACCGACTACTGACCTGACTCGTGGTTGTCGAGCCCTTGCACTGGGTCCCTGCTTTGTGCCTCGCTCTCTCCCCTCCTTCACTCCGCCGCTCCAGCACTCTCCCCTCTGCCACCGCCATCTGTCCTCGCTCTCCCTCCCCGTCTGGCCACCCGCTGCCAATGCGACGATCCATCGACGTACTGGACGCCCTACCTGGCTGCGCCGTCCGACGCACGGCCTTGAGCCCGGATCTGCAAGCACGGTGCCTAGCCGGTGCTGTACGCGCTCGCACCTTGTCTCCCTCCGAACCAGGCACACAAACGCACTCATACTTCCCTCATTTCATATCCAAGCTCGCACTTTCCCTCTCCTCCCCGCAATCCCAACTCATCCCTCTTTGGAGTCCAGCGCAATGTCGCGCCTCCACATATACTGCTCGTGGTTTTCCCTCCCTCCTCCCTGCCTTTCAGTCGTCCCCTGCGCTGCCCCCACCGGGCCCCTGCGCTCCATCGCTCCCCCTTCGCTGCCTTCCCTTCCCTTCCTTTTGACCTATCCTATCTTATCTCCCTTCACAGATCTACTCAGACGAGTCCGATCTATCTTGATACCTACATAACCCTCGTAAGTAAAATACAATACCCTGTAACGCTGTCAGTACCCGAGTTTATCCAATTCAATTCTTACATCCCCTCCCTGTTTCCTTCCGCACCCTTCAGCGGCTCGAAATAGCTTCAATGCTGATACGTTTCCCAACCAATGCAGATCCAAATCCGAATCCTTATCAATCGCGCGGCGCATAGCCTTCGAGCTCGAGTCGCAGGCTGGTGGCTTGGCCAATCCACTGCAGGTCTGTCCATCTGGACAGCAGCCTCCCTCAACGCAGAAGTGGCTAAAGGGAATGAACGACCGCAATTAAGGTGTTTGGAAGCGAAGTGGCAACATACTCACCCTGCCGCACAACACCCTCCGCCTACAAAAAGATGAACAAGAAATGAGACACGATACTAATACGCGCACCTTGACAGCAGATCTCATCAGACCTGCAACAGGCGGTCTTGTCACATAGGCTCCCTGCTTCCTTCCGCGACCCTTCAGCGGCTCAAAATAGACTAAATATTGATGTGTTTCTCAACCGTCGCAGAACCAAATCCAAACCCTTATGAATTGCGTGGCGCCCAATATTCGAGCTCGAGTCGCGGCCTGGCGGATTGCTGATGGGGTGAGGTATCGTCGAATATTGTGGGGGAGAAAGGGGTGGTTCGCTGGGCACGCGGGGATGTGCCCAAAGGGGTGGTTGGTTGGGCACGCGGGGATGTGCCCATCTCGAGATGCATGGTATATTGGCTAGTGAGCAAGGCAACACAAGTGAAGGTAAGAGAAAGGAAGGAAGGGAGAACACATGGAATTTAAAGAGAAGGAAGGAATGGACGGAGTTGAAACGTGTAATCCTACCAACCTACCTACAAAGCGGAAGAAAGGAAGGGGGAGTTAATTTGAAGAAATGATTAAAGAAATACAGATAAGGAGAAGATTGAATTAACAGCACCTCATAGCAAGTAGTACTTGGCCCGGGTTGAACGTTGAACGTTGGGGTCGAAGAATAATGTATAACAACCGAGGTATGAGGTTACAAGTTATGCGTCTGTTTATAAGAGACTAAGAACATGCGCTCTCCACGCCCTTGCCCATCCCAGCACAACTCGACTCGCGAGCGAGCGTGCCCTCCCCTCCGTCCCTCCGTCCCTCCGTCCCTGCTCTCTCCCCTTTCACATCAAGCCCGTAAAAAGTAACTTGTGGGAACTAACTTGTGCGGAACTTGCCTCTTTTGGCACGCGTGCCGCAAGTTAACTTAAGCTTTCCCACAGGCTCAAAACTAACGGGTGCAGGTTACCCATATACCATTGTCATATAACACCTTTGAGACACTTCTAGATGTATGACTTAATACCGGTCTCAACGGCATGTACCATTTAATTATGTGGCATATAGCTGCGGAAATCCTCTGAGTCAACTGAACCAGCTATTTTGCCGTGCCACAAATGGGGTACACGGCCAGCAGGGGACATCATCCTTGCAAATATCTGCGGAAATATGTCTCAGAATTTTGATGGCAGAGTTGCGAAAGCCTCATTCTGTATCACAAGATCCCCGGCACTCAGTTGCTGGTGACTGTTTGAGGGGTTGAACTCAGTCAACAATGCCGGCAATCCCCTCCCTCTGTGGCCGGGAATTCATCATTTCTGGATGGTATATATCCGGGTCAGGTTATTTTGCTCTCAATTCACTGTCCAAACAGCAGGGAATGTTCTATGCTCACAACTGGCCTTCAACAGTGGCGTAATTTGTGCATGTTGAACATGTGCAGAAGAAAGGAAGCAGTTAACTTGCAGGGACTGCTTCTGCTTGGAGCACAAATTATGAAGCAGCAGAATACTTACATATACCACGCAACAATCAGACACTGACTATAGGTTCTCCAATGTCCCACCGCAAACCAAAACTGACAGGTTTTCTGTGTTTGGTTCACGGCTGCCACCAAGGCTCGGCGACAGCACTCCTGCGTCTATTCGCTAAACCTAAACAGGGTGTTAAAGGAAGTTCCAGCAAGGTAACTTGGAGTTCCTTTCAGTTCACCGGAAGTAGTTTGAAGTCAGCTGCAAGTAACTTCAAGTAACTTCAAGTTAACTTACGCTAACTTGTGGGCCAAGTTAGATCAAAAAAAGTAACAGGACATCAGATGGCATCAAGTTGCCGCCAAATTTGCCCGTTCATCCAATAACTGCCCCAGGAGACGTCTGAGATCCATCAAGAGGCACTAAACAAGGATGTAATGACTGTAATTAATGTCTATCACCATCCCAGGTCACCCGCGCCATCTGTGCACCCTCAGCTCATACTTCGTCGCACCACCGGAGCTGCCATCTCAGCTCGATGTTGTCCCTGGCTGCCGTCATCTCCTGGACTCTGGGACCACTTCCTCTTTTTGCCACGAGCTCCAGCTACCAAATCATGCTGCCCATTGACATTTGACTCAACTGGTCCATCAACTTGAACAATGCGACCCAGGTAGATGCGTAGAACAACAAGTTGGAGGAGGATGGAAGCAAGGGTGGTCGTCCGAAGCTGCCACGCTTTATCAGCAAATAGCTCTGTCGACGCCCCCAAAATTATACAATGAATACTTTTACACTTGTTCAGGACAATCACACTGATGCCGCCTCTGGAAGGTTGCGGGAGACAAAATTACAGATCAAGATCAGGTTTCTATGTCAAGTATGTCTCACGGACTTCCCTCCGTACAATCAATTGCTCTCCCAGCCTGACATCATGTTCAAGTTATTGAGAAATAGGGGGCTCAACGGTTTTCATCAGTGGTGAGGCTGGATACTGGCCCAAGACCTCATATAAATGTGTCACTATATGAATTGAAGAATTTAAAGCCTATTTCCCCAGCACACACGCACTAAATGCCCCTTCAATCGCCCCAAGTTAACTACCAGTTAGTTGGGCCAAACACAACCAAACTTACTTTGATCTAACTTGCCATCACCTTGCAAGTTACTTGTGCTAACTTGTGCGGAACTTACCTGGGAAAAACTAACTTGCTCTGCCACAAGTAACTTACAATTACTTACAAGTTACTTGTAGCAGGGCCAGTTAGTTTTCACAAGTTACTTGTGGAACCATCTTCCACATCTCCTCCATTTCCGGCTTCCGTCATTCCTGCCTTCCCTGTCTTGCCGCTCGCCCCCTCTTGCGCCTCCGATGTGCCAACCCACTAACACTGACACGTGTTAGGTCTGTCTGCCCCAGCCACTGCTTGTGCCATACCAACTTGCACCCGGCCTCGCTCTACGAGTACAATGTCTGGTGCTCCACACGATGAGGGTATGGTCTCGTGCTGTGCGCATGACCTCCTCTTATACCTTCATCCCTGGCGCTCCAGTCCCATTCGCCCATCTAGCTCCCTACTCGCTCAATTCCTGCGTGTAGGCCTCGGCGGCCTTATCCCCGGCGGATACATCCCGTGCCCAGTTATTGTCTATTGTACTTACTGATTCAATCTCACATCTCTCTGCTTGGAAAGAGTATTATATAAAATCCGATGCCCCGTAATGCAGTTAGGTCAGGTGCACTCCTTCATGCAATTCAATAATACAATCCCACACCTCCAATTTCTTCTTGCCTCCCCCTGCTGCTTGAGGGGGGCGACTGATTGGCGCATCAAAATAGATTCAATATCTGGGAACACATACCCCAAGTCGATCCTTTTCCAAACAACGCGGATCGAAATCCAATCCAATTCAAACGAGTCCCACACGTGCATGCTGACTCAAGTTGGATTCGAGTTTGAACTGCCGACTGGCTTTGTCATGGGCAGGTGGGTGTCATGAGCTGAACTTGCAGTGTCGAATTATTTTCTCGCGATGGTCTTGAAGAAGGAGTAGAACATATTTCAATACCATGCAAGCGAAACAAAGGAGTCCCGTGTTGGTTCCTTGGATGTTAATGCTCCTTTCTTCGCCGATCGCAAGGAGCCGAATCTAGTGGATGAATAAGTTAATCTCTATTCAATTCTTCCCGCTGTATTCTCAGTTACTTGTGCGATGCATAGCTGGATGAGAGTGCCCATGGCCAGTAGTGTGTAGAGTGACGAAGTTATTACCTATTTTGCACCTTGAATGTCTCCACCTCCTGCGACCAATCTGCAGCTCCGCACTGCAACTTGCAATGTGCCGGATTGCCGGTGCGGATCAAGTGTTCGAGGAGTGCTGTTTGCCCTGCGCCGATGATCGCCGTACCGCACGGCGCCAATTGGATCGAAGTGCCGAGTAGTGCCGCATTGTCCGTCCCAGATCCTGAACTGCGTTGAGTTGATATTTGAGTCGGTTGTGAACTCGAACAAAACAAGGAGCAAGCTGACAGGCTCGGGATGACTGCATGATGGGGGGAACCAGTTTCCAAGTGAACGCAAAGTCAATTGATGAATTTGAGGGACAGGCTTTGGACAGACATCACATCTGAATCTATATATCTCCAATGTTTACATCCAGGATAACCCGAGGAACAAAATGAGGGCGAGCTGGCCATTCATCAGGAATGTGAATGTCCCCGAGACTGTAGGTGTTTCATTGCGAAGGGTTGGCGTTGTGCACTCCCCTTGCCCGGTTGTCGACTCATAAGCTCTCAATGCTGAACATGCAGGTACAAATTAGCTGCTTGGGACGAACACAAAACAATTCACTTACCGTGATGGTCATGATTCACACTGTTGGAGTTCCTGGGGGCACCAAGGAAAGTAACCACAATGCATTATGGCCGGCCGCGGCCAACAGCAGTAATGCATCGTGGGTGATGATTGGCCATCCGCTGGGTAATACCTGCATTGCAATGTGGCCATGAACGCTATCGCATTCTGTATTAGGTAGCGCTCCCGGCATAAATATTATAGTATTTATTTCGGCATGCACGGCATCCACCTTGCTTGATGCCCAAAAGTCTCAGGACCTTGTTTCCCATCAAAAATTACCATTCTTGTCTGTTCGTATGTTGACATCAAAAAATCTCGAAGAATACACCATTGATTGCTCCGTTAACATTCGTAGCGACGTCCATCTGTGAAAATCCGACCTGTCAAACCTCCGTCAAGACAACAACACACCATTGCGACACCGAATCCGCCCCAACGCCACACCTGTCAAACCACCGTTACGCCAAAAAAGGGAATTCACTTCACTCGACAACCTCGTCGTCGCGTTCGTCCTCGTAGTCCGGGGGCCCTTCTTCGTCCTCGTCATTGTCTTCTCCCGCATCGTCCTCATCTAGCGGCACCACGATATCCACCCCCGGTGCCGTTTCCCGTGCCAGATATGCTCGACCCTTCAGCCTGATCCCCGTCCACTTCTTGGTTATTGTCTCGGATATTTTGACCTCGCGCTGCTGCTGCTCCCTGGCGTACGCCATCAGTCCCTCGAGGAGCTCGTCATCCACGCTGCCGGCCCGCCCATCCGCCCTGCTCTCCCACTCGCGAGCTGACCAATATCCATACTCAATGGTCCGGCGCATCTCCTCCTCAACCAACACCACGTCTTCCTGCCAACACCGCATGCGCACGTAGGCTTTGCACCACTCCACACGCAGTGCTGGATCTCCTGTAACTAACGAAATGCCATTTTTATTCGCTTGCCCACGTACCTTCCACTAATTCCGCCTCCGTCGGCTCTTCGGGCTCGCCGAGTACCAAATCCACGACAGCGTCTGCCGCCCTTCACCCAACGCCACCACGCCCCCCTCCTCCGCCACATCCTCATAGTCATGGACGGCCTTCCGCTGCTCTTCCTCCTCGGCCGTCAGCGCACGTTCGTTCAGTGCCTGCACATCTTTGTCCTCCAGCACCTGCAGCTCGCGCTCCCACGGCCCGTCACCCTTCAACCGCTTCAAAGTGTTCCGTACGTAGCGATAACGCAACTTTGCCCTGTGAATCTTGAGATTGATTTGTCGCAGCACACCTTGCCCCCTCGTCAGCATGCACTGACCCGTACAATGCCGGAGGCGAAACCGATTCGTCATTGTCCGGGTTCGCAAGCCCTGTCGCAATGTGTGCAGGGCCTCGCGCGCCTCCCTGACCCAGAGATCCGCCTCCACCCCCCGGCAAACCATCAGCGCAAGCACGGATCCGCTTGGCCTGATCCAATATATCTGATGGCAAGAACAGCCAGACGGCCTCTGCGTGGCGCTCCGCTTCTGAATCCCAGATTTGGCGCTGCGAGGCTGTAAGGAAGCGGCGTAAATTGGGCATGTAAGCCCGCTGCAGCTTGCGGAACACCCGTATGCACTTCAAGAGCGCTGTGCACCGCTTCAAAAAGTCAATGGACTGGACGTCGGTCGGGTTAGCAACGGCTTTGACGTCGATTGTGAGATGTCGCCTAACACCAACGTTAATCAATCACCGTCTCATCGCCTACTGAAATGAGCACTCACTGGACGTCCTCGATCTCCAGGCCCATGACGATGAACGTACTTGGGGTATCCTCCCGCTCGACCTCAGTTCCCTCCCCACTCCGCAGCAGCTTCTCTCTTGCCAACTTATTCTTGATTTCACGGAGCGTCGTCACTATACAATCAAGCATCAGTGTCATCAAATTCCGATGCCCGGACTAACGAAGTACCTTTCTCCTTTAGCTCGAACGGTGACTCCGTTCCATCTGTGTGCTGGCGCGACTCCCATTGATGCACCCAGTTTTTCCAGCTCTCCACCATCTCCGGTGCCGTCTCCCGCAGGGCCGCATTGAAAGCTTCAAACGCGTCTCGATGGACCTGGCCCTCCTTCACATTCTCGGCCATCCGTCTTGCGAAGATCTTCCGCCAAGATACTTGTCGACGCCAGTTATGAAACCCAAATAGATCTTCGAGTGTCGCATGCCGAGTCCCCACTCCCATCATCTTTGTTGAAGCTGCAGCACCGTTCGTAAATTCCCAGTTTTGTTCAATGGTTTCGCCATGAGTTCTTCCCGCCCCCCACATGTAGTGGAAGGAGTAAGGTGAATGGCACCCAGGTACGTGGGGTGGGAGATGGAAGTTTGGCACTTTAAACCATATGCGCGCCTGCTTGATGACGAGATGCATTGTTTCCGGCAGCGCCCCCATGCGAGACCAGAAGTTTTTCCCGTATTGGCAAGCAATGTCGTAGGATAGGATCAAATAGAAGATGATTGTATTCAGGATTGACGAGAACAAAATAAAATCCATATTACAGTATCTGCGCTCTCGTTAGAATCCGGTAAAGTGAAATTGAAGGCAGTTGTCGCGTACTGTTCGCCCAACTGCAAGTCTCCGATACCATTTGGCCTCCACATGTTATGCTGGGCGCACGTCACACCCCCCACTCCCGTCATCCGTAGCCCCTTCACGCGTTTCCGGTTGGCGAGAAACATTGCTTGAAAGCCCGAACAGGTTGATATCTCCTCCTCGGTGACGTGCGCGCGAATCCATTCGGTGTACTTGACGTTGTTGACAAAATATCCGTAGCCGTCACCCAGGATGGGATCCTTCGCCGCCGTTGAGATGTTCTGGTTGATCAACCGGAAGTTGCAGTCCTGCACGAGAAAAAGAAAGTACTTGTATCTTTATGAAACGTCAGTACTATAAATGCGGGTCGTGCGGCCAACCACGTACCGCAAGTCCTCGGGCATGGTGTTCCAGTTAATCTTATCCCACCCCTCGGGCAAATTCCTCCCAGGCTGGGGACAACTCCGATACGGCAGCGCCAGCTTGTCTTGCGCCGTTCCCGCGACGCCTGATGGGTGGTGGCCACGCCCCGTGCGCTTCATCATCGATATTGTCCTGTATTGCCGGACGATGTGGCGGAATGCCCTGCGACGATCCTGGAAGCGAGGTCAGATCTAATTTAAGAGCACAATTAGATACATGCATGAATACAGGATTAAGACCGTCATTGTTGCTCAATAATTCCAGTGAGCGCAAAAAGTCGTGCGCTGAGACCTTGCCCAAACAGTTCAGCATCCGAAAGAGGCGCACGACCGCGAACATCGCGCAGGTCTTTGGGTCGCGGGCTGTCCCCGGCCACCAGCAAACTCGCATCAGTTGCTGCCACCACTCGATCTTGCTGTCGCAGAGGCAATAGTTCACGTTGACATTGTGCACCCCGGTGACATCGATGACAACAAAGTCCTGGTGAGCCTTCCAGGGGTTATCGCAGCTGTAACCGGCGGGATGACTGAGCTGGACCACCAGCCCGAGGTCCTTGAGCGCTCATCGCTTGAAGAAAGTTCCATTCCATTCCTTAATATCCTCTTGTCAGTTTTGAGGGCCACGGAGAAGTTCCTTATCATTACTCACCTGGATCCAGTGTGTCGGCAGCACGGTGTGCTGCTGCACGATACATTGTTTGCAAAACAACCCCGAGCCATTGCACATTTGGTGCTTGCATCGAAATGTCGGGTCCGAACCCCAGCAGCCGCCACATGTAGAATAAACGGCAAGGTAGCCATGCCCCTCTAGTCGGAGCACCTCGTCAAGGTACTCGTCTTGGTGTGTCGCCCAGGTTAACATTGGATAGTCCTGTCGATAAAAAGGGTGAATTAAACCATAGCCGTCGCCACTCCCCATCACACGCACCGAATTCTCATACACTCTCTTCTTCGCAGTTAACCGAATTCCATTGACGTCTGCAGGCTGGATTTCCCCGACCAGCGCCGTGTTGCCGAGATCGTAGCTGAATTCCCAGCTCTCAACAGCCGTGTTCGTAAATGAGTCTTCTTGAATGTACTCCGGGACGGCCGGCTGACTGTGGACAACATGGGCGTGGGTAGTTGCGGTGCGACCATTTGCTGACATAGATATGACCTCGCCGATATGAGGGTGGTGGACGTGCATTGTGGGGGCCGCTGGGGCTCGAGCGCCTCCTTGGCGGCCTCTGTTCCGGCTCATCGCGTTGCTGAGGTGCAGAGCCGTCCGAAAGATGAGCAACAAGGAGTGACCGTCCGAAAGAGGCAGCTCCTCCGACTGCAATGCATCGACCGCAATGCATTGCGGTCGGAGGAGGCCTGCCAAGCGAGGTGAGCGGGGCAGAGATCTGAAGCCCAGATAAGATAAGGATCACATCAATTTTCACACAAGTCACTCCCGCAGAGACGACTGCGAAACATAGTGCATTCAACCATTTAACAATTTCAAAACTGCTGGTATAAACTACGACGAGGACGAAACCCAGATCGCCCTGGGCGCGCGAGGGAAGCCGAGCCCCTCCCAATTGTACGACACACGAATCTTGTCGACCCGGTCCAGATAATCCGCCGCCAAACTCTCCGCCTCTCCAACATCAATCTTAGGCGCACGGAGTTCTTGTGGGGCACGTTCATTCGTGCTTGAGCCGATGGGTTACGCACGTGTCGTCGAAGATCTTGGGTTGCGCACGGAGTTTTTGTGGACACACTAAACTACGACGAGGACGAAACCCAGATCGCCCTGGGCGCGCAAGGGAAGTCGAGCCCCTCCCAATTGTACGACACACGAATCTTGTCGACCCCGTCCAGATAATCCGCCGCCAAACTCTCCGCCTCTCCAACATCAATCTTAGGCGCACGGAGTTCTTGTGGGGCACGTCCATTCGTGCTTGAGCCGATGGGTTACGCACACGTTGTCGAAGATCTTGGGTTGCGCACGGAGTTTTTGTGGACACACGTCCATTCCGATGGAACCCACGGGTCGTCGATGAGAATAATAAGCATATGGCGATCAGTGCAACCGGGAGACCACGCAACTGCATTCACCACAAAAACCCTGCTCATCGCGACGACGTTGTGAGTGAGGCACACTCCTCCGAGGTCCACCCATGGCCCTATGTCGCTCAATTGTTTCCTGGTAAATCTAGTTCTTGTACAGTCCCCTTCATTCAAATCTGAAACATGTCCCTATCGTAACTTGAGGACGTACCTGGATGGAATCCCAAGGCAAGCATGGATGTGCTCACATCAACTGGCACGCGAGCTCCAAGCCGCATGAGCTGCAAACACCGGTTAGCCGGTTGCTGACAGGCACAATTGCGCCCGGTGATCGAGCACTGGCGCAACCAGAAACTGTGTCGAGCCCAGCAGTCAGTCCGCGAAAGGACGAGGAGGAGGAGGTATCTCGCACCTCGTTGATCATGTCTGCAAGTGCTTTCTTGTCCATTATTTGACAGAGTTATAGCACAATTTAAAAAGTATCTGTCGGAATCAAACAGGTACAACGAGCGAATCCATCAGCATATGTTTCTCCCCTCCCGACCCGACAGAGCCAGCATCCGTGCTCGTGGTATTCGTTATGCGGCAGCGAGTGCCCGTTCCCGAAGTTCCCGAGAACGTCGCACCATGTACTAGATACGAATTTTCTGCAAAGGGTTAAGCCAGAGCCATGGAGGAGTTGGTGTACTCACACTTCGAACCTGGATTAAACGTTCGTGTAATTCCACCTCCGTTCCTTCTCCCCAACCAAAGTGGTCCAGGAAGCGGCGGGCCAAACAATTAAGATATTCTAGATGGTGTTCTCTCTGATAGGCGATGAGCCACTGAAACCGATGCATCTCCAGATAAAGTGTTTGCAAGTTGTTGAAGACGTTGGGGACGGCGCGCCCCCGCCTGGGCCTACGAGCGACTGGTTGCACTATTTGCGTTGTAGGCATCATCGTTGTGGGTCAAAGCGAGTAGGATGAAAGAAAAAAGGCTTGTTGTATTTGATGATCAATCCACAAGTTCCGCTACTATCTCCGGCATACTTGTGTTCACATTGTGATTGAGGTGCTGCAGTCGTTCAATCAGACGCAAAGACTCGCGGTAGTTGTAGAGGAACTCGTGTATTGCTGCGTCCGAGGTTCTTACGTCGCGCCTGTGAGACGGACTCGTAAAGGACACAAGAGAAGTAAAATAAGTCTCACCTGAAGTCCGCTGCGTAGGCGCGTAACTGACAGAGGCGGGCACGTATCTCGCGGCGTGCACAGCGGTGGGTCTGGTGGGGCGGGGGGAATAACCAGTCAAGTGTGACGAAACGCTCGCCAGTTTGCAGGTCCGGTCTCCCGCCAGCCTGCCATGGTCCTGTATCGATGGCGCTCCCGCCGGCTAATTGAAATGGTCCTGCATCGATGGCAAGGCTGGAATGTGACGTGAGATTTGGAAAGAGGGGACGCCGCCATCGACTTGCCTCACAAGTGACATGATAATTGGTGGTCAGTTACGTGGTTGGGGAAACATCTCATAACAATCGGGGGAACCGCCCTCAGGCCAAATGATGTATTAGGTGTATTTCCAAGTACAGTCCATTTCGTAGATAGCCACACACAGCCGACTAAGTATTAAAAAGACTCATTTGAATCAACGCCGTAAAGAAGAGAGAGTGGAACGCACCTCCACAACCATAACGGCGTCTGCAGGGGTCCTGGAATGTGACGTGGCCGACATGGACTCGCCTCAAGTATAGCGCATTTCGTACATGACCAGACACAGCCGACTATTAGAAAAACTCGTTTGAATCAACGCGCAAAAGAGAGGGTGGGAACGCACCTTCGTAACCACGAAATCTGCCCGCTGGGCCCTTGCCTCTGGGCGCACCGCCTCGACCAGACGGTAATATTGAGCTCTCAGCCGAGCTGGACGCTCATGCGCACCGCATTTGAAGGCTGCACCAACCTCAAGAGCAGTCTAGGTGCCGGTCACAGGAGGACAAAGAAGACTCACCAGGCATCATTGAAGGCATGGATGCGCCTCCAGAAATCGTTGCACAACCCATTAAGACACAGATGGCGGGTGGCGAGCAAGTGGGACGAAGTCAAGAGCAGGTTTGCAGGACCTGATGCGTGTCGTAAAGAGTCGGGTGCCTCGGCCCGGCCGTCCCGCTCAATCCCGGACAGACCAAGAAACACTGCTGGTGTGGACACGGGTCCCACCGACAGCCCGAAGCAATTTTTTGAGGCCGTGGCAAGGTTGTACCTATGATAATATGTAAAATTCAGCGAAAAACGGAGTGGAAGAGCTGCTGTGGCATGAACTGTCCTCGAGGATGCTCTCATCAAGCAGGTTCCCCGACTTGGAGGCCGAAAATGGGCCTCTAGCGGGGTCTGAAAGCCCCCAAATGGAAGCTGTTAGCGAAAGGGAACGCATACGCACCCTCTGTGAAAAAATTGGCATGGAACCACAAAAATACCTGTCGGTGGGGTTCCGTCCAATGTTCAAAAAACTTGACCTCCGTAGAAATATTGAGTTTCGAAAAAGTTGGTCCAATTCTTTTGGTTTTGGAGTATTGGATACCGGTGGCATATCACATCTTTTAGACGGAATAAGATCTGAGATATATTGAGTGAGTGGAACAGGGCATCCGTGCCGAGCCTCACACAAATATAAAAGGCGATTTTATTTTGGGGTTTCTATTGTCGTATTAGTATCCAGGCGCAGGGGGGACGTGTTTTGGGTAATTAATAACTCAAGAAAGCACTCGATTAGCCTGTAATCATATGTACTGGTATGGTTGAACATGCACCTGGTTTCCAGCTCCTGCGCCACATTTTGTCGCCCATGGTGGTCCGTATAGTGCGGCCATCTCTATTTGAGCTAGAAACAACTTGATATTTCATTTGCGGACCATCCGAGGGAGGTGCAGAAGAGAGATGGTGATGAACTGAACACCGCGACTTGAGGGTGATTAGGCCAGAAAAGGCAGGTGTCACACATTGTAACGGGTGTCACAACCTGTGGACCTCAAGTCCCGCTCGACACCCGCCGCCAAATCAAGCTCTTCACTTCCAAAAAAACAACTCTGATGCATTCCTAAACTTAGTTTGTACGATATTCACACCACAATTACTATGAGACAGGCCGCTATATAGGACAACGATTGAAGATATAGAGTGCGAGTGCGACCTTGCGGTGTCGACGGCTCTCGAGACGCCATCGCCGCTTGAGACCGTCTATCCAGCGGCGAAGACGCTCCTGCAGTCTGTTTCTGCGACCGATCCCTCGCGAGGGGCGGAAGATAACACCCATTTGGCGGTATCCGTATGGGCATGGTATCCGGCGACGTTTACCCACAAGCGGCCAGCCGCCCCATCCCCCGCCGTTGCCCCATTCCCCGCCCGTCACCCAGGTACCACCGTTGCCCCATCCACCGGTGTTCGCCCAGCCCCCAGTATTGACTGGAGGAAGCGGCACATTGCGAGGATCATGGGCTGTTCCCCACAACGCAACATCCACAACGGGCCGCGCAAGCCAAGTGGCGAGGAAGTCGTCATCTAGAAGCAACTGAGCTGCCGGTGGGGTTCAAAGATTTGCGGACACCACTGCGGCTAAGCATGCTCACTGTATTCGAGAGCGGCGGCTGCAGCGGCTGCAGCATCAGCAGCGCGAGCGGCGGCATCAGCAGCGCGAGCAGTGGCGAGCGCACCCGCCTGAGCAGCGGCACTTGAGGTGATCCCGTCTTCGAGCTGTATGCGCAGGAAGAATATGGCATAAGAAGAGGCTGATTTAGGGTGAGGACGTTATCAGAAAGAAAATTCATACCGAGGCGGGCATTGA
Source organism: Mycena olivaceomarginata (assembly GCA_029378375.1). NCBI lineage: Eukaryota > Fungi > Basidiomycota > Agaricomycetes > Agaricales > Mycenaceae > Mycena > Mycena olivaceomarginata. The sequence continues at coordinate 77,285 of JARKIC010000072.1, read as the reverse complement.
GGAGCATCCTCTCAAGGAGGTAATCCACGCTATGGGTTGCACGGCCAACGTGGAGTTGGGGACGAAAGGGAAAGTGAAGGCGAAACTTATATTTCAGATACAGTTCTTCGTCCGAGGCCTCGCAGTGCAGGCGCTTGATGTTCGCGGGCCACCACCAGGCCGGGGTCGGGGAGCTGTCTTCTGAATAGAGGTGTGCTGGCAGGGACTTGCCCGCGCACATGATTTCGTTCTGCCGTTCTGCTTCGGCGGTGGCGGCATCAACGACTGGGCCCGCCCAAGGCGGCGAGGTGGGTACGCCAAAATGACGCTGGGGAGGTGGTAGGGGGGTATTGCCCCAAAGCGCGCAAAGGTGGGGGAAACCGTACTGGCGGGGGAGGGGAGTGTCAGCCTGCAGCGCACAAAGGTGAAGCGGGTTCATGCCATGTGACGACGATCACGCATGAACAACACGCCAACGATCTTCCACCTCGTCGCTTCACCCAAATCCCCACATTTTCTGCAATGACTCCGGCGTTGACTCCAACGAACATGTCGGCGGCGGAGATGATCCCCGACAACGAAAACCCGGCCCATGACCCCCGATATTGGTGTCTTCCCCCCGTGCGTGACGAACGAAATGCCAAGCCGCGAGGTGGCTATCCGATGTACTTGGTGACCCAGGGCAGAAGCGTGGGGGTCTGGCACAATTGGTGAGCGCTCAAGTTTGTTCTTGGGGTGCCGCGAGGCTGATGACTCACCCCAGGACCGTCGTCAAAGCCATGGTCAACAGATATTCGGGAGGGGCGCAGTGCGGCCACTATACACTGGAAAGCTGTATCGCCGAATGGCAGGAGCACTGTGCTCTCGGCATTCACCCACACCCCGCCGCACTGCCCCACCCCGAGCCGCAAGCAACGACCAGGGCGACTCCTGCGTCGGTTAGCATTATTTCCGGCACGCCCCGCTGCAGAGGACGCCAGGGGGGAACCAGGGCTTCAGGCACAACAGTAAGTTCTGTGCTGTCGTATGAGTGTGGCTCGAGATCGGAGGAGTGCTGATGACGAACGTTAGGCAAGAGTTTGGTGTCCCGGATCTAGGTGCACTGTCGTTGGGGTCAGCGGTCGAGACAACCAGCGCGAGCACACCGTCCAGTCCATCCAGCATGACAGCGACGACATGGGCGGCGGTGCCCCCCGTGGCGCGATATTTCGCACTGTGGGGTGGGGGCATCGTGTATACGGATTGGTAGGTTTCTTGTTTGATCTTGCATGGTCGAGTCTGACGATCACCCCATTTCTCTTTGGATACGATATATTATTGTGGGGTTTTATACAGGGGCGACACTAAGGCTGCGTTCTTGAAGGCGGAGGCCGCAGGCAGTAAGCCCCGCATCCTGTTGACCACGGACTACGACGAGGCGCAGGCCTTTTCAGAGTCAGTATATTGGTGTGATTAAATTACAATGTACTTGAGAGCACACAATTATTTTTCTGAGAAAATGTTGTCTGGTAATCTGTTTGAAAGGGAGATCAAGGGTGTATCAGACACAGTGATACGAGACTCGGATGGATGTGAAATGCCCACGTGAAAAGCGATTTTTGGTCAAAAAACTCGCCCTCCACCCATTCGCCAGCTCACCAAAAAAAGCCGACGCAATACTCCATGTCCTCTCCCACCCCTACCCCCCAACGGTACAGCGGATTCCACGCGCACCGATGTGCAAGGCGCCCTGCGCCCTGACGTACCACCCCTGCGCCTGGGCACGCCACCCCCGCGCCCAGACACGCCACCACAGCGGCAAGACGCGCAGATCACCCCTTCACCCCTGCTCCCTGGCACTGTAACGACCCCCCGCCCACGCCCGCGATCATCACCACCGAGAAGGTGAAACCTCTGCGACATCAAAAAGGACAGGCGAAGGCGCGCCCTGGGAAACAGTCTTGGGTGCACGGCACAAAATTAGTCTTAGGCGCAAGGCAGATTGGCTGCGCGAGTGCGAGGCTAAAAAATCTGGCCAGTTTCTACACCAAGATGGCCAAACTATATATAAAAAAATACGGGCGCCATCTCGCTGACAACCAGGACCTCGAGTTCGATGTCCCCGACCCGGAAGACTCTGCCGCCGACGAGGTAGTGCACGAGGTCTTGGATGACGCTGACGCCGAGAAGGACTTTCGTCAAGAGTACCTGAAGTCATTGCGAAATGTAAGCGCAAAATCAAGTGGTTCATAAAATGATTGTAGACTCACCCGTCTGGTCAGCGAATCAGAGCGTGGTACCGGAACGCGTACGGGAATCTGCTGAAGAGCGACCAGGATGCCTTCAAGGAGCTCTTCACAGGTGCCTTGGACGGAGCGCCACCCAAGCCGCAGCGAGGGCCGCATCATCCACTTCTACTCGCGGTTTTTACTACGAGACGCATGTCAAACATCGTGTCGAGGCGCGTTTGGAGGCGATGAAGAGGCGGCATGACGTGTCGGGCGAGGTTATGGCTGAAAAGATCGATATCATAGCAAAGGTGACGGGGGAGGTGTGGGACGAGGAAACACCGGTGTTCCGGAACGAGTGCCAGATGGACTGCGAGAGGGAGTACGAGCAAAGGCTCAAGGCATGGGAGGCGTCGCTGAACGACAGTCCAACCCGGACTCCAGAGGAGCTGGCTGCGTGAGTGAAATTCGTTTGAGGTGTGGCCCATTGCAGAAGTTGATGACGGTTCGGTGTGTGCAGGATGCTCGAGAACGCAGTGTTTTACCTCCAGCCCTTCGTGGACACTATCCAGCAACGCTTCGGGATGTGCACGTCGGTCTTGCTCTGCGAGCCCATTGGGATGCGGGGAGGGAAAATTGGTGTTCAGAGGTGAGAAAGAGATGTGTATCTGTACGGCATAAACACTGACCTTTGACGGGCTTTATATTTAGCGTGCACACAGGAGAAACAAAGGGCCTGGCGCCAGTCACTTGGCCCGAGTACGATTGGCAAGGCTACAACAAGGTCGAAAGGATTATGGTTTCCTTTGCCCAAAATTGTTTTTGTAAGTATTATTTTACATGATTATACGACAAAGATCTAATGTGAAAATATAGCAGAAGCAGACTGTAGAGCGCGCGCAGTGCAAGGTACAACAGAAGGGCCCGCGGCATCCGGGTCTGAAAGGCGGTCGAGTGAAGGTGCTACCGGCGAGCACGGTGCGAGATCCACGGCGACACGCACGCAGGTGGCCTCTTCGACTGCAGAGTCACAGCAAGCGTCCTCGATGACTGCGACAACGACTACTGCGACCGCGTCGCAGCAAACATCTTTGACAGCTGCGACGACTGCGACCGCGTCGCAACAAGCGTCTGCGACAGCTACGACCACATCGCAGCAACCGACGTCCGATGTCCGAATGGGGATGGACGAGGAGCGCGAGGAGCACCGAGATGACGATGGTGGAGAGAGGGACACTGCGGTCTCGAGGATGGACGATGCATGTTGGCAGCGCAAGGACCGCTCCAAATGGACGCCGGAGCTGGGGCGGGCACACACCGCCTTCGAGCTGGGAAAGGGATGGGGATTGGAGTGGGGTGTCTGCGTGGGGAAATTCTTCGATTTCGAAAGCACATGGGGGTTTGTCGAGAAGGGGCGGCAGGTGGGGAAGACACATCGGCTGCAGCAGGTGGCGGGATGGTTGTCGAGGGGACGAAAGTGGACGATGCCGCCGACTCTAGGGATGGATATCGGGACGTGGCAGACTAAGGAGCTGTGGGTCGGGGCGTGGTGGAAGTGGTGGCACAGCCTGCAGCCTGAGGAGCGCGCGCTGCAGGACAACAACGAGTTGTCGCACCTTGGGGAGATGAACTGGTCCAAGATGGCAGAGCTGCACGGTGACAACGGCCTTCTGCAGGTCATGGCGACGCTGGTCTGGTGGGGCGAAGTGGCCCAGAAACGCGGGAAAGTGGAGATTGACGAATGGCGCGTGGCGGTGGACGACGTGACATGGGTCCTCGACCAGCTCCTGGAGTGTGAGGAGGTCGGGAGGTAAGCACCTTGTGCATTTAACAGAACGCAAAACGACTCACCAGCGTTCTGAAAAAGGGATGATGAGCTGCAGCAGCACAAGAAGCGCAAGGGGGGGCGCGGCTGCCAAAAAGTGAGTGAGATCTGAAAAAATAGAGAGCGAAGGTCACTGACCGATAACAAGAAGGAAAACAACGACGGGCCCGATGGGGGTGATGAGGACCAGCCACCCCGCAAAAAGAGGTGGCAGACGAGCCCAGAGGCAGAGCCACGGCGCACGTCGAGGCTCCGCAAGGATGTGGCGGCAGACGCTGGCAGAGGACGCTGCACACGGTCAAAATCTGGGTACGTGTCGTGTCAGTACATCAGAAAGGGGCTAACAATAACGCACCTAGCACGGAGGGGGCAAAAACAAACCCCAACGGTAAGGCGCCGTCGAGACCGAAACCGAAGCCTCTGTACAAGAAACGGCCTTAGAAGAGAGGTCTTTGCTAAAATGAATGCCGTACTATACAAAATGAGGATATTCTTTGTCGGATTTTGAGGGAGTCACAGAGGAGTGGAGAGTGAAATGAAAGTGTTGAAAGGCCAGCAAGCCAGCTTGTGCCTCTGCGAAGGCGAAAGAGGCATGGTAAGGGGTCGCGCTGTGAGGTCTCCGAGTGTGCTACGCATCGCTCGTCGCCTCATGGCCCCTGCGAACCATCTGCACGAGTAACGGGATGAGCTCGGACGTACGCGACGGATCTTCCTAAATGGGATTCTACGTTACCCGGAAGCAGCTTCCGAACGAGACCACCGCTCCCCCCACATCTGCATCATCTCCCCCGCCATTCTGGGCTCGCTCCTGCACCATCGTCACACGGATACGACCCGTACACCACGACCCACGGGTTCTTGACACCTACGACGTGACCTTCTGCACCCAACGAACCGGCGCTCTTCGTACCGCGCGGACTGCGCTCGTTGCTATTCGGCGTCCACCAACAGGACCGGTCCCCTGGCGCGTGGACAACGTTCCCTCATTTCCGTTCTCGGACGCTCTCCCACACCGGACGGACCTACCGCATGCCTGACGCCGACCCATCGGACGAGGCAGAGGATATCCCGACACAGCCCTTCCCCCACTTCACACGATGCATCGACTAGCCGAGAGGAGACCATCCATCTCTCCCCCTTCCTGAGCACTCGAGCACCCACCGACGCAATTACCAGCCGTGCCTGGAGCTCCAGACGTATTCCGAGGTCGTTTGGCCTCACCGCGCCTCGCGCGCACCCAGAGACGATCGGTCTCCTCAGCAGAGGCGACCGTTCTCCTGTCATATATGCACCCCGAAACACCTCATGACGTCCCCTGCCCCCTGGAAACACCTGCGACCCGCATGGCACCTCTGGAAACGTGGGAAGTCGTCGAGGAGGTATAAAGGGAGCGCATTTAGTAGGAGTAGTCAGTACCTTCCGGCCTGCAGAAGTAGCTTTTCGGGGCATTTTCCCCACTTTCTGTACCATTCTCAGCTCAATCTAAGGGGGTACTCCCAGCCTTCCCCGACTTCCTACCTCTCGTGCACCCTCCTCCTCGCCCACTGCCAGAGGCAGGCCACACATCTTGCATTCGCTCGTTCATCGGCGTCTCACCTCTCACACCTCCATCAGCAGGGTCCCTCCTCACCGGACCCGGTGTCACCATTCCAGGCTTCCTCGATTAGGATCACTGTTCTCGTGAGCCTCGCTCTGTAGAAAACAGGCCCGGAGAGAAGCCAACACATACAAATCGCCGTCTATAGCCAATGAGGCCAACCGTCTCGCCGTCGACCGAACGACGTCGGTGTCATAGTCTGTGCGACACACATCGCATCTCCAGCGCTGGTTCTAAGGGGAAGAGCGCACGAAGGAAAGCAGGCAGGGCAACGCATTTAGGGTTCCAGTACTCTCGTACGGGGAGCCAGGTTTAGGCATTTCACACCCTCTTTACCAATTTCACTAACAACAGGTCCTCCGCACACGTCCACACCCAGGAGACGAACGGTCTCCACGATCCCCCGTTCACACACACACATACACCTATTGCTCATACAAGGCTGATTCGCGCACCGATCTTCCGCTCTATCATTCGACTATATCTTCCCCTCTAGAGGACGAACGTAGTTGAATTCGAATCACATATCTTTCGATACCGACACCGCGGTCCTTATCACAGCGCATGACTTGGCGAAACGAGACGACATCGTGGCGGTGCAGCGAAACGGCATCGCGGGTGCCGGAAGCCGGTGCGTCTACCACATAGGCGATAAGCGCCCAGATAAACGCCCGTGGAGCTCATGCCAACGGTACAAAGGCCGGAATTCAAAGTACAGAGGATTGTGGAGGCCGATGATATGATTTGAATCATTGTTTCCTATTATTCTCTCCTTAAGGATCGGGCATTAAAAGGAAGAGTAAAATTAAAACGAAGCAGGACACACGATGACCGATAGTGAAGGGGTGAAGGACTCGTGGATAGCGCGAAATTTATACAGACAGTTGAGAAAGCGGTGAGTGCCAAGCATAGCTGTAGCAAGCAACAGAGTTTACCGGCAGAATGCAGGTGAAGCGGGCGCGGGACATCCTGAGAAGTGGGAGCTGCAGTCAAACAAAGGGAAATAAGGCGGGGGGAGCAACAAATAAGCGAGGAGTGAACAGCCACCATAGATCCAGATAATATTGGCTGGGGAACAGCAAAAAGGGTATAATAGTGAGCAAGCGGAAATATTGTTGGGATCAAAATAGTCGCAGATCAGCCAAAAGGGAAGAGTTGGGAAGGTCCATCAGCTGCATCAAAATAAATAAAAGAGAAGCCCAATTAGGATGTCCAAAACGGGCCATTTCGGGGCATTTTGGAGCCCAAAAATCAAAAAAATCCCAATTAGGGGTGGTGTATGTGGCAATGGCCATATTGCATTGCAGCTATAGTTGGCCTACTGGCCGTGGACCCTCTGCAATGCATTATAGCATATGGCCACGGCCTACCACATTGCATTAAGGGTACAGTGTCTACATCTGGGGGCACGGCATGAGCTACAGTCGGTGCTGCCTGAGTTATCATCTTCCTCAGAATAAGCTTCAGCATCACTGTCTGAATGAAATAAGTTGAAGATAAAAATCAAGTTTTACTGGCTGCGGTCAGATTCACTTACCATCAGATGTCTGTGGATAGTTTGACTCTACATCCGATGATAAGCCAGTAATTGGGCCATGGTTAGATACACGTAATTTTTCGTGTTTCTGATTGTGCTCATTGCTGAAACTGTTGTTTCTAGCAACAGCACTGGTTCCTGGTAGCTGTTGGGCGAACCACGGAGAAACGGGTGGACGTTCTAAGGAATTAGAACGTCCATTGGTTAGTCTCGCCCTAAGGGAAACGTGCAGCCGAATAATAAGTCAAGGAACTTCTTTTGACTTGTTTCCAACATTCACTTGAGCAATGGAAACGGGTCAGTGGAACGGGAGTTGGCAATGTGTTGTGTTGTGTTGAGACGCTAAGGGAGACGTGTTTGGTCATGAGTGTTTCGGTTGCCAGAGTTGCTGGTTTCCATCGAATGCGGATACACCGAAACAGGTGGTCGGCTATTCTGAGGATCCGGATCACAACTCTAAAGGTGTTCTAAGGTTCGTTCTCAAGAATCCTTTCTGGGAAACCCTAGAGAAACGGGTATCTACCGAGACCTACAAAGGAGTATTATCAAGTTCCGTGCTTGGAACCAAGGGGAGACTTGAGTTGAAGCAGAAACAGGTCGAACGAGATGCAGTGCCGATCTATCGGTGATCAACACACCCTCTGAATAATACAGGGGTGCTGCTGACGGGTTCCTGCCTCGTAATTGGCAAGGGAACATGGCGTGCTCGCAGTTGGGAACCAATGGGAGGTGACGCTCGGAAGAACAACCGACAGAAACACGGTTAAAGAGGTGGATAAACGGGCTTTTGACTCATTGGGCTTGTGTTTTGGGCTTTGTAACAGTATCCGAGGGTGTTTCTACGATGGACACAGCATCTTCCCCAAACTAGTAGGCTATACGCTTGCGCATTGGTTGATCTGGGATCCTCGGTGACGCACTCTTATAGAGTAGCACTATTTGTCGAAATCTTAATTATTTCTGGAAACGCACTTGGGCTTTGCCTGGAAACTGTCTGAACTCTGAGAATCTGTTGGATCTGGGACTTTGTTGAAAGAAATGTTATTGTTGTTGTTTGCGGAGCGGGTTTCAGAAAGTACCGTCAAGGGAAAACTTTGGAAACGTGACTGCTGGTGTTGCTCAGAAAGGACCTCTTTAGGGAAAGCTCTGTGAACATTCTTGGCCTATAAACTAGGGGCCTCACTTGAGTCTACGGGACTACTTTAAACTTGTTTCTCTGTCGTTTGGACACACACACACACACGCTGTGAAGCTATAAATCTACCTTGTTTGGAAACAATGTTTCCACTGTGTCTAGACACACGTTCTACGCAGTTTGCTCTCCCATCTCTTTGAGATACGAAACCTCTCCCTACAACCTTTACAAGGTACTGTACTAGGGGCTGTAACTCGTCAGGATCTCTGGAAACGTGCATATATTGCCGTTTGATTTGTTTGTTTGGTTGTTGGAACAGTCTCTGGACTGTTTCTGTGCCGCTCTGGAGTCAAGTGGGGTTATTTGTGTGTTTCTTATATAGGTTCTGAGCACAATCAATCACCGAATCATCTTGTTCAGACGCTTTGGCATTGCTGTCTATCGTTTTGAATGAGATAAGTCGAAGTTTTAACTCTGTGTGGGTTTGTATTTACTCACCGATAGATGTTTGGCTGTAGTTCGACTCGTCCTCTGCATCCCAATCTTCTTGTTTGCTCACTGGGAAATTTTTTTCAGTCACACAGAGGGTATATTTTGGGCCGCAAGCACAGGAAGAATCACCTTCGGACATCAATTGATAAAGCAACTCGCCCAGATGCCGGGCAAGGTCCTGAGTATCTGAATCGAATCCCTTGGCCTGGTGGAATTTTTGCAGTCCCTTGTAAACACTGGCATCCCAGGAAAATGCACTGATTTCAGCTGCACACCAGAAGGTGGGGAAATCCGAGCCGTGTCGCCTCTTCAACACTGAGCCGATCAACACCAGATGGATCAAAAGACCAGTAGGCGGGACAGTCTGGCCAACAAAAAGATGATTGGCCAGTTTTGAAGTCTTTCTGTGGGCAGGGAAAGAGGAATCCGGTCGGAGGCTCTTCTGTAGTTCCTGAAATTTCGAGCTTGAAGACCACAACACACACAAGAACTGGTTGAACAGGTCAACGAAAATATCGCACAAACTGCATGATGAGGAAGTACCATAATCTTCGAAGTTGGATGTAATCTGGAGGCGGGCGGAAAATATTGTTTGCCTAGCTGAGCCATGGGCCCCAGACGGTGAGACACCGGATACGTAGCTCAATCATGCCATTGGATATTTCATCGGACTTGAAGCTTGCGGGGAAATCACTATCATGAGCGTGTATAGCTATCGAAAAAATAAAATAAAATACCGTGTCCAGCCAACCTCCGTTGCAACTCCCCTCATTCCATCGGAAGTCTGCCGCTATAAAAATGAGTGTCCATATTTGGTGCGTATGCAATTTCAACCGGGTCTTCGATTGGATGGCCTGGAGACCAGGAAACAATTGTTCTTGGTTTCATAGTTGTAGAGGTGGAAATGGAGATCGTTCGAAATTGGGACAGGTTGAGGAAACAAATATTGTGATACTCGTTTGTTGTCAGTGATTCAACAACCATGAGCTCCGTATCCGATAGACTGGATATTCTGTGTGAGCGCAATATTCCTGCAGGACAATGGTAGAGGTAGAGCTGGGGAGTACTGGGTGGTATGAGCTCTGCACAGAGCTGGCCAGTGGAGCGATGTATCCACACCGTGTATTCGTTCGGGTACTTGGACCATTATCAGAGAAGTCGGGTAACCTGGTGATAAACTCACCAAATCCCGTTGAAATGTAGGATACACATGATTTTTTGCTGCCTGCCCGGCGTCAGGAACTTCAACAATGGGTAAATTTTTCCTACATGGAAGTCTACAGTCTTTTGACGAATAAGTTGAATAATATGTTCCGCTGCCATTCCTACAGCGGTTTTTCGGAGACAATGTCAGGAGAAGAGAATGGAACACCCCTCTTCTGCGCCGTTTCCTTGGTACATGGTGACCGTCACCTTCGACTTTAGGCCTTCTACTTCAGCAGAGTATATCTGCTGACAGACCTGGTACTGGGGCACTTGGGCATTTATTCAAAATCGCTCAAGTTGCAATGTACTATAATGTGCTACACTGCATTATGATGTCATCTCACAAGGGCTAATGCTGGCCTGGGCAGTTACCCAAGAGGGATATAATGTGTCTGGGAGCATAGAGAGGCGGTAGACAACGATCCTGGTACAGGGTTGACGTGAGAAGTCGCTAATGGAGCAACTGCAGAAAGTGCCTAGCCATCCTGGAAACGGATTGGGGGCTAATGCACATCCCTGAGTAAGGGTGTATTACGAGGGATTATCCTTCTGAACAAAAGGGCTTACCATTTGACATCATCTGATGTCTTCAGAACTGCCAAGAGAAGGTTGAACATGGTTGATCTACCAATTGACTAAGAAACCATACTCGGGTACTAGGAAGCGACAGCTATCACAGCTTTCAGACAATCACTGGGGGTGGTTCAAAGAGGAACCTGTTGAGGTGGATGGTTACCAAGGAGGGTAACAGTGGGCTGATGAGGTAGTTGGCTAAAAGTTGATACATCAACAATATCCCATCACGATCATTCTAAGTGAAGTAGATCTTGACTCATCATTAAGCTTGGCTTGTCAACGTTGCTTATAAATCTGTTCAGTTTTTACCAATCTCTTGATGACCAACAGGAGTTCTTCGGCTAGCTGCCATACCACTAGTCATATACCCTGAACCCTGCTGCATGTTTGTATCTGTCTCGTTTATATTTAGAATCCTGTAAAGTATTTAAGTGGATAGTTATGGGAGGGAAGCCAGTGAATCTCACCCCACCTGTTGGACGCGAAGCTACTAGGCTTCTCACTTAACCGGTTGAGTAGGGCAGTCATTCGGAGACACCCAGAAGCTATACCAAGGAAGCTATACCAAGTTTCGTTTGTATTCCTTTGAAATATTATCTGTGTTGGATTTGGATCTTTATAACTATGCGTGGACATATGGGATAAACAGAACGGACATGTGGAATATAAGGAAATGAATTGGACTTGACAATTGGTGTATAATCTCACAAGGATTAGCAACCACAAATACTATTAGAATTGGGATTTCATGAGAATCACTTGCGTTTCGCATCGGAGTACTATCTCCAAACCTAGACCCACATCACACAAAACCGTTGAACATAAAATCTCGTCTGACTATCCATGATTGCGCCTAGAACAGTTTCGAGCAATTTATCTTTACAACTTGCGGACCTGTAAAAGTCTTGCTTTCAAAAGAGAACTAGAGTTCAAATTGCCACAATCTATACCAAATTGGAACCCCGAACTGACACGAGGATTATTGTGTGCGGCTCTGACATTGTCTCGAATCCCACTCAGGGAAAATCAACTCGGGTGTAGACAATGCGCAAAGAGATATAGTACCTTCAGGAGCATAGGAATGCAATCTTTAGGACCACCCTTCGTTGCCGTACTCAGTCACCCCAATCATCGAAGTCGGATGCCGGGGGTCAGTTGTAGTACATCCAATTCACCGATGAGCCCCCACCAACACAGTGCCTCGCTCGGACTTCGATAGATCGTCCCGCAACATGTTCGGAGGGCTTCGAAGTGATAATCTGTATTGTTTTTCTCGTTGGGGGCAAGTGAGTAGGAAATTGGCCAGGCTGGATATGTTCTTTTTTGTCCTTGATTGTCGGCCTATGTTCAAGGACCAGAATCGAGAGATTGGGGAATGCCATAGCAAGGTAACTCGTGGTGAGACATCCTGTGGTGCCACCTCCAGAAAAGACAAGCCATATTCAGGCTGACTGGAGTGAGGAGCGGCCATAGGTCGGTGGCTGAACACCAGGGAGATAGTGCCTTATAAACCAGGGTCCTTGACAGGAAGATAAGTTTGACAGCCACAGCGATACTTCCACGGCATGAGCAAAAAAAGAAGGGAACAAAAGATATCAGCACCAATTTGGTGTAGAAGTGTATCAATCACAGAATAGTTTCATGCTGGATCCCTCGCGGAAGGAATTCACCATGAGGTTCTTGGTTCTTTAATGTTCCAAAGAGTTGGGGCTCATACTGCCTAAATTGACACTGCAGCACTTGACAGATGCACAATTATAGCAGATCTTAGCCAGGATTGAGAGAGCAAAAGAAGAAACAAAAGATATTGATAAAAGGCAATTTCCCAATCGGGAGGGGGGAGGGGTATGACAGCATATACTGGACAAAACCCCAGTGCGCACGGATGTGCATGGATGCACACGGATGCGTATGTGTGTGCATCAATGCCAGATCAATGTGCACTCGTGCGCATCCATGCAGTGCAGATGCACCCTTCATTCATGTGCATCCATGAGCATCAATGCACATGCTCCCCGATTTTTGCCCAGTTTCTGACCCAAGCTGAATTTGAACCAAACTAGCCCAAAATGGCTTACCCTGGCAACATTGCCACAGGCTGCTTGCGAGCGTCCTGCTTCTTCTTCATTAGTAACTTGACAAATCCTTTTTTGGGAGCTTACCAGGGCTTTTCGCTCTTTTTTTGGCTTTGGCCTTTTTTCAGACCTTTTTTTCCGCTTTTTTGGAAGCTTTTCACGGCTTCAAGCAACTTTGGCCTTTTTACGACCTTTTCAGGGCTTCTGCAGCTTCAGCCTTTTGTCTTCCCTGAGGCTTCTCATGGCTTCCCACTTTTGATTGACTTTTTTGGTTCTCAGTCACAAGGAAGCAAATGATGTTCAAAAAACAATTCTGAACATCAGCAAAATGTTTGGTGTCTGGCATGTGTGGCAGTCTGACACTGGTCTGGCAGTATGGGATGTGGCAGTGCTCCAGATCAGCAAAATTTTCGGAGACCCGGTGGGCCCCAATTCGGTATTCCAGATGCCATTTGAGTGCTGTGTGTGTAAATTGGACACTGAGACTTACTAGGTGGAGATGAAAAAGAAATTTCGCCAAGTCGATTTAAACTCCGATTCATAACTGGCGGGATTGATGGATGGTGGATTGCCACGTCATTGCATCTCTTTCTTTCCCTCCATCTTTACTCCCCCACCATCCCGCTCTGAGCTCCCCCGTTTGACAGGCCCCCCATGGTTTGCCTCAAGTGAATTCTTCTCGTTCGACAAACCCGACCAGCTCTCCCTGCAATGTGTTAAGTTCTGCAAATTCTGGCCCTTCATGTCAAGTCTCACAATGCAGCCCATCAAACAAGCCCTTAAGCATTTCTACTTGAAGTGGCCCCATCAAGGCCCCATCTCGCAAGATCCTTGTCTCAAGCCTCTTCTCCTCAAGCTCTTTAAGCCAATCTGCTCTGCGCTAATCCATGGCTACATCTAAATAATGGATTGAGGTCATCATCCAAACCTGAGATCCAAACCTGAGTAGCTTCCGGCACCCATACCATAGGATTCTGTGGACCATTTGGTGTGCTGTTGCATGTATCATTCTCATTATTTTCCCTATTTTTTTTTTGCTCATGTGCTTGCCTCCCCACGTACAATGTGTGCGTAGCCCACGCTGTCCAGCCTGTTTGCAAATATTGTGTGTGGTTCCTGCCGAGTGTGCAGTCATGCAATATGAATCACTGGCCCTCAATGCTGATCAGTTGCAAATCATGGAAGACATCTAGAATTCAAGCACTGCTCCCGTAGTGAGTCATTTACACCCCAATTTGATCCATGTATTTGACAATGTTACATCTGGTTGAGCATATAAGTTTGAGTACAACTTTGATTCTATATACTGGCCATGGTTCAAAACACCATCTGGCCAGAACTTCACCAAAGCACTTCAAATAAAGCTCAATCTGAGTCATCTACACTGGCTCTTCCCATTCTCAGTGTCTATTTCACACTCAATGGTCTCCTTGGTGCCCTTTTCACAAAACAACCAAGAAATGTCATCTGACATATTTCGACTTTATGATCACATAATGACCTGCTTTTTGGCTGGGAACTCTTCATACAGTCCGGAATATATGTTTGAAGCACCCAGAAGAACCCCTATGATCCTGTAGCATGCTGAATGGGGTGAACAACACTATTACACATGATCACCTCAAATCATGGGGTATGGGGTGACCTTGGTGTTAGCTGTCCACTTTTCCAAGATATATACATCGGCTAAGTCCAAAGCCTGTGTTTTGGAATATCCCACATCATGAGGATGCCTAGAATAGGGTGAAGATGGACTTTCCATGGATAGCCAAAATGCGATGTTTTTAATGATCTTCATATGATCCATTGCTTGCAGGGTATTCCTATAGCCTGAGGGAGCAAAGTAATACAGTCAGGAGGTATCTATATTGCTGTACCCCCAAGATATTATGGCCAGGAAACACAATTGGTCAAATTCGCTATTTTCACCCTATCATTACACTGTGATGGGCTCCACTGTGTTCTAGTCAGCTTTAAAGAGCTCATAAAAACATCCATATATGGTTAGATCATCCAAAACAGTCGAATTATGAGCTAGGGAGGGGCCAATGTAGGAAATTTCCATTTTTGGGTGCAAGGTGTTAGTGTCCCAAAAGGGAAAGTTCGCTATTTTCACCCTATTATGCATTATAATGGGTTGCAACTTGACCCAGTGACCTTCAAAGCCTAGGGAAACAAAGTAATACACTCAGAAGTTATTTATACTGCTGTATCCCAAGATATCATGGCCAGGAACACAATTGATCAAATTCGCTATTCTCACCACATTATTACCCTATAATGGGGTGCAATTTGGCCCAATCACCTTCAAAACCTAGGGGAACAAAGTAATACAGTCAGGATTAACCGTTCTTTAACGAAATGGCTCCTCGGCTGTGCCATTTCTCCATATGTCCATACTCCTTTCGTCTTCATCTGTTCGCACTCTGTTTTTAACCCCATCCATGCTCGAATAAGTACCTGCGCTGGTCCACACTGCCTCTTCATTTTGTATGCTCCATATCTCCTTTCTACTTGACGGCAGCAATCGAAAAGATCGCATTAACCGTTCTTTAAGCAGATGTCGCGTCGGCGGTGCAATAACCCCATGCAGGATTAGCCCCGTTTGTTTTCCTCTCCTCTCGCCTTCAAAATTTGCGATTTTATTTTGATTTTATTCCCCATTTGCATCGGCAAATATCCTGTGCAAACTGTGCCGCTGAACGATGGGGTATTCCTGCCACCACAGACAGCCCAAACTGACCCTTTTAGGGGAGATCTCATGGGAGAATTTTGCTTTCACCAGGCGGCACTGACCGACAACTCTTCAGATCTACCCAGAATCCCAGATCCAGCCAACTGCGTATCCTCCCGCAGGTAAAATCCATCCAGCTGATTATCCCCGTAGCATGTCGTGCAGGCAGTCGCAGTTGCCCACAGTAATTTCATACTGCACCTATTCAGTTCAATGTTAATAATCTAGCTGCGGCCACGTATCCTTTCGAGGATTTTCCAACATAAATAGGCCCAATCCCCCCGCTTCCCAATAGCACCAACCCTTTTGATCTCCTCTCCGCTTTTCAATGCCCCGAATTGTCTGTGGTCGCAGCTGCGCCATTCTCATCAAATTACAATTACTGCGCTTCAACTGGCTGAGCTTTACTCGGGTGGCTGTCATGTTCTCATTATCAGAATATTCATTAATTGATCAACGCCTTGCTGGCGGTCAATCCTCAAAGTGTCGTACCGGAAATCTGTGTTGCCCAGTGGTGTTACTCCTTTTTCAGATGGTTGTCCTCAGGTTTTCAGGGCCAATTCCCAGCCTTCCAGGCCGTCACTCTGCCAGTACCCACTTTCGCTGGCACCGACCTTTTCTGTCCTCATAGATTGACTGTTGGTTCGTAATCTTTCTACGCATAATATCAAACACCACTCTTCCGCCTTCCCTCTCTTCTGTTGATCTGGATGTTATCTCTTCAAGCATCGAATTTCATCCAGTACTCCATTTTTTTCGCCCATTTCTTTCAATACTTTGGTGGCGGCATTCTACTCTTTTTTTAGGGGATTGGACACCGATATATTTGTTCCCCGAGTCTGTTTGGCTCTCATTTATTCAGTACGATGCTGTAACTTTTTTTTCTCGGGCATTGGACCGGTTGTACAAATGAGAATAATGCTTCTGCCTCACCAAGGCTCCTGTCTGCCAGAGCGAAGCGAGGCTCATCTTGTGTATGTATATTCCTGTATTCCTTGGACATGGCCAGGAACACAATTTATCAAATTCGCTATTTGCACCCTATTATTGCACTATAATGGGCTCCAATTTGCCCTGGTCAGCTTCAGAGAACTTGGAATAACACCCCTATATTGTTAGATCATCCAAAATAGTAGAATTATGAGCCAGGGAAGGGTTGATGTCAGAGATTTCCTTTTTGGGCACAGGGTGTTAGTGTCAAAAAAAGGAAGGTTATGCTCAGATCGTAGAGCTCATCAAGGGCTACAAGAGTCACCTATACCATATTCCCATCAGATGCCTTGTTGGCCCACAAAAAGCAAAATACTTTCTGAGACACAATACTTTTTTGTGGTGTTCCATCAATTACAACCCCATTATGGGCCTAAACATCTGAGGGACATCACCCCAGAGGGTGTGGGGTTGGAGTCGTTGGCCGAGGAGAGCGGCGTGGAGATGTTGCTGTCCAAGGGAGGAAAGGCGCCGGAAGAAGGGGAAAACAAAGGGGAGGGGGAAGAAGATGCCAGACGGCAGGATCCGATGGGGAGCTTGATGCGGGAGCAACATCAGAGCGAAGGAAAATTGGTGGCATACAAGAAGGAAAGTGAGTGGCATTGGACGGTGGGCATACTAACGGGTTTCAGGTGACCAAGTGCAGTGGTCCAGGCCGAAGCAGAAATGTACCACTGGCTGGAGCAGTATGAGCGGAAGCACGCCGAGCTTCTGCACTTAAACAAGAGGTACTGCTGCGACGGCAAGGTTTGGGCAGGACTTGCAGAGTGTGAGGAGGGATTGAATGAGGTGAATAGCACGTCAACCTATGTGTGCATGGAAGCTGTGATGTGTCGTCGGCTGGCGCACAACACCGAGGTGATCTTCAAGAGTGCCGATTCAGGGGCACATCACGATTGGGTGTCCACAACGAGTTTTGATGAGATGGTGGGGAAGATCGATAAATGGCGGGAGGAAGTGTTTAAGTGGATAGATGACTTAGTGAGTGTGACAGCCCTATCCGCATGTTATTGTTATTCATTTGGGAGCAAGGAGTACATAGGGCATATAAGGACTTTAAATAAGCTCTAGAAGGTCTTCTGAAATTTGTTCAATAACGTGTAAAGTTGGTCCCAGGGATCGACAGCTTCACATCACACGTTCGTTGGGTGCATGCCCACCCTCCCCTGGGTCAGAAAACTTGTCAGAGGTGTGGTGAAGCTGCTCATCGTTGCACAGCCACCTCGATTACTTTGCTGATTCATTTTATTTCACTATGGTCGATGACAAGGAGTACGTGCTAGTAAATATTTTCAGATTGTTTCTCTTGTTTCTCACTCTTAAAATTACAGTGAGGCATGACTGCTTTTTGAGGCCGGCAAAGACCAAGATGGTTACTTTGCAAATGAGCATCTCCTCAAACAAACAGACAAGGTGATCAACATCTTCGAAGCGAAGACCAACCGCACAATGACAGCCCTCTTCTAGTACAATAACGCTCCCAGCCATCTTAAACGAGCACTAGATGGATTGTTGGCCTGAAAAATGGTGAAGAATCCACACCTGACCTGAACTCCATATCTGAATGGCCCCAAGATGCGGAATGGTTGTTTTGCTGATGGCAGGGAGCAGGAGCTGTATTTTCCTGCTGATCACCCCACAATGCCAGGCTGGTTCAAGGGATCGGAACTAATGCTTCGCAAATGAGGCCTTTACCAGAACAGGATGAATGGTGCATGCCCCAAGGCCTGCTTTGATATGGAGGAAACCGATTGCTGCTGCCAGAAGGCACTTTTCTGCCAGCCGGACTTTGTGCAACAAAAGTCGGTGCTCGAGGAGCTGATCACTGTATGTGGACATATCTGTGACTTTTATCCAAAGTTCCATTGTGAGCTGAATTTCATCAAACAGTATTGGGGGTAGCCAAATTCCTTTATCGTTCAACTCCAGCCACGTTGAACCTCAAAGAAATGCGCGCAAATGTCGTCAAATGTCTTACAGCTATTTGCGGTACATAAGGCGCGGACTGTTTTTTTTTTTTTGCTTAGAACACTCACCATGACCTCAATTCTGGTCAGAATCCTTCAGGAGTAGGTGCATTTGACTCGCACTGAAAATCCGCAGGGGATCGAGTACCGGCTTTTTTGATGTAATTATGTAATGAAAATTCTCCCAAAAGATCGTGGTTTCCATTAGAACAGCTGCTCCACAATGAATACTGGGCCAATTGACTTAGTTCTTGGATATGTTATGTATCAAAACTATTGCCAGGGGATGGTATATCTTTTTTGGGTGTTATCCCAACTCATTGTGATTTGGCACTCACGCTATCAAACACCATATTTGTGTACTAACATAAGTAGAGCCTACCATGCAGATTTGAGTGGATTTATATCTGTAAACCTAATAGTCCCCTGTTAATAGTTCTGATACATAACATATCCAAGATTTAAGTCAATTGGCTCAGTATTCATTGTGGTGCAGCTGTTCTAATGGAAACCACGATTTTTTGGGAGAATTTTCATTACATAATTACATCAAAAAAGCCGGTACTCGATCCCCTGCGGGTTTTCAGTGCGAGTCGAACGCACCTACTCCTGAAGGATTCTGACCAGAATTGGGGTCATGGTGAGTGTTCTAAGCAAAATGTTGCAAAAAAAAAAAAAACAGTCTGCGCCTTATGTACCGCAAATAGCTGTAATGAAGTGCTGGTGAATCAAATACGGTGTTACAATCATGCACTTTCCAATCTGTTCCGGTTCCTTTCTGGCCATTTACGGCCATTCCGGCTACAGCCTACTTTACGGCCGTTGCGTCCTCACCAATTTCCTGTTGCATCCGGCTAGTTCCGTTGATGCACAACCTTTGGGGTTTTCGCAATGAAGGTCTTCTGAGTGTTCCCCAAATCAAACATATGACTTATGCAACTATGCTTCCCTCTTATTGTTCTTATTGTTCTTATTGTTCTTATTGTCTTTTACATACTGCTTTCCACATTAGACTTATCTCCGTATTTAGTATAAATATGCATTTTGTTCTACTGTATCTTGAGTTGAAAATTAACGTGCTTTGCCTCCGCATAGCTCCGTGGTCTGACTTCCGTCTCCTCCGTCTCCGAGCCAATTTAGTTGGTGTACCCGCTCACCTACGTGGTATCACTTCCGGCCTTTATGTCCTTCCGGCCTTTTCCAACACGTATATAACATACGGCAGTTTGCAATCCTCCCATAAAAATTCCCCGGTTATTTCTGATTGATTTCAGGTATGCTAATCGATTGGTGCGATTCATATACGCATATTCAGAAGGTCTCTCTAGCACACAGGCTGCTTGGTCAGGTACGACGGACATCACACCTTGCCTCCTGAGTGATTAAGAAAGGCCAGGCTGGCCATTCCGAGACATAGATAGCATCATGAACTCTTGTACCAATCAAATGTGATTTTGACTGCTCAAAAATCTCAAGAGAGGTACACTTAAAAATTTTTGGCTCTTGACCTCGAATTTGACCCGTCATGTCACGGTCATGTTATGGCTTACATAATCCATGCTCGTTCCTTTTGACACCTACCTTACACCGGGGGCAAAAGCTGACGCACCTGGATTGTATGTGACTCCGAGGCATGTGGTCCAAAGGCTACAATGTGGAATACAAAAGGCCTACAAAGGTCCTTAGGTCAACAAAGAACAGACAAAGGAGGGACAAAGGACAGGCAAGATTTGCTGGGTGGTGAAAATCCTGCCTGCCCTTTGTCTCACATTTGTTCATTCTTTGTCCACCCAAGGACCTTTATCGGTCTTTTGTCCACCAGTTCACGACCTGCGGAGAACATGCCCCGGAGGCACCTGGAATCCAGGTGCATCGGAGTTTGCCCCCAGTGTTACATGCAAGAGTTACGAGTTACTGCCCATCAGCCAAAAGCCTGCCCCACCTTCCTGCTTCTTGACTGGCCGCCAGTTAGTGCTAGGCTCTGGAGCTCACAAATAAACTGAAGACTTTGAATGGTCAAGGGTTTACTTGAGTCTTGATATTCTGTTGGTGTGAAGTCCCTGCTACCCTTACATTCACTGTACTCAGATCACAGTGTGCTATTGAAACAAAGCCTTATTCAACCTTTGCGCACCCTCCTGATGGGTGATACATACCCCACCTCCCCAAACACACACACACAAGTATTAGGATTGGATTAGTGTTTTGTTTTAATTTTGGTTGGATTGTGATCAGTGACTACTATCAGTGACTAGGAAGCTGGCCATAGGGCGAATATGACACTCTGGAGTGAATAATATCTCACCTTTGTACTTGCATGGTGCAATATGACCCATTGTGCACCCTCAGACCGATTTTCAACCCAAAGTGATGAGTTGATCCAAAGCTGTGCCCGGATTGATTGCGGTCCACAGGGTGAGAAAATCAATTTCTTAACTCCGAGCGACCGTCTCGCCTGTTTCTCAACCAATACTTGAGCAATCCAGGACTTTGGGGGCTACTTCTTCTGCCACAATCTTGGGCTTCCATGTGGGCATGTAGCTCACGGTGTAAACCCCTTTATGTACTTCATAATCCACCAACACAATTGGAACTCTAACTTGACACCTGCAGTCTTCGACTCGAGATACCGATGTGGTCTTCAAGACTACGATTCTAGTGCCTTGCATGAACCATTAAGATAGAGAGAACTTTCATACTCTCAATAGCTCACCACGCTAATATCGCCCTGTCTCTCTTGATGTCAGTACAGGTAGAAAATCACCTTTTCGACACTGGAAAAAAAGATTAAATGTCGGGTTCTCGGCAGCATGCCTCGGAAGTAGGGATCTGGGTCCAGGTGGGTCCATCAGCTTCCAATGAACCCTCCTATAACTTATTTTGGCCAACGGTGCCATACCGTTGGCGCAACTCCCTCACTTAGCTCACAGTGTGGATCCCGCCACTCACAGTTCTCAAGGGACGACTCCGGTACTGCAGTTTTGCAACATCCAATGTATAATATAAGCGTCCAGAATACATTATTTGGAACCCATGTACATTATGGTCAACGGTGCGCGCCCCCATTGGCCGGCAGAAATGGGTTTTTTACGGTGGCCAGGTACGCCGACATTACCCTTTTGGGAAGTCCCATAAAAATTAATTCGTTGCGCACTCAAAATGCCACCAAAATTATCCCAAGTATGCTCAATCTCTTCAAAAGATGCACGCCTATCGCCTAGGGCCCACAGACCTAGGAAATGTCCCTGTGGAATACCGGAATCGGGCCAAAACCCTAAGGTGGCCAGGTTCCCAGCGCGATATAGTAGTTCACTTCACTCCCAAGCCGCTTTCATTAGATTACATGGCTGCATCCCAGTACACCGTTTCATATGAAGCCCACTGCAAGGGGTAACAGGAGTATTGTGCAAACACAAGCTCCGCAGATCGCAACTATTAGTTTGTGCCATCTTGCAACCGATATCTTTGATATAGCCCTGTCAAGCCAAAAGGGCAATCAAAGTTAAAGTTAGCCCTCACAAGTTACTTTTTTCACTCTCGAAAGGGGACCTTGTCTCTTCCGGGCCGACATCGTCACTCACATTGACAGGCCCAGACCCAGCTCAGGTCGAAGTATCTCCGTCGTTGGGATCTTCGGGATCCCACCAAATATGCCCACATCTGCATACGAGCACAGGTTTAACCAGATTATGGATCTTGTCATCTCTCTGCCGGCAAATAAGAAGAGTGTACTCAAATACAAAGTGGTGAGTTCATTCTGTGGAAAGATGTTTGCAAGCTGGAGAGCCTACATTCCCGTGTCAGTGGCTACAAGATCGTAGCACGGAAACTCATGTGGAGACACTGGGAATCCCGGGACCCGAACCCAAATTGTTGTACCCCTTGAGAGCGAGGCAACATACCCTGACACCCCAGCCGAACCCTTCCTTATGCAACCATTCAGAGCTGGGATCTCTTGAAGGAGGTATGTATTGTGACCTATTCACTCACTGCCGAACTCTGGGTGAGACGCTACAGCTTGCCAACGACATCGACGCGGGAAAGCCTGCCACAGAGATTAATTGGGATATCGGCCTCCAGGGGGGGGGACATTGTTTCAGTGCTATGAGGCTCAACAAAAATTGATCGTGAGGGGAGTGGATTGCGGCCGGATCATATGCAGCAAACCATATTCCATTTCTCTGTTCCGCTCTCGGATTTCTTTCTAAGCGGCAGATACGGTAAGTTCCTGATAAAGACCTCGCTTCCAGCTGTTCGCTCTCTTCTCCACAGAACCACGGAAGCATCTTCACAGGTGCTGGCACTGGTTCGATCCCAGGTGCCATTGAGGTGCCATTCCGGCACCTGAGCTTGAGGTGCCGCCGGGTTTCCCCCCAGTGGTATTTTTTGCAAGGAGCTTTTGCAGTTGTTGAACTTCTTCACCTCCCTTACATCAATGCCCCAAAAATTATGGGCCTGACCAGATGGAAAAACAGACAAGTCCCGATTGAGACACTCGTGTGGTCGACGGCGAGTGGATTACTGAGCTTATTTGATACCCATTTCCGGAGGTATGTATGCTCCACGAAAATGCTGTCCATCTATCAATCCGCGATGCAGGTTTGCCGCAAGAAGGGCCTGTCCGGAATTTATTGGACATATCCATATCTGATTGAATGCATCCCATATACTCGAAATCTATAAAGACCCTCAGACCGGCCAGTCCCTTCAGACCAACCAGTCCCTTCAGACCAACCAGTCCCTTCAGACCAACCAGTCCCTTCACCTTCCAACCATGAGGCTTTCCATTGCTGCCATCCTCGCTACTTCAATCCTTCACCCAGTGGCTTTGGCTGCCTTGACGGTCAACGATGTTGTCACAAACATCGGGATAGTGACCAATGTCTCTGTGAACATCAACAATGTTCTCACTCCGATCAGCACTTCAACCACCGGTCCTGACGTTGTGAGCTTGGGCCAGGTAGGTGACCTGGCTGACTTGGAAACCTGGTGTTCATTATTATACCCAACACCTCCAGACTCTCGTTGGCCAGTTCACTGTCATCATCAACAATCTAAGCGCCGACATCACCGCAATGCAGGCGACGCCGTTCACCGTTCAGGCTGACTGTGACGCAATTGTTGTTGCCTTGGATAGTGTTAGTTCTGCTATTGCTGCTGCGAGATTATACCGAGCTCATTGTTCTGTAGTTTGTGGAGGTCCATCAGGCCCTCCTAGCCACCGTCATCGGCAAACATGCGATATTCGCGCAATTTGCGGTCACTGCCCCCATTGCGGCTGTTTTGCGGACCCTCGAGGCGATTATCGATGCATGTCTGCACCTGTTCATGCCATGTATGAGATTCGCTAATGGTTCGCCCATGCAGTCCTTCGCGTTCGCGATGATCGACCTGATTCCGTGTGGAGCTGATTCTGTGACCAATGACAAGAATGGTTTGGACACCTCGGTCGAGAACTCAATTACGCTCTACACGGAGGTTTGGATCTCCAGCCCGCTTTACCCAGTTGTTCTGCCCGTTTGTGTTTAAAATGACTCATCCTACCGACAACACCAATGTCTGTCGTATGCAGTAGATTGCCAATAGTTCAGTATTCCAACGAGAGTGCCAGTGAATCATATATGTTGTTGTGCCCCATATCGTACTCCATGCATTGCAACGAGCTTCTCGTTGTAAGCAGGTGAGTGCCGTACTCGAAGCTAGGCTCGTAAGGCCAGACACCCATGGAGTGAACTGAACCTTGTCTTCGCACAGTAACCGCGAGGATTGCGAACTAACTTTTCCAATCGCGGTTTCTAAGGTGTTTTCCGGCACACGGAAGCGGGAGCGCTGGGGGAACAGGAAGGGGATGAAGCTCGTGGATAGGTTTATCAGGTAAAAGGATGGCTACTGGCGTCGCCTGCGACCAGCTGTCATCTTGTAGAGCTTGAGCGGAGCCATAGACGCAGATTCCCGCAATTCTTTATTCTTTATTCAAGGATGGGTGTTAAGGATGGTTGTTCAGGAGGTTGACGGGCCCCAGGAGATAAGGTTGTGACCAGCTTGCCCACGAACCCAGCCAGGGGAGCCGCAAGATGACGGGGCGATGATGTGGGAAAGAACGAGCAGCAAAATCAGACACTGCTGCCTTTTTAGTGGCCATTCAACGCTCGAAAGTACGGCAATTCAATTTGCGCGAGACGTTGATCGGCGAGGTTGAAAATAGGGTCGAGTTCCCTGACCCAAAGGTAATTTTGATCCACGGTTCAGAGAATAAACACCGATAATGAGAATGGAAATTCGATGAACTTGCGGCGGTCGCTGGCGACAAATGGGAAGAAAGGAAGCATGCAAACAGGTACAGTTGAAAAGTTCGGTAAGCCCTCGGATCACAAGTCCGCAACACTGACGGGCAGTGTTGCCAAAATTTGCGACTCTGAAGAGACAAAATATTCCAAGTCTGCAACACTGCCCGTCAGTATTCCAAAAATTTGCGACTCAAGTCCGCAACACCGCCCGTCAGTGGTGCAAAAATTTGCGAGGTTCAAAGTGGGCCCAAAAATTACAAGTCCACCAGTGTTGCAAAAAATTGAAACACAGAAACTCTATGCACGGAAACTCTCCGCAAAGCGAGATGAGGGCACAGAACGGACGATCGGAGCAAATCGGAAGCATCGAGTATTCCCATCATTTGCGTCAGACCGCCATCAGCCGAGCTAGCACCAACTTCACTCTCACTCCAACGACAGCCAAGAGCAAAAAGCCAGAATTCGATGATGAGAGTACGAAAAAAAGAGTGTGTAGTTAACGCACTTCGTCGCGTGAGCGATAGCAAGTCTCCGCCGGCAGCAAAAGCTGGCCGGTGCAGTGAGGATTCAAGTTGGGCAAGTTGTCTCGGTCTGGAGGCTGCAGTTGAAGCGAGGGAAATTTCGAGGTTCTTAAAGGGCTGTATTTGAAAAACATTGCTGCAATTGGTGAATGAATGCAGCAAGATGGCGCGTTCAGACGCTGGACGCTGAAGCAACAGACTCGGCGGAATATTCGATTCATGATATTCAAATACGCGGGCGATCGCAGAGAATAACGGCCGCGACTGAGGACGAGGACGGCAGGGGCAGAAAGTCTGGACGAAAAAGAAAAATGGGTGCATTGAGAATCGCGAATGAGAAGGGAGGACTCTGCAGCGCTGGCGCGCGCAATTAAAGAGGCAAGTGCGCACTTTCAATACGAAAACGGAGCAAGACAGAAAAGGAGGGGTTTCTTGTCGGAGAAATCTCAAATCCGGCAAGCGCAAAGCAGATGTGTGGCACTCCTGATCGAAATTCCACTTGAACATTCAAAAAACGCACCCGGGTAAATCTACTGCCCGAATCTGCTTGGTGATCCTCGTTCCTTTTCAGCTCTCCCTTCCCAATCGCACCACAGACCATCCAGTCTTCTCCTCCTTGGTCTGAATCAAGTGTTGCCTGTAAACCGTCTACCCAGAGGTACGTCCGTCGTTCCATTCACCCGGAGTCTGATCAAAGTCAACGGCTCTCTCCAACTTCAAGTTTTTCCAACCACCTTCAACTATTACTTACCTCAGTTCAGCTCCTGACTCAAATTACACTGTCAGTTCAACCTTTCTCTTTGTTTTCGTTCAAAGCTGATCTACTTATCCAACCAGTTCGCCCACGCGCTCAACTCCCCGACCTCACTCCACTCACATCCACCGTTATCACATTTTATCTTCAGCCCCGGCCAGCCCGACCATTAACCGTTCTTTAAGATTTTGCTCGTTCGGCGGTGCTCATCAATTTGTGCCTATTGGTTCCTTTCTCCATATAGCTTGACTGCTGTCTCCTGCCGTCCCGAAAATTTTCCAGCTTCGAGCGAATGCATTCCTTTTTCGTTGACACTAGATTACGGAATGGCCCCATGGTCTGCTACGGACCACGCTTTCTATTTTTTCTCTGTCTCTGTGCTACCCAACTTTGTCTTTTTTCTCGCGAGCTGGCTATTAGTAATTTAGTACTTGACCGTTCTTCAACGATTTTCCCGCTCGGCGGTGCAATATCTCCTTTTGGTTTATCTCCTTTGTCTTTCACTGTCCTCTCGTCCTTGAGGTACTGCGCTCCTCGCCCTATTGTCCTGTTAACTACTCCATTTTGTGGATGACTGTTCTCTAACCCGTGACGCCGTCGATTCGGCCGGAGCATTCAGCCGCGGGGAGAGGACAGGTATAAGCTGGCAATGGATCGATTTCAGGCAGAAATCTCCCACTGCGGCTCAACAGCTGACCTACCCGCAGTTTGCGCCTGACAGGACGCAGTGGCTTCCGCCTACGGCGCAGCCAGATATCGATGCCGGGGCCACGTAACCTCGCCGAGGATCCTTCAGATATAAGGGCAAGCCTCGCATTTCTTCCTCACAACTTTCTGCCATTTCTAGATCCCCTGAATTCATCCAAATCGTAAGATTCTTTCTGGGCTCGGTGTTGGAAATGATGCTTCAACACTTGAATGCTTCACTGGGGACATTCGTACAGTGGGGTTCCTAATTTAAAGTGGCTGCTATACTTTCGTCCAACCCCGTCGAATGGCAGCAAAAGTTTTCTCAAGCTGGCGTCTTTGATTACCTGGGAGTCTCACCACGTGCATTGATTCTGGTTGAACTATCCAAAAACGACGCCCATTTTCTCCTGAATCGCGACCTGATTTTTCCTCATGTTCAATCCCTGCCTGCAATAATGCTGCGGCAACGCAACAATGTCTATATCAATTTTCCGACGTGGTGTTCGCTTCGTGTTGAGATTGTGGACACGCCCTCAGGCGAGCCTGATTATTCTCTCTATCAAAGGTCCCAAAATGACGCGCGAAACCTTCTTCCTTCCAAGATTCCGTCCCATAGTAATTCATCTGCGATGCACTTACGGTGGTTGGCCTTCTCCCACTTCACCATACTAAATCAAAAAGTTCCCAGGTCTATATGAAGTGCATCAAATTGCCGGAGCGAAGCGGCGGCACGTCTTGTCACAATGAAGCGTGTGTCTCGATCTGTTTCCCATCTCATCTCCGCATCCGATTCCCTTCTCTACATCTCTCCCTTTCTTTGAATCGCAATTCCGTTCGCAGTTTGAGTCGATTCCCCCTTCCACCCCTTGTCGATGTACAATCTACAGTGTTTGGAGGGTTTGCATTCCTTCCGTTCTCCCTTCCGATTCGCGTGCTATATCTTCACACCTCCGTTCCGTTGTCTATATGGGGTTCATTTGCTGACCCGGCGGGTCGTCGGTTCAACGAACTGGAGAAAGATTGGTTCAAATATCGTCGCTCGGCCTAGGTGCGCCGTGTCCGAGTACATTCGATTTGGCTTAACTGTATACAGCTAGACCCCGGCATTTCTGTACGTACTTGTAGGGAGGCGACGGTCACGGTCACGATGGGCCCCGTCGCGTCGCCGACGTCTGGGCGGGTCACGGTCACGACCAGTCCCGTCGCCAAAAAAACCGGTGTGACAGCTGCAAAATAGGTGAAATTTTTCCAAAATTTTCTCTGGTGGTCGCCAAAATTGGCGACGGTCACGGTCACCCCGACGCTCGTCGCGTCGCCGGCGTCAATTGGGCCCTGTCACGGTCGACGTCCCGTCGCCTCCCTACAAGTACGTACAGTATTTAACTAGTGCTGGCTTCAGTCAAGTACGTTCATCAGTCTGGTCTTCTCATAGTTCCACTCAGTATCCTCTGCTCGGATTTGGATTCAATGAGCCCTCGGCAGCCTATCAAACCAAACTTCAACCTGGGCCCAACTACTGTGATTACACCTCTTGTCCCGATACCGTCCCGAACCTTGCTCGGACTACTCATATTCCTCCTTGGTCTAGCGTTGCCCGCAAACTCAATTTACTCACTTCCATCAAGAACATCAAGAACAGAGTCTTCCCTCTCTGACGTCGCTCTAAGGGGAGTTGACTTCGCGTCCTAGCTTGCACCGAAATATCTGCAATTGAGATCAAGTTGTTCGAGGGAAGAGGCCATTTCAGGCGTGCAAAGTCAACAACCGGCTAGCTGGACGCGACTCGGTTGGATCTGCCCCGGTTGCTTGGACGTTCGAGATCGACTTGAGGTTGGCATAGAAGTAGCTTGATGGGCGGTAGATGTTCCTCAATTAAATTGAATTGATTGCAGCCGTTGACGATGACGAGAAGCATTCAAGCAGGACGAGAGCCGTACGAAGAAAACAATAGATTCATTTGAGGTATCGCTGATTGGGCTAGCGGCGCTTATGTAGGATGTAGGGAGATAGGGCTCGGGAAGAGCATACAGTTGTAGGCGCAGGTGTAAGTAAAGGATGGGTAGGGCTGGGAGCAAGCGAGGGCAAAGGAGCGAGGGCTCGAGGGTGTAGCGTCGAGTCGGGTGTGTGTGTGGGAACGAGTGGGAGACAGAAGGGGGCAGGAGGCGGGGAGGGAAATGGCACGAGATAAGAGTGTGTGTGCCGAAGGAGCGAGAGACGAGGGCCGAGGCCGAGGGGGAGCAACGGGTGTAAGGTAGGGATGGGGCCCGTTGCCAACCGAGTGTGTACATCGTGCTCGCAGGGCCGTGCTCGTGGAATAAGGCCGCGCTCGCGCCGACGCAGACAGACGCCCGCCAGCGTTGATGCATCCGATCTGGGGTTTGCGCGGTGGGTTGCCAGCGGCGGGTGCGAGGACGAGTGAAAGGGCGCTGAGGAAGGAGGACGAGCGGGGATAGACGGGTAAAGGTGCGTCGGCAAAGCGATCGAGCAAAACGGGAGGCGGGAAAAAGGAGAGGAGAGGGAAGCGAAGCGAGGTGGAGGATGAGGTAGCAGTAAAGGAAGCGCTCATGTGCGCCTGGACGATGCGCAGAGCGCGCTCAGCGCCGGATATCGCGCCGTACCAGCATACACGTCCGACGCGTCTGCACGCCAAACGAGGTCGTGAGTCAGTCGGCCGAAGCGGGGCGCGTGATTCCGACATACGAGCGCCGGGATTGATGGGCGCCTTTGGATCGGGAGAGAAGGAGAACACGAGGAGTTGGTAAGGGGAAGAGACGAACAAAGAACAGCGAGGGATGGTGAGTGAGAAGGGGGAGAGGATAGAATGGCGGGACAGAAGGAGCTGGGGGGAGGGACCGTGTGCGTGGTGCTCGACATTGACGTGGGGTGAGTCAAATGGAGTCGAGCTGGTAGTCGGGACCGGTGAGAGTAGCACGCGCGCGGTCGTACGGCGGCGCTGGGTCACGCAGCAGCTGAAAGGCGAGCGGCGCATGCGGGGGTCGCCGAATTCCAGGGGCGGCCATGTGTGTCGAGCAGCGGCACCGTGTATTGAGCTTGACACATCAGCGGCCTTGGCCTAGCGTTGAAGACGACGAGGTCGGGACTTTTCTGGGTGTGTCGAAGCTGTTGTGTTGCTTTAGAACGCCTCGGCCACGTCGGGGGCGTCTGAGCCAAGTCTGAGCTAGGCTTGAATCGGGAGGGTGGACCATGCTTAGTACCAACGTAACCGACTAACAAAGATAGAGTGATAATGAGTAGGTGTGACACACCTGCTGCGCCTTCCATCATATCCTCTGTCCCTCCCTTTTCATCACGCGTCCTCCGAGCGCTCCGATGTGCGTGCGAGTAATTCGTGGGCGCAGGCGTGGCGCTGGGTGGAATAGAGCGACGCGCCATCCTAGTCTTGATAATGTTGATAATGCTGCATTCGAGCACGATGTTGCGCCGGATTTACGCGTCTCGGACACAGAGATGTGGCAGGAGCAAAATGGAAGAAGGACGCAAAGAGAATGAAGTTGCGGAAGAAGCCGGAAGGCTGTCATGATAGATGTGTGGTTGTGTGGCTGCGACTTTAGATTTAACTCTCCCTCCTCCCACCACCATGCCACACGGAATCACGAATATTTACTGTATTCTGGTCCCCCCACTCATTGCGCTTGGAAATCCTGGCTGTGTCGGTCTATAGGCTTCCAGCCAGCGGCTTTCCTCTTGCTCAGAGGTCTTCTGCGGCCGACTCCGACATGCTCGCAGCGAGACACAGCGCCGCCTTGCAACTGCGTGCCCATGTCATTATCACCGGTACCAACTACCTCTGGGCGCGTGTGCTGCGTGCTCCTCCCTTCCTTTCATTACTCCCTATTCCCTCCTCCCTTTGCTACATCTCTTCACCCCATACTCCATCTCCGCCCTCACTGGTTCCTCCGGGCTCCCTTCCCTTCCCACCCTCCCTCCTCATCTCGCCGCTCGTTGCCAAAATACCGCCCAATCGCCTGTCCCGCACGACAACCAGTGGGACCACGACAGTTTCACGCTGCCCCGGGACCCTTACGATGGGATTAGAGAGGACCATGGAGCCTTTGAGCGGGCGGCCCTTTGTCTTCTCTGTTTTGTCTGCCTCCGCACGCTCAGATCTTATCATCTCTTCCTCCGGGCTCTTTCCACCTCTACTCGGATGAAGGCAGGTATAGGACCGAGATCAGTGCAAAGGGTTTCGCTGCTGATCATGTCTGTCATGTCGTCCGGAGTATAGCCGTAGAAGAAAACAGGCGGAGCGCCGACGTCGGGGTATTTGGAGCGCTCGTCTCTGCAGTTGAGTGTCTGGTCAATGCTGACCTCATTTACTTGTTCCGCCGACAAATTGTGTCGGTTTCTGATTCGCAAAGTCCGGCCAGTAGGATCTTTCACAGGCGGAAGTTTCATCCCCCCGTCAAAGTTGAAGGAGTCCGGAATAGGAGCCAGGATCCCAGCATTAGGTAGTGGATTAGCCATAGCAAAAAATAATGAGTAAGGAAAGTAATTCAAGCGAGGTGCTGAGTGCGCGCGACGGCAAGACAAAGAGTCGATGCGCCGCACGGACCTCGGAAGTCAACAACTTGCAATCACAAGTACGTATACGAAACTTGAACTAGTTTACTACCGAGGTCTCAGACCTCGTTGTAGTCTTTCCTTATCTTACACTTACTCTAGCCGTTCGCAAGCTTACGTAGATCCAACTAGCACTTGCACATGCAACGCCCCAAAGTTCCACAGCTGTCACCTCTACAAACACCTCGTTCGCGCTGTGAAGAAGCCTCCCGCGAAATTTTGGACAGAGGTTGTGCGCCAGCGAACTTTACCTTTGTATCAGCATCCAGCATTGGTGCCTCGTGGCCAGGGGCGGATTATATGGAGCCAGCAGATGGGAGTATCACGGATGGGGATGATTATGCCTGGTCTGCTAACCCCGAGATACTTGCTGGTGGTGGTGGCTGGTGCAGTCTTGATTTTAGCTCATTGAGCTTGCTGGGGAAATGCACACGATTGGACCAAGAGTCCGATGATGGCAGCAGTGCCGCTGATGCTGAGGAAATTCAGCAACAATTCTTTCCTTCATTTGATGGGCATGAGAGTGATGATGAAAAACAGGTGAGTACAGTCACCGTTTTTTTTTTTTCGGGCCCTAATCTGAGGATATTCAGGTTGATGCTTTTGTGACACATCTTCAGAAGCGAGCTGACAAGTTTGAACAAGCTGCAGCAATCCTTCGTGCTCAAGTTCCACGCAGAAATAAATTGTGGATGTCTAGTGTTGTCAATGGTGACATTGGACGTGATGTCAGTCAAATGGTTACTGATATTCATAGATTTGAACGTACCTCGCGGGTGAGGGACACTACCTGGGCCAAAAACAGAGACAAGGAAGGGCGCCGTCAGATGCAGAACACTATAGGATATCAAATTCCTCTTGAAATAGACTAGATTATGCTGTTTCTTTTTCTGTGATACAATGGTTGAATTTACCTTGTAAACGGGAGAAGATGTGTAAGGTATCGCGGAGAAAATAATGTAAAATGGCAAAAAGCACAGGAAAAAAGACTCATAACAGGGATTGAACAACAGACCTCAGAAGCGGAGGGGTTTTACAGCAGTTTGCGGAACTTAGGGCGCGGCTCATTTTTTATCAAATTTTGATGTTTCCACCAGGATGGCCGCTGTAAGCTCAATTCCCAACCGTTTCCCATGAAAGTATGACCGTTGAATTCGCATTTCCATTCCGGAGGGCATGGCCTCCTCAGATTCTTTGATGGCGAATCAAATTGCCTCATTGGGAAAATATCCAAGTTTTGAGCAGGATGGCTGTAGGCCCGCGGACACTCCCTTGGAACTCCGACCGCGATAGAGTAAATCAACGGCCCAAAAGACCCCCTATCTCCAGCCGTAAATAGAGTAAATCAGCGCAAAGAGGGCCGATGTCCGGTACATATAGAGTAAATTTGAAGTAAATTGTGCAGAGCGCAAATTTTTTTGGGTACAATCAGCTCCGACGTCAGCAGAAAAGTGCTCCGAAGTCGGCAGAAAAGTTGAGATCAACCAATTAATTCACAGACCTCTGTTGTGTTGCTGAAGGTGAAATTAAGTGTGGCCGCGACTCCAAACCAAAAAATGCGTAGCAGAGAAAAATTGCATTTTTAAGGCTATGTCCGACCGAAATAGAGTAAAACAGCTGGCTGGGCGCAAATTTCTTAGAGTAAAACAGGGTCAAAATCGGGCCAAAAGCGGTCGGAGTTCCAAGGGAGTGTCCGCGGGCCTATGGCTGTAGTATGAGCTATATTTGTTCGATTGGGCTAAATTTTTGATACGATGAACTCACATGTATTCCGGAGGGCACTAAATACCGGGATTTTCAATAAAACTTGTATACAGTGCCAACACCCCGATCCGAAAAAGACCTGGATCCGAAAAATTTCCACTTTGAGTGGCATCTGTGGGGCCTCTCAGCTAGGTTTTTTTTTTTGTAGAACACCTGTGAGGACTAGAAGTATTCTGGTGCAAAAAAAAACGGAGTCCATCCCACTGGTTTGCACGTACAGAAAATTGAACAATTGCCAAAAATGGCCAAATTTTGTCAGTTGTGTTCATAGTTGGTTTCAAACTGTTTCTCTGCCCATTTCTTCTGCTGGCGGTGTCCCACGCAGTTGGCCCCTAGGGCTGCATGAGGGAGGCATCTCTGCATGTGTGGTTAGTGCGTGGTGTGTTAGACATCGCTGTGATCTCACATCACCGGCATTTTTCGGATCTAGGTCAAACTCGGAATTCAGCCAAATAAGTACAGTGCCGTGCCATACAACAGGTTAATCAAAAATCTTGAAAATATTTGAGGGTACACTTCAGGCTATATAATGTACCCTAGCCCACTCGGAACTTTGAAATTACCTCTCACGGCCATAAAACAGGGCGTCAATTTTTTTTTTCGGATCTGGGTTTTGGCACTGTATTTGATAGTGTACATTATGACAATTGTTCCAAATGATAGCAAGCATATATTTGAAGTAAAGGTCGCATTGAAAATCCCGGTATGTCCTGCCCTTCGTAGTACTCCCAAATACAACATAACCAAAAACTAGGTCAATCGGACAACTACAAAGAGTATACAGCGTGTCCTGTTCTTAATTCAGTCTACCACCGACGCGCACAAATTATCTCGTTGCGCACCTGCCATCCCTCTACTCCAGCCTAGCCATGCCTGGACGCACCGGGTCAGACTGTGCGAAGGACAGGGCTCATGGAGACCTCCGGGAGCACTATCTCCAGCGCGCGATCCAAATTTTTGCTAAAGGACAAGGCTCATCTTCACAAGCACAACGAAGTCTCAACAACACGCGTAAGCAGGCAGAGAGTGAATGCCTTGCTAAAAAGAAGAAGGTTATCAAGCTCTCAAAATCGACTCTGCACCGGCGCATCAATGGAGGCCGAAGCATGCGTGAAACTCACGAAGAGCACAGATGGCTTAATAATGAGGAGGAAAAGGTCGTGATTGCAATGGCCATTGATTGCGCGAACCGCGGTTTCCCCTTGAGCCATCGCTGGCTCAAGGAACACGTGGATGAGATTGCGGGGGCACGCTGGGGCGATGGGTTTCCGGCAGCTGGTGTCAGCAAGCAATGGACGTGTTGATTTGTATCCGACCACAAGGAGCTGAGTACCTACTAGTCGGCTCCATTAGACAAGTCGCGTGCATGTGCCGTCAACCCCATGACGAAGGAGCACTACTTTAATCTTCTGGAACGATTTATCGAGGGGAAGGGAGGTGACGATTGAATCCCACCTGAATTGATTTACGGCGCCGACGAGTCTGGATTTCAAAAGGGACTGGGTCAGAAGGAACGGGTCATTGGTGGAAGTGGTAAAAAGCGACAGCACCAGCAGCGCAGCGGGGATCGGGAGAACATTATGGTGCTGGTGTATATATGTGGTGATGGGACGTCTGGCCCACCGCTTGTCATCTACAAAGGAGAGGCATTCCAAGCGAGCTGGAAGCAGGATAACCCACTGAATGCTTCGTGAGTACCGAGCACTGAGATTTGAGCCTTGACTGACCTGTGAAAAGACTCGGATACTCGAAAAAGGGCTATATTGACGGCGAGATCAGTGTTGACTGGCTTAAAGACTGGGATGCATACACTCGGGCCAAGGCTGCACGCCGCCGTTGACTTCTCCTTGTCGATGGACACATCTCCCACTATTCACTTGCATTCCTTCGATGTGCATGGGCAAATAACATCGAGGTGATTGGATATCCCTCTCACAGCATGCACATCTACCAGGGCCTTGACGTGGTCATTTTTGCGAGGTTCAAGGCCAACTGGAGCGATGTTCGTGATCGCTATGAGCGCGAGGGACACGTTGTCTCGAAGTCGAATTTTCTCGCCATCTATGCCGAAGCTCACACAAAAACACTCACTGAGTCAAATATCAAGGCAGCCTTCCGCAAAAAGGGTGTAATTCCACTGAACCGCGACGTTGTTACAGCAGACGTGATGGCTCCTAGCCTCGAATCGTCGTCGTGCGGCTCCCTCCCCATCCGACAGCCCAGCCCCGTCAGACTCATGGCGGGGATGATCACGGACTACCTTGACTATCAGCACCTCCAGACAATGCCCATGGATATGGACATACCTTGTACCAGCCAGGGAACGTCTTCCGCCACCCCGTTGTTCATGCGTGCAGCCGTCGACAGCCTGGCAACAACATCAGCATCATTCCTCACATCATCATCCCCACTGAAGTCGATGTCTGCTCCCCCTGCATTCAATCCCCACACCATCTTGCCTATCAAGGCTGAGTCACAGTACTCGGGCCTCTTCCATCGCACACCTCAGACGGCGCAGGAGGTGGAGCTGCTTGAGGCGTTGCAAGAGCGAAAACCGGGATTCGAGCCGCAAACAGTCAATGCTGGAGATGCAAGCATCGACCGTGGTTGCCAGGATTTATAACTCCAAGGCGCAGTCCCAGCTCCAAGCAGCCGAGCAGTGGAAACACTGCAAGACAGGGAACAGGAAGATGGGTGATGGGAAGGCCAAGTACTTCTCGGGTGACGCATTCTTCAAGATGTGTGAGGCTGACGAGCAGAAGAAGCTGGATGAAGTGGCGGAGAAGGAGAGGAGGCTGGCGGAGAGGGAGGTCCAGACAGGGAGGATTGCGACTTGGCAAGACACCAACAAAGTGATTTGAAGTTGCAATGTGGACAAGCGAGCCAAGTACACCGCGGGAGTCACCGTGTGAGAGGTTGAGAAGACAGCTGCCAAGGCGGAGAAATGCCGGACCAGGTGGTTGAAACCAAAGCTCGCAGACTACAAGATTGAGGCACTGCTGCCCAGACCCAAAAATAACATACAAGACGAGCAGGACGAGGACGCGGAAGAGAACAGCATCCATGGGTCCCAAAGTGGAAGCGAATTAGCCGATGATTAGATCAAATAAAACGATGATTGTGACGCCGTCCCAAGTTAGGTCAAATTGGCTGTCGGAGCCCGCCTCAATTAATCCGAGATCAATCTTTATTTGGCCGTCCCAAGAGGTGGTACATCACTGTATTGGAAGTCCAAGTCATTGTTGCATCATGCAGAGGTGATGTGAGTATTCTAACAAGGTTCTGGACAGCTCCGAGCACCCATCCGGTTGTGGGAGGGCAAGCAACTGAAATCCGACCGATTTCACACGGTGGGGAAGATACGCGTTATAAAATTCAATCCATGCTCTCACGCACTGTATTCGACTATTACGAATCGAACGCACCATTTTCTAAAGCAAACGGGTCAGAATTGAGCGAGCTAGAGCAAAAAGAAATCTGAGATCAAAAAACTGCCCAAAACAGAAAAAAAAACTGCCCGCGCCTTATGTTCTGCAAATAGCAGTCAATGTTTGAGGCGAAACAGATTTGAAAGTGCTCGATTTACTCTGTATAATGCGAACTCGAAGGCAGAAGATGAGCCGAATGCATCTGGTTTGAGCCGAATGCATCTGATCTGAGCCGAATGTGTCTGGTCTGACGCGAATGCATCTGCAACCAAATAAATGGATCGTCCGGACTTGATGTATCCCGTGGTGTGAGCCCGTCGAGGCGTAGCATGTGCAGGCATTTTTGCACCTTTTTATGACTTTGACAAAAGATCATGGCCATTAAATCTGCAGAAAATACAGCAGATGATATTTTCATGACCTTGGCATCCCGCTTTTGGATGAAATTATGTCAGACTCACTTCTGAAACTATGCAAAGTGTACTGAAACAATTCAAGATCAAGTTTAGTTACTTTAAGTAGCCCACTTTACTTTACTTATGGCAGGTTTGGCAGGCTAAGTTAGTTTTGCCAAGTAACTTTAGTAACCATTGACGCATAACGCGAGACGGACAAAGGCATATTAACCGTTCTTTAACGAAATCCTACGAAACCTGTGCACATTCCCCATGTAGGCTTATCTCCTTTGTATTTTCCTCTCCTCCTGTCCTTTAAGTCATGCCCTCCTGCCCCATTTGCAACCCTATTTTTTTCCATTGGTTGACGTCAAACATTGAATTGACTGCGCAACACTGATATCAATCATGGCAGAGGCCCGCACTCAGCCGCTTTCAGTTGAACATGCGTGGGGATGTATCCAGTTTTTTTTTTTAAAACCCGCCACAAGGCGTTGCTGCTGCCTGTGGCGCAGCCAGATTTTTAATTAAGCTCTGGCAGATCCCTCGAATCAGAGTGTATCCTTCTGTATTTGTACTTTCTTTCCCATCCATGCCCCAACCTATCGCTTGGAACCTTCGACGGGCTGTGCGCTATGACGCGTTAATCAGTTTGAAAGATACCATCTATTCGCATCGATCCAGTCCCACTAACCATTTCGAGGGTTCTGCACTGTAGTCCCGGAGTCTTGACTTCGGTGATCAACCTTCGGTGTGCTTCGAGCGCTCAATGGCCTCTCAAAAGGAAGAGCTGTCTAATCTCGCCATGCCCTTTGCTTTCCTTCTCCCATCATCTCGCCGCGGTCATCCCGTTGCCCCTCTGCGGTGCACATCCTCAAGTCCCGCAATATTCTGCCTCAAGCTTTGGGTACCTCATAGGCTTGCCGCCCTCAAGTCCCGATCAAAGAAGCCGACCAAATTGACGAAGTATCTGTACCTCTGTTGACCACAACTGCGTTCAACGTCCTTCAAACCATTTCAAGAGTTGCTCTGCAAATGTCGAACGGGTCTGTACCGTCCTTAACCGTCTTATTGCCGGCGATCGCGGTCCAACTGTTGTCCAATCATTGACTCAAGTCTCTGCAAGACTGAAGAGCAAATTCACTCGGCACACCTGAAAGGGCCGAACATTTTGAGCCTTCGTTCATTTCCGAACCTGGCATACCATCAATCCACCACAACGGACGGCGGTCGAGGCCAACTCAAAGGCGCCATCAGCCTTGCCCTGCTCTTCCCTCCCCTGTGTCTCCCTTCCAGTACCTGTTCTCCACGCGCAAAAATGTTCTAGATGTCCTTCTAATGGCTGTTTCCAGTTATTCTGGCGACAAAGACTCTATCCCTGTACATGTTGACTAAGCTCAAGCCTCATCACACTCTCCCTGATTCCCGAACTTCAAAACTCTCCCTTCCATCGCCGTCCTCTTATCAACACCAATGAAGCCCCAGATTTTTACCATCCCACTACGACAAATTTCTGTGACGCTGGAGGTACACCGTGATTTCTTTGGTGGCCATCAAGGTGTGCAGAGTATACATTTCTGGCATCTGCTGAATACGTTCGAAATCTCTCTCTTTATAAAATAACGGGTGTCTGTCCGAAGCCTTTGACGCCCTGCATATGGTCTTTCCTACCCGATGAAACGCTAACTATGGGGCTGGCGGTGAAATAACCACAAAATAAACCTTGTAAACGAATACGCGGTTCGATAATGCGACTACAACAACTCAAACACTATAGTCCTCGTGCAAGTTCGGGGTTCCAATCCAGTATAGATTGTGGCAATTTGAACTTTAGTTCTCTTTAAGAAGCAAGACTTTACAGGTCTACAAGTCGTATAGATAAAACTTGCTCGAATCCGTTCTAGGTGCAATCGCGATAGACAGACGAGATTTTATGTTCAGCGGTTTTGTATGATGTGGGTCTAGGTTTGGAGATAGTACTCCGATGCGTAAAGCAAGTGATTCTTATGAATCCAATTCCAAATAGTATCCGCGATTGCTAATCCTTGCGAGATTACAACCAATTGTCAAGTCCAATCTGTTTCCTTATATTCCACATGTCCGTTCCGTTTATCCAATATGTCCACGCGTCGTTTATAAAGATCCAAATCCAACACAGATAATATTCAAACAGGGAAAACAAACGAAACTTGGTATAGCTTCTGGGTGTCTCCGAATGAATGACTACTCTACCGGTTAAGCATGAAGTCTAGTAACTTCGCGTCCAACAGGTGGGGTGAGATTCCCTGGTGTTCCTCCCATAACCATCCACTTAAATACGTTACAGGATTCTAAATATAAACGAGACTGATACAAACGAGCAATAGGGTTCAGGGTATATGACTAGTGGTATGGCAGCTAGCCAATGAACTCCTGTCAGATATCAAGCGATGAGTAAAATTGAGAGAGATTTATCAGAAACATCAACGAGCCGAGCTTAACGATGAGTCAAGATCTACATCGCTTAGAATGATCGTGATGGGATATTGTTGATATGTCAACTTTTAGCCGACCTCCTTGTCAGCACTCCGTTACCCTCCTTGGTAACCACCCCGCTCAAATAGTTCCGCCTTGAACCACTTAAGTGATTTGTCTGAAAATCGTGATAGCCGCCGCTTCCCAGTACCCGAGTATGGTTTCTTAGTCAACTGGTAGATCGACCAAGTCCAGTCCTCTCTTGGCAGTTCTGGAGACGTCAGATGATGCCCAACAATGATCCCTCTGGTTCAGAAGGATGTTCCCTCGTAATATGCCCTTAGTCAGGGATGTGCAGTAGCCCCAATCCGTTTCCAGGATGGTAAGGCACTTTCCGTGATTGCTCCATTAGCAACTTCCCACTTCAACCCTTTACCAGGATTGTCGTCCAGCGCCTTTCTAATGGTTCGTGACACATTATATCCCTTTTAGCTAACTGCTCAGGCCAGCAATAGCCCTTGTGAGACGACATCGTAATGTAATGAAGTACATTATAGTATGTTGCAACTTGAGCAGATTTGAATAAATGCCCGGGTGCCCCAATACCAGGTCTGTCACCGAAACTGTGGATTGTCTCACACTAGGTGCTAAGCGCCAATCTCTTCACCCGAACTGTGGATTCTCACGGCAGGCGCTAACAGGCGCCAATTACTCACACGGCCGGCGCTAATTATCCCTTGCCGCCTTCGGCCTCACACACCACCGTTAGGATTTCTGCGGCGATCTCTCAAATAAACTCGAACCCCAAATCCACTCCCCTGATGTGTCACTCACCGATCCGACTTCCGTCCGAAGCTTTCTCAACTTCCGCTTAAATTATTTATGTCTGCAGGCACTCTGGGTCGATTGTTTCATCATAACTTTCTAAATCAGCGGTGCCGTCCTCTGCCACGTTTGGGCTGGCCTTTAAATAAACTTCAATATGTGAACAAGCAACAGATTCTCTCTGCACCTTTTGTCCAACGGTGAGTACCAATGGTCAACCTTCTCGGTTATTCCCAAGCCGATATAAGTCTCGACGTCAACCTTCACAGGCACGCCCAATGGAAGGGCATGCGAGGCCGCGAAGTGGCCGAGCAACTGCTTGTATAGCCACTGAGAGGCCGGCCGCATGAGTGCGCCGCGCACTGCTCTCGCGTTCTCCGTTCCCAGACGATATGTTTTTCACATTCATACTGTTAAATTGAGCGGGCTCGCTCCTAGGTTGTACCGCTGATTGGTTCATACATGGTGCACACCAGACCCCTTGGTCTTCCTTCGACAACGCGGTGAACATGTTGCACATAGTAGTAAGCGATCTAAAAAAGACAGTGTGATCTGCTAATCGTAAATTCCACAGGACGCACCGGGCATGCATGTTGGAAGTTGTGCAGACCGGGTCTGCTGCGAAATCAGGCGCACGTCGTGGGGTCACCTGGGATTCAACAAGGGAAGAAGGTACACGTGGAAGTGGGAGCGGACCGGAGCCGGAGCTACAGCAATTAATTGTAGATATGTAGACCTCGAGCTCGAAAATAAATCATCGGCTCTTCAACTTCCACAGCCCGGCTGCACTGCCGGATGAAATCCAAGCACCCATGCCTGCCGGAGCGTAGCGAAGGCTTATCTTGTATGATTGGATCAGTACTGTAGCACATAGAAAAAAAACAGGTCATTCTAACAAACTCACCAGTCCTACAGGCAGAGCTTCAATGTTGAGCGAACTATAAGACTCGGCTCGAAAGGCTAGCGCTCAAGGTAGAGAGGGCAGATTGGGGAGATGATGGAAGTCGATAACAGG
The DNA here is from genome assembly GCA_029378375.1 of Mycena olivaceomarginata. Lineage (NCBI taxonomy): Eukaryota > Fungi > Basidiomycota > Agaricomycetes > Agaricales > Mycenaceae > Mycena > Mycena olivaceomarginata. The sequence continues at coordinate 36,251 of JARKIC010000072.1, read as the reverse complement.
AAGCAAAAGCTTACGCAAGACTTACGTCTTGCGCCGCCTAGCCTCTTGTGGTTCAATTACACTGAAGATATGTGATATGAAAAACGAAGGGGCAGCACCGACGAAAAGGTAAGGTCCCTGTCCCGAGCAGGCGGAATTTTCATAATGACCCATGAATTTCGCATTGAGGGATCACCCCAACGTCAAAGGGTCAAGGTTCAAAATAATGTTCAAACATGCTTATATCTGCATAGCCTGCGAACCTCTGCGGCCAATCTCTTGCTAAATTCAATCGTCCCGTAACAGAAAACCGGGCGCCTTTCCGTTTTCTCAGCTGATGCCTAGAAATCAGTTCTCTTTTGGAACTGTACCTTCGCGGTGGAATTTGGAGTTATGGACACTCCAAAGACACTGTCCCGCGGGCGCACTCCCTCTACCTCCGCTTTGAGATCATAGTTAATGACCACATGCGCAAGCATCGCCTTCAGCTCCGTCGCCGCAAAGAATCGTCCCTGAGAATTTTTTAAAAGAAATAAATATACTATGGCATAACAAACCAACTATATACGCACCGGGCAAGCGTGTTTTCCCGTCCCAAAAGGCAGATGATTCTCAGAAGCACTAATCATTTGGCTTTTGAATACCTCTTGGCTGGGGTCGTGAGTTGCAGCGTGCTCAGCGCGCTGCCGTGCGAAGCGAAATCCGTCGAATTCTGGCGCATTCTCGTAGATTGCTGGTTGTTCAGTTCATAAGATACATTGCTACACGGTTGAACTGTGCGCAAAACAAAAGAATTCTTACAAGTATTGCGTTGAATCGGACCTGCAGCGGCACAGACGAGCGAACCCTCCGGCAGGACAGTCCCATTCGAGAATCGGAAGCCGCCTTTCGACACGACTTTGCGGAACGTAGACACTATTATTAGGCAAGGTTGGTTCGACACTGGCGAATGGAAAGTGAGGTGAGTCACCTGCTCCGATGCCATTGAGGCGCTGCGACTCGCGAAGAAAACTGTCGATTTTGACCATGCTGTTCAGCGCGGCTTTCGTCCAGCCCTCCGCTTTGATGATACGTTCTGCCTCCTCGCGCATGGGGAGTAGGTGCTCCGGGTAGGTCGTTAGATCGAAAATCGCATGGGTGAAAGTCTGGGGAACGGAATAACGAAGGTCAGCGAGTTTATTGGGTGTGCAATGAACGCACCATAGAGGACGTGTGGATGGCCGCAAAATTCGCGAAGAGAATGCGCATCACAAGGGCGGGCATTTTCCGCTCCTCACCTTCTGCGTCCTCCAATAACCAAGAAATAAGATCATTCTGGAAATAAATCAGCAATCCGTTGCCTCGCAAGACACCGTTGAGAAAGCTTACCGGCTTTCCAGGCCAGTTAGGACCCAACTCATTCTCTTTCGACAGCCTCTCTGCGACGACGGGGCCTAAAGTTTCCAGAGCCACCCCGAAACTTTTATTTTTGCGAGAAATAAAAGGAGCGACGAGCCTGCCAGCAACATAGATAGATGAGCTTTCTAAGGGTGTGCGACTGTAAATAAATGGCACTTGCGGGTGCAACAACTTTGGAAACAAGTGAATTCTTTGGCCGCTCTGTATAACCTCGATTGCAAATTGAACATTATTTTCGAGATAGGTTTGATTTCGGCCTGGATTAACGCAGTCAGTGAAGGAAAAGGTGGAAAGAGTAGAAAATGAAGAGGTACATAACGGAAGATCCACGAACAAGCGGTTGCTTACGCGACTCACTACGGCCATTATCATGGGTAGCACCGGAATAGATTTCCATTCTGAGAGAGTACAGTATGTAAGAATCTCTGCAAAGAACATATTCTTATTTTCTCACCGGAGCCGTGGAGTTGCAAGACATCATCGAACGCACACGCAATCTCTTCTTTAACTCTTGGAAAGCAAGCATGGAGATTCCGTGTGAGACCAGTGCGGATGGTGTGCTGGTGGTAATGATTCTCTGCAATGGCACGTCCTACAACGTGCCTCACTGCAGATTATTAAATCCTTGTCCAGATACCAAAACATTGAATCCCGACCTGGCAGAGTAGATTGAACGCCTTCATGAAAAGATAAGATATTCTCTGGTGCAGCGCCGACCTCCTTCACGAGCTGAGGGTTGGAGACCACGACTAGCCAGTAAAACCTGCGCGCGACCCGGAAGACTCCTTCCGGGTACTGGTTGTATCCCGCCTGAATCAGGTCTGGTGCATTCGCGAGGAACTTGAAGCCATTCCAATAGCTCGCAAAAAAAAACCGATGGATCCGACGACAGGGATAGAGTCTAGCTGAAGGGCGGTCATGAACTGAGTCGGAATTTCAGAGACGGGCAGTTGTTCACCTTCGGGTTCTGAGATGCTTTGCGGATGGAGGCCAGAACGAGGAGGGCGAGACCTCCGTAGAGAACTAGGAATTTTGGGTCGTCCATGGGTCAGTGAGAAGTTGGTAGGGCGATCACACGCTGGTACCCCTCCGTGCAACCTATTTATGCATCCGCTACGAAAGAACCCTACAAGAGTGGACGTGTTCGGAATGCCAGAGCACCACGCTCTTTGATCGCCGGCGCTTACCCGATCGGACAGTCGGACCCAGGATGCTCCGACACCGCCTCCCATCACGTCAACTACTCTCATCCACTGCTCCGTAGGTAGTCACTGGGCTCAAGCCGCTTCTAGAGCGCGATACTTTTAGGCGCGTTGATGTGGGCTAGCCGAGCGTAGCCACGTCTAGACACCATCGACTGTCAAGGCGCATAGCCGATCTATGCCTGTCTAGACGTGGCGAGCTCACATCAATACACCTCAAAATTTGGCGTTCTAGGACTCCCTTGAACGCAGTGAGTGTAGTACATCTTTGTTGGCCTTTGGTACTATACCCTACAACTCTGCACGTTCCGGAAGGAGACATAGCGGAGTATAATATTGACTTATTCACTGCCCAAAATATGACGTGAATAAAGCTAAGTAAGTTAAGTGCATCAGTTATCTCACTCCATCGAGCCGTTTTGCTGATGGGAAAATGTTCGCGCTCTACCAACTTGGATCGCCGCAGGCGAAAACAAAGTTCCGGTAATGTACTATTTTGTTCGGTCACCATTCCACCACCGAGTCAATGATGAGTTCATACATATTGTGCTCCACCTACCCCTTGAGAAACAGGTGAAAGTGAAGTTCCGGTTGGTTGGCTAAAAGTGTTAAGTAGAAGTATATTTTCCCTGTCACCGTTCTATTTCCGAATTAATGATGAGTTGATACAGACATTTTGTGCTCCACCTACCTTCGGCAACAAATCAACGCCGCAGGCGCAAAAGAAATCTCCAGTAAAATGTACCACACTTTTGTGATTCCTCCACTTCTGCTCAGTGTTTCCCTCAATTGCAATGTTAAGTTGGTGCAGACATGACACGCTCCTCCTATGATCACGTCTGCTGTCAACAGATTAGCACACACAGGCGAAAGAGAAGGTCCGGGCAGGCAGCTCGATGCGCCAGATGTATACAGTGTTAAAACCCGGGTCCGAAAAAAAAAGATTGACCCTGTATTATAGAAGCGCCGGAGCGGATTTGATCAATCCAAATGCTCTATGATGAATTAAATACGTTCAAATGTATGCACATATGTTTTCAGATTTTTTAGCGCCGTTATTGTGTTGCACGGCGCCATCACTTATTTGGTGATGTGAGATTGCAAATGTCATTTCACTCACTCTATTGTCGCCACACTCTCGCAGATGCCTCCCACAGGCAACCCTCCGGGCCGTCCTCGCGGGACAGACACCCAGAGAGCCCAATGGGCCGAACAACAGCTTGAATACTTACGAACATGCCAAAGAAGCCTTGCACACTGCCGGCGGGACCTATGAGAATGCCCTCGGACATTGAGTCCGGCGCAGCTAAGACAGATGGGAGGTGCCGACTCAGGCGCTCCCCATTGTTGTAACCCTTCAACTAGGAATCGGGTGACCAGAGATAGGAGCCCCTACAACACCGGGGCCATGGAGCAGTTATACAGGTGCTCAGCCATGCAGGGGGTTCAACACTTTGAGGTGGTTTGCCTTGGAGTATCTCGGGCTTCATGACATGGTAGTTTGCAGCAAAGTAAGATATATTAGGTAAGTCTTGATCGTGGATCATCTACCTATAATATGAATATACACTAAATCAAACTGTATGCTACCGGATCTGTTGTGAAGTGAGCCTGGAATGCATAGTGGAAATCCAGATGGACAGAAGTTGGACACGGAGGCGAGACGGAAATTCGGAAGCCGGACCGAGTATTTGCTGATCCATTCAGTGGCTGTGCACCACTACATTTGCTACGAGCCTCTGATCGTTACCAGAACACTCCTGCCCTTCTCAAGAGTCCAACGATTTCACAGTTCGACTTGCACCAATGCACAGATTTCTGGCAAGGATGTAGGCACCAAGGGACAGAGCTTTGTGGCCCCAAAACGGCAAAGCTTCTAAGACTGCACCTGTCGATGGGCTTTGCCCTTTCCTTCACCATGATTGGCTCGGTGCTGGGCAGACCAGTTGATATGTAGAAAAGGAGGGCAGATGGGCATCATCTACTCCTTCCCTGCTGTTCCACATCTGTGCTCACATGTCTCTTCCTGCTGCATGCACCGGTGCTTTCTCACCGACTCCCCACAACCACACTGCTGTCTCAAACTTGGTACACAGTGCCACTGCTCCACACACACCCGTGCCAAGGCCGCACCTGTCTAATGTTGCCGTGACTTCAGACTTGGGCCAACGAAGTCGACTTGGAGTCGGGGACTCAAGCCGAGTCGAGTCGAGTCACTCGACTCGACTCGAAGTCACTCAAGTCAACTTTGAATCAGTTCTCAGGTAGGTTGCGTAGTTCGGCCCGAAAACGCGATTGGGAGCATGATCAAAATTAGTGACATGGGTGTCACCGTCGCATGTGCATGATATCCTGTGACATTGTTGTGATGGCCGATTTTTTTTTTTTTTGCTTTTCGTGTTTTTATGACCTCTGGAGGCCCTAGGATCAGGTCCAAAAATTTGTCGACTTGGTGACTCAAGTCGACTTGGCCGAGTCAACTTCCAAATCAAGTCGACTTCACAAGTCGCAACTCGACTTGCCAAGTTGTGGCAACACTACACCTGTCATCTCCGATTGTGCACACATGCTACCCACCTCTCAACTCCGGTGTGTTCTCTACACGATCCAAACTTGACCATACAACCAAGCATGCACCAGTCCAGTGCCTGTTCCAATACCAACTACTGACTCAACTCGCGACCTTGTCGTGCACTGCACTCGATGGCCTTCTCTACCCTCCCCCTCCTTCACAGCTTCCTCTTCTCCCTCGACTTTGTCCATCCCCTTGCTTCCCTCGTTCCCCATCCTCTCCTCCCACTTTCTCCTGCTGAGCACGAGACATATGCCTCAATCATGCAACAACAGTGCACTGGCATCTGCCTCATGCACTGCCTGCCCACTGCTCATGCTGCCTTGCCCGCAGCCTTAATTGTGAGCCTGCTGGTGCATACACCATACCGTTGATAGGGCATGTACAAAACCACGCATGAAAACACCTGTTTTTATTTCATTTTGAACCTATTAGAGTAGTGGGCAGAAGTGAGGCATTAGATTATGAGTGTACACCCTCCCTGGGGTGGTAGGCTACACTATTGATGGCTGAAAGTCAGTGTAACAAATCAACTATGAAGCACTGAGTAGACTTGACAAAGCAGCCCAAAAGGTTACGGCATGACTATGATATTCTACACTGAGCTATAGACAGTGGTGGTAAACCATTGTCTTATGTGCTGGAGGTGAAACATCAGGGAACTACTCCGAATTATTGACTTGCCACTTCAATGACCTCTGAATAGTCTGATGACCACTAAAGAAAGATATACGAAGTCAGAATTAGTACAACCACATTAGGGCTGGCTTTATAAATCACGCTGCCAGATACCAGTTAAAATATAGCGCTGCCAGATACTGAGTGGGAGGCCAACTGATTAGATTGCATTGAAGACATGATGCTGAGTCAACCATCACTATTGTTACTCGGGCAGATCTGGCCATTATGAAGATGCTATCCTTGCATCAAGGCTGACTGATATGAATGATGAGGATCAACACTACAGCATCATGCTGCCAGATATTTCACTGGCCACTATACTAGTCAGACATTGTCGTGCTGCGAGATATTTTCAAGCCGCTTGATACTTACTACAAGTTCCACTGGGCTTGTGAAGTGTGGGACTAACAGGACAATACCATTGCCCAGATATAAGTGTTACACATTCAACCTTGGTGAAGAGACCCGCTAGACTTAGGTCTCACACAATTCAATTGTGAAGAGCCAGTTTGGAACGTAAACTCACACCTTGAACCAGAGTAGCCACGCAGTGTAAGCATGAACACCCTAGCCCTGCCCTCACCATCTGTGTAACTGTGTAAGGGCAACCTTAAGCTCAGTGCAGGGCGCGGAAACTAGTGGGGGAATCCGAAGTATAAATATATGTGCTAGAATACAGGAGCAGAAATACTACGCACCTAGCGGGGGAATCCAAAGAGAAGAAAGAATGGGGATTCCCACTGACAGACCTGGTATTGGGGCACCCGGGCATTTATTCAAATCTGCTCAAGTTGCAACATGCTATAATGTACCTCATTACATTACGACGTCATCTCACAAGGGCTAATGCTGGCCTGAGCAGTTAGCTAAAAGGGATATAATGTGTCTCGAACCATTAGGAAGGCGCTGGTCAACGATCCTGGTAAAGGGTTGACGTGGGAAGTCGCTAATGGAACAATCACGGAAAGTGCCTTACCATCCTGGAAACGGATTGGGGCTACTGCACATCCCTGACCAAGGGCGTATTACGAGGGATTATCCTTCTGAACCAGAGGGATCATTGTTGGGCATCATCTGGCGTCTTTGGAACTGCCAAGAGAAGGCTGGACTGGGTCGATCTACCAATTGACTAAGGAACCATACTCGGGTACTGGGAAGCGGCGGCTATCACTGTTTTCAGACAAATCACTGTAGTGGTTCAAAGCGGAACCAATTGGTTGGATGGTTACCAAGGAGGGTAATGGAGCACTGACAAGGAGGTCAGCTAAAAGTTGACATATCAACAATATCCCATCACGATCGTTCTAAGCGATGTAGATCTTGACTCATCGTTAAGCTCGGCTCGTTGATGTTTCTTATAAATCTCTCTCAATTTTACTAATCACTTGATATCTGACAGGAGTTCATCGGCTAGCTGCCATACCACTAGTCATATACCCTGAACCCTATTGCACGTTTGTATCAGTCTCGTTTATATTTAGAATCCTGTAAAGTATTTAAGTGGATGGTTATGGGAGGAACACCAGTGAATCTCACCCCACCTGTTGGACACAAAGTTACTAGACTTCACGCTTAACCGGTCAAGTAGGCATTCATTCGGAGACACCCAGAAGCTATACCAAGTTTCGTTTGCTTTCCCTGTTTGAATATTATCTGTGTTGGATTTGGATCTTTATAAATGGTGCGTGGACATATTGGATAAACGGAACGGACACATGGAATATAAGGAAACGGATCGGACTTGACAATTGGTTGTAATCTCGCAAGGATTAGCAATCGCAGATACTATTGAAATCTGGATTCATAAAGAATCACTTGTGCTACGCATTGGAGTACTATCTCCACACCTAGACCCACATCATACAAAACTGTTGAATATAAAATCTTGTCTGTCTATCCCCGATTGCGCCTAGAACAGATTCGAGCAAGTTTTATCTATGCGACTTGTAGACCTGTAAAGTCTTGCTTCTCAAAAGAGAACTAAAGTTCAAATTGCCACAATCTATACTGGATTGGAACCCCAAACTTGCACGAGGACTATAGTGTTTGAGTTGTAGTTGCATTATCAAACCGCGTATTCATTACAAGGTTTGGTTTGTGGTCATTTCACTGCCAGCCCCATAGTCAGTGTTTCACCACGCTAGGCGAAACCTTATATACTAATCAGTAACTACCCAGTAGCATGTGTCCGGAGGTATGTACAGTGGTCCCGGGCCTGATCACATAGTATGTGCCAGCGAGAGTGGACAAATGTCCCAGATGGTTGGACGGACGAATGGACAGGCACAGGAGTATCTGGAGCAGTGGCCGGAAAACTGTCCAGAGCATCAGACAGAAAAGTGTCAGGAGCAGATCCGGCTGGAAGGGCGAAAGCGTTGACAGACCTGGTATTGGGGCACCCGGGCATTTATTCAAATCTGCTCAAGTTGCAACATACTATAATGTACTTCATTACATTACGACATCATCTCACAAGGGCTAATGCTGGCCTGAGCAGTTAGCTAAAAGGGATATAATGTGTCTCGAACCATTAGAAAGACGCTGGACAACAATCCTGGTAAAGGGTTGGCGTGAGAAGTCGCTAATGGAGCAATCACAGAAAGTGCCTTACTATCCTGGAAATGGATTGGGGCTACTGCACATCCCTGACCAAGGGCGTATTACGAGGGATTATCCTTCTGAACAAGGAGGATCATTGTTGGGCATCATCTGATGTCTTCAGAACAGCCAAGAGAAGGCTGGACTTGGTCGATCAACCAATTGACTAAGAAACCATACTCAGGTATTGGGGAGCAGCAGCTATCACAGTTTTCAGACAAATCAGTTAAACGGTTCAAGGCGGAACCATATGAGCAGGTGGTTACCAAGGAGGGTAACGGAGTGCTGACAAGGAGGTCGGCTAAAAGTTGACATATCAACAATATCCCATCACGACCGTTCTAAGCGATATAGATCTTGACTCATTGTTAAGCTCGGCTCGTTGATGTTTCTTACAAATCTCTCTCAATTTTACTAACCGCTTGATATCTGACAGGAGTTCATCGGCTAGCTGCCATACCACTAGTCATATACCCTGAACCCTATTGCTCATTTGTATCAGTCTCGTTTATATTTAGAACCCTGTAACATATTTAAGTGGATGGTTATGGGAGGAACCCAGTGAATCTCACCCCACCTGTTGGACGCAAAGTTACTAGACTTCACGCTTAACCGGTCGAGTAGGCATTCATTCGGAGACACCCAGAAGCTATACCAAGTTTCGTTTGTTTTCCCTGTTTGAATATTATCTGTTGGATTTGGATCTTTGTAAACGACGTATGGACATATTGGATAAACGGAACGGACATGTGGAATATAAGGAAACAGATCAGACTTGACAATTGGTTGTAATCTCGCAAGGATCAGCAATTGCGGATACTATTTGGAATCGGGATTCATAAAGAATCACTTGTGTTACGCATCGGAGTACTATCTCCAAACCTAGACCCACATCATACAAAACCGTTGAACATAAAATCTTGTCTGTCTATCCGCGATTGCGCCTAGAACAGATTTGAGCAAGTTTTATCTATACGACTTGTAGACCTGTAAAGTCTTGCTTCTCAAAGAGAACTAAAGTTCAAATCGCCACAATCTATACTGGATTGGAACCCCAAACTTGCACGAGGACTATAGTGTTTGAGTTGTTGTAGTTGCATTATAGAACTGCGTATTCATTTACAAGGTTTGTTTTGTGGTTATTTCACCACCAGCCCCGTAGTCAGTGTTTCAGCGTCCGGAGAAGCGGCCGAAAAACCGGCCAGAGTGGGAGTTCCCCTGACATCACCCCCCCCCTTGGAATACGGTGTCTCGATGTATGAAGCGGATGGACCTATCACGCCTCTAGAAAGACAGCAAGTTGAAGGCAGCTGAGGCGATCTGGCAGGGAGTGTTGGGGTAGTGGCAGTAGTAGGCATCAATGGTGTCCTTGGCCAAGACGTTGGAGTGTTTTACCCACTTATTGTGGTCTGGGCCGTAACCGTTCCATTGCACCATGTACCAGAGGCTGCCGTAGCGGACCCATGCTTCAAGGATCTCAGCGACCTCCCATCTCTCATCTCCATCCGTCTGGAGGACGGGCGGAGGCTCATCATTCCGAGGGCATCCAGGGAACGGGTCCGGCTTCGCAGGCTCGGGCTTCACAACCGGAGAGACCGGGTGGAGCTGGGAGTAGTGCAGAGGGAGCTTGAGCTTGTACACACCCTTTCCCACAACCTGCACGACCTTGAAGGGTCCGAGCCGCTTGTCTGAGAACTTGGGTGATGGATGCGTCGTTTTGATGTTGGACGCATCCACCCAGACTCGGTCGCCTACCTTGATCTCTGGTGTGGGCATGCATTGGCAATCATAGTACATCTTGAACTTGTCCTTGGCTTTGACGAGGGCAGCTTTGGCTTCGGACACTCTGGCAGCGATCCAGTCGCAGAATTTGTTGATGGACTCGTCGGCAGACCGCATGCCGTTCAGCTCAAAACCCATCCGAGGGAGGCAGCCGGTGTCCATCATAAACAGCACCTGCTGCGTCGAGGAGTGAACGTGGTTGTTGTAGGTGAACTCGGCTGCTGGAAGGAGCTCGTCTCAGTCATCCTGTTTGTAGCTCGTGAAGATATGGACAAACTGTTCGAGCTCCTGGTTGACGCATTGGTCTGGCCATCAGTCTGCGGATGGTAAGTGGTGGACATAGCAGGTTCGATACCGATGAGGTGCCACAGTTCGTGAGTGAACTCAGCGACGAACTGTGGACCACGGTTGGAAATGTACTTCCAGGGGGTTCCGTGGTGCCTCCAAACGTTCCGGTAGTACAACCGGGTGGCTCTGACAGCACCGAGGCTGGTGTGGCACTCATTGAAGTGGGCCCGCTTACCGAGGACATCAACCACGACCATGACCGCGTCGAACCCATGCGCTTCCGGAAGCTCGACGATGAGGTTCACCGAAACAGTGTCCCAGCCCTCGTCCGGAATCTCGGCCAGATGAAGCTCACCATTAACTCTAGGAACAGATTTGACCCTATGGGTACCCAAAAAGGGTAGCCTGAGGTGTCGCTGGAGCACCTTTGCCAGGTTGCACGCGTCGCAGGTTCCGACATACTGGCCGATGTGTCGGGACAACTGGGGCGACCAGTAGTTTCGAGAGATGAGCTCCAACGTCTTGAAGCAGCCAGTGTGTCTGGCGACCTGCATGTCATAGTGCTACTCCATAATCTGGCACCAGAGGTCCTTATTCTGTGGCACAACAATCTTGCCACGAAACAGGAGGAGCCTGTCCAAGATTTGCCATTCGACCGAGCGAGGGACCGGGGCCTTCCAGTTCTTGAGGAGCTCCCGAGCGACAAGCGCAACAGGGTCCTCAAGCTCCGGCTCGGTTGCAAACACCTTCCGGACATCGCGCAGGAGGGGAACCTCGGGTCCGTCAACTGCGATTCCCTCCATTGCGCAGATCTGGAAGAACTCCGGCCGAAGGAGTGTAACGTCCGAGTTCTCGGAACCGGCTCCATGGTCCGAGCGACGTGAGAGCATGTCCGGACGCTCACATCGCCCGCCAAGAACCTGTGTTTACTGAGGATAGCCTCGTAAACATTGAGTTTCGCAGACAGATTGGCAAGACCTTGGTCAAGAGCGAACTGGTCGATGGGCAGGCCACGGTTCCTGGGGCGAGTGGCGATTCGGTCAGCTGTACTTTAATAGGTTCCAAAGAATATAAACTCACACTTTGCTCACTGCTTCCCTCACGACCTTACTGACCGCACGGTGGAAATCGGATAACTCAACAGAAGCGGCCTGCTCGACGAGGGCACGCTCCTTGAAGCCTTTAGGGAGGAGCGGCGTGCCTTGATCCGCATATTTTTCGGCAAGATAGCGACAGATGGCGCGGCTTTCATAGAGGATAAACCCCTCGTCTTCCTGAAACCATTCCATATGATCAATGTGTAGAAGGATACAGAGACATGCTACTGACGATGACGGGCACTTGGCCGAACGGGTTCATTGCCAAGAGGTGCGTGAGATCTGGATCTTGGCTGCCATTAAAACCACGCGAGATGATTGATGTGATGGCGGCGCTTGTTCGGTTCAACGGCGGCACGCTCCCCAAAGGCTCAGCTTCAATATTTCATCAATATATACGGTTTACGATGTACTCTCACTGATTCACCTATGAAGAATGTATACTCTGAGTTTGGATCAGTCAGAATGGAGGTCAAGTTTATCGGACTTTCCTGGGCTGGGGCCTTGTCTCGTCCTCGTTACGGGCCAACGCATGCTGCAGGTCGAGATAAAGAGTGTCTGAATATCTGGATGTCAAATTTAATCCTCCAAACTAACTGTAGAGCTGCAGAAGCTAATATGCGCCTACTACAGCGGCACAGTCGATGAGATGATGCCGTGATGGCCGCTATTTGCCCCAACCAAACACTTTCCTTTTCTGGGGGGGTGGGTGGTCGTGGGAACGCTTTCCAAGATCCAGAGATCATGCACCCCTTGTTCATTGCAAGAAATTCCGGTGTCTTCTGTGCCTTGGCATTCAAATCGACGAGGACGTGTTCGAAGGGAATTTGCTTCTCCGCCAGGACAAGGGCGACAATACCCCCACCGGCGCCGGGGAAGGATGCGGAAAAGAGTTTAAGTACCATATTGGAATTTGCAAGCAAATCTCGAGAAGACCGTGTCGTGAGGGCTTGCCCATTGACGTGTTCCATGGATCTTCATTGGCTCCTTGACGTCCTGGGAGATTGGAGTTGATAGGGCTGAGAAAACAAGACCGGGGATTTGAAAGCAGTATGTTATTTTTACCCAAAATCGGAACTCCGCCGAGACCAACTTCTGTTGAAGTTGTTCACCGTGAGTCAATGCATGCGGCGGGAGAAGTAATAAGAATGAAGTAACACGAGAGGGAAATATTTCACCCTTGTTGGATTGTAAGGAGAACTTAGAAGCTGATCTACTTATCCAACCAGTTCGCCCACGCACTCGACTCCCCGCCACATCCGCCGTTATCAGATTTTATTTTCAACCCCGGCCGGCCCGACCATCACAATGAAGTGTGTGTGTCTCGATCTGTTTCCCATCTCATCCCCGTATCTGATTCCCTTCCCTACATCTCTCCCTTTCTTTGAATCCGAATTCATTTCCCAGTTTGAATCGATTCCCCAGTTCGAATTACTCCTTCCACCCTTTCTTGTCGATGTACAATCTACAGTGTTTGGAGGGTTTGCATTCCGTCCGTTCTCCCCTCCGATTCGTGTGCTATATCTTCACACCTCCGTTCCGTCGTTTATATGGGGTTCATTTGCTGACCCGGTGGGTGTTTGGTTCAACGAACTGTAGATAGATTGGTTCAAATATCGTCGCTCGGCCTAGGTGCGCCGTGTCCGAGTCCATTCGATTTGGCTTGACTGTATACGGCTAGACCCCGGCATTATTTAACTAGCGCTGGCTTCAGTCAAGTACGTTCATCAGTCTGGTCTATCCACTGCTGTCCTGTTTTCTTCATCAGGTCTGTTCAAATCTCCGCTGTTTCACCCGGGTGGTCCTGTTCTCGTCCATTCAAGCCAGTAGCTCCACTAAGTATCCTCGGTTCGGATTTGGATTCAATGAGCCCTCACCAGCCTATCAAACCAAACTTCAACCTGGGCTCAACTACTGTACTTACACCTCCCTCTTGTCCCGATCCCATGCCGAACCTTGCTCGGACTACCCATATTCTTCCTTGGTTTAGCGTTGCCCGCAAACTCAATTTACTCACTTCCATCAAGAACATCAAGAACAGAGTCTTCCACTCTGACGTCGCTCTAAGGGGAGTTGACTTCGCCTCCTGGCTTGCACCGAATTATCTTCAACTGCGATCAAGTTGTTGAGGGAAGAGGCCATTTCAGGCGTGCGAAGTCAACAACCGGCTAGCTGGACGCGACTCGGTTGGATCTGCCCCGGTTGCTTGGACGTTCGAGATCGACTTGAGGTTGGCATAGAAGTAGCTTGAAGGGCGGTAGATGTTCCTCAATTAAATTGAATTGATTGAAGCCGTTGACGATGATGAGGAGCATTCAAGCAGGAAGAGAGCCATACGAAGAAAACAATAGATTCATTTGAGGTATCGCTGATTGGGTTAGCGGCACTTGTTTAGGTATACAGGGGGAAGAGCATGCAGTTGTAGGTGCAGGTGTAAGTAAGTGATGGATGGGGCCGAGAGGAAGCGAGGGGAAAGCGAGGGCTCGAGGGCGTAGCGTCGAGTCGGGTGTGGTGTGTGGGGACGGGTGGGAGACAGAAGGGGGCAGGAGGCGGGGAGGGAAAGGGGACGAGATAAGAGTGTGTGTGCCGAAGGAGCGAGAGACGAGGGCCGAGGCCGAGGGAGAGCAACGAGTGTGTAAGGTAGGGATGGGGCCCGTGCGTTACCAGCCGAGTGTGTACATCGTGCGCGCAGAGCCGGGCTCGTGGAACAAGGCCGCGCCCACGCCAACGCAGACGGACACCCGCCAGAGTCGATGGATCGGATCGGGGGTTTGCGCGGTGGGTTGCCAGCGAGCGGGTGTGAGGACGAGTGAAAGGGTGCCGAGGACAAAAGCACGCCGAGGAGGAAGGACGAGCGGGGATGGATAGGTAGAGGTGCGTCGGCAGAGCGATCGAGCGAAACAGGAGCGGGAAAAAGGAGAGGAGAGGGAAGGGAAGGGAGGTGGAGGACGAGGGAGGAGTAGAGGAAGCGCCCATGTGCGCCCGGACGATGCGCAGAGCGCGCACAGCGCCGGACATCGCGCCGCACCAGCATGCACATCCGACACGGCTGCATGCCAAACGAAGTCGTGACCGAAGCGGGGCGCGTGATTCCGACGTACGCGCCGGGATTGATGGGCACCTTTGGATTGGGAGAGAAGGAGAACGCGAGGAGTCGGTAAAGGGAAGAGACGCGCAAAGAACAGCGAGGGACGGGGAGTGAGAAGGGGGAGAGGATAGGATGGCGGGATAGAAGGAGGGATCGTGTGCGTGGTGCTCGACATTGACGTGGGGGGCGAGTCGAATGGAGTCGAGCTGGTAGTCGGGACCGGTGAGAGTAGCACGCGCGCAGTCGTACGGCGACGCTGGGTCACGCATCAGCTGAAAGGCGAGCAGCGCATGCGGGGGTCGCCGAATCCTAGACGCGGCCATGTGTGTCGGGGTAGCGGCACCGTGTATTGGGCTTGGCACATCGGCGGCCTTGGCCTAGTGTTGAGGACGACAAGTCGAAGCTATTATGTTGCTTGAGAACGCCTCGGCCACGTCGGCGGCGTCTGAGCTAGGCTTGCAGCGGGAGGGCGGACCATGGTTAGTACGAGTGTAACGGGCCTCCATCATATCCTCTCTCACTTTTCATCACGCGTCCTCCGAGCGCTCCGATGTGCGTGCGAGTAATTCGTGGGCGCAGGCGTGGCGCTGGGTGGAATATAGCGACGCGCCATCGTAGTCTTGATAGTGTTGACAGTGCTGCATTCGAGTCCAATTTTGCGCCGGATTTACGCGTCGGACACAGATGTGGCAGGGGCAAAATGGAAGAAGGACGCAAAGAATGAATGGCGCGTGGAGTTGCGGAAGAAGCCGGAAGGCTTGAGTCGTCATCAATCATGATGGATGTGTGGTTGTGTAGCTGCGACTTCAGATTTCTCCCTCCTCCTACCACACCATGCCACACGGAATCACGAATATTTACTGTATTCTGGTCCCCCCACTCATTGCGCTTGGAAATCCTGGCTGTGTCGCTCTATAGGCTTCCAGCCACTGGCAGCAGCTTTCCTGAGGTCTTCTGCGGCCGACTCCGACTCGGACATGCTCGCAGCGAGACACAGCGCCGCCTTGCAACTGCGTGCCCATGTCATATCACCGGTACCAATTACCTCTGGGCGCGCGTGCTGCGCGCTCCTCCCTTCCTTTCATTACTCCCTATTCCCTCCTCGTTTTGCTACATCTATTCACCCCATACCCCATCTCCGCCCTCACTGGTTCCTCCGAGCTCCCTTCCCTTCCCACCCTCCCTCCTCATCTCGCCACTCGTTGCCAAAATGACGCCCAACCGCCTCTCCCGCACGCTGCCTGTGCCTCGTCGCGCGAGAGGGCGCCGCGCGGCCCTGCTTTGCTGGCCCGCATTGACGAGCCCGATGTCCCTCGGGCACTCCACCCGCTCGGATCTCGAGTCCTTCCGCTCTCCCCCCTCTCTCCTCCTCCCCGTTTCCTCATTTGACGCTCCACATCCTCGCGCCACACTGACTCGCCCTTGTCCCTTGTTCCCTGTTCCTTCTCCCTCCTCGCCCTTCCGACTTCAGACACACACCACAGCCTCAAGCTCAATACCTGCAACACACGCCCGCGCCGACTCTGCACGTGCGGTCCGCTGACTCCCTGCACACGCTACCGCCTCTTGATCCCCGGCACACTGCACAACTTCAGCTCGGCCGTACGCCCGCGCGTCTCCGACGTCCACAGGACAACTCAACTCGACTCGCGAGCGCGTCCGGCGTGTGTCCTTCCCTCTCTCCTCCCACTGCCCCTTTCTATTCCTTCCTGCACTCCGTCCTTCCTTTCCTCCTCCACTACTTTCTTAGCTCTCTCCCGTTCCCCATCTCCGGCCGCACTCGTCCCCACCTTCCCCCTCTTCCTCCGTCCCGCCGCCCGCTCCCCCCTCGCGCTTCAATGCATCGATCCACTAACGCCGGTGCGCGTTAGATCTGTCTGCCCCGGTCGCTGTTTCAAGGTACCCGTGCCGTACCGACTTGCGCGCGGCCTCGTTCTGCGAGCTCGAATTGACGAGCGCGATTTCGGGCGCTCCACATGACGAGCGCATGGACTCGCACCGCGCGCGCGACCTGCTCTCCCTCCCGGCTTCTTTACTTACACATTTACGCCTTCTCTCGTCCCTTCCTCTGCTCCACTCCACACTCGTCCCCCTTCCGTTCTCCCGCTCCCTGCTCGCTCGGACCCTGCTTATCGGATATCTCGGCGTCATTCCCTTTCTACATGATACATCCCGTCCCTAGGTATCTTCTATCGTACCTATTCAATATCACACCTCCCTGGATGTACTGGGAACGAATTTTACTCTACTCCAGTATATACATACACATGGCAAGTAAGCACGAAAAAAATAAAAATAAAATGTGCTACCCTGTAATGCAGTCAGATTCAATCCAATTCATTCAATTTCTTCTTTTGTTCTTCTCCCTGTTTCCTTCCGTGCCCTCGAATAGACCCGGTATTTGGGAACAGACCTCAAGTCGAACCTCTCCAACGCAGATCCGATTTGAATTCGAGCCCAAATCGATACGAATCCCGTGCGCCTATGCCAATCCATGCCGATTCCAGTTCGAGTCGCCGGCTGGGTTCGTCGTGGGCAGGTGGGTGAACTTGCATCGAATTTTCTTCTGGAGATGTACTTGAATTACTATCGTCTTGAGATGAACTATATGTAACTCTTGGAGAAGAAGGTAAAGATAAAGTATTTCGATGAATTGCAAGCGAAACAAAGCAGTTCCGTGGTCGGCTCATTGGATGTTAACGCTCCTGTCTTGAGTGTCGCTGATCGCAAGACGCCGAACCTGGCGGACGAGTAAGTTAATGTCTATTCAATTCTTCCGGCTGTATTTGTGAGATGCATAGCGGGATGAGAGTTCCCATTGTCATTAATTTGTGGAACGATGAAGTTATTACCTATTTTGTGCCTTGAATGTCCCTACCCTACGACTAATGTCTGCAACTGCGTACAGCAACTGGCGATGAGTAATATGCCTGGAGTTAACAAGTTCGCTGGCGGCCGCCGCTGGCCACCGGTGGTTATTGGCGGCCACTGCCGGGCGATGCTTGACAGTGTCCATCACTCACACAGCCGGTTCCTCAATTTAACAGGCATTTAAGTTAGCTACACTTTTTTAAAGTATCTTAATACACATAAATTGGCCAGAAACTGAATTTTATATATTTGATTTGCGATTTGACAAAATCTAATCTCTAATCTAATCTATCAAAGTTCAAATAAATGTCCATAAAACGTATTGCTCCGCCTTTTGCTGGCAATGAAGCGCAATATAAAAAGTAGGGAATAAATGGCCTTGAAGTGAGTGTTAAAACTATAGTTATTGAGGCAGTTGATAAGCCTGTTGATACTTTAGATTTAGAACTAAGTTTAGAGGGAAATGAAATAAGAAGTATGGAATCTCATTTAAAGGGGTATTAAACTGAATACAAAGCTTCAGGTTTCAGACACAACTAAACTCATCTGCAGACCATCTGCAGACCATCTGCAGATCATCGTCATTGTAAAATGTCAGGCAAATATTCATCATGACGATGATCTGCCGATGATCTGCAGACCATCTGCAGACTGTCTGCAGATGAGTTTAATGGTGTCCAAAATCTGAGCTTTTTTATTAGTTTAAAACCCCCTTAAACAAGAATCTATACTTCTCATTTCATTTTCCTCTCAACTTAATTCAAAATCTAAAGTATTGATAGGCATATCAACCAGCCTGATACCTATAGTTTTGGCACTCGCTTCAAGACTGTTTATTCCCTATTTTTTATATTGCGCTTCAGTGCTAGCGAAAGGCGGAGCAATACTCAAAGTTTCACGGACATTTATTTGAACTTTGATAGATTAGGTTAGAGATTAGATTTTGTCAAGTCGCAAATCAAATATATAAAATTCAGTTTCTAGCCAATTTATGTGTATTAAGATACTTTAAAAAAGTGTAGCTAACTTAAATGCCTGTTAAATTGAGGAACCAGCGGTGTGACTGAGGCTGCTGATTTCCGCCAATGGTCGCCGGGCCGTCGTAGACTTGTGATATCCTCTCATTGGTTTCCAGTGGTTTCCGCCGGCAGGTGCTCCCTAATTTCTAACCGGGATTGAACTACCTGAACTACTGAGTTGAACTACGTGTCTGTTTAGATAGCTTCAAAAAACATCGCTTGTTTTAGTGGTGCCGGACTGCCGGTGCGGATCAAGTGTTCGAGGAGTGCCGTTTGCCCTGCGCCGATGATCGCCATGAGATGCCGTACCGCACGGCGCCGATTGGATCGAAGTGCCGAGTAGTGGCACATTGTCTGTCCTGGATCCTGAACTGTCTGTTGATATTTGAGTCAGTTGTAAACTCAGGCAGGCAAAAACAAGGGACAAGCTGACAGGCTCGGGATGACTGCATGATGGGAGGAACCAGTGTCCAAGTGAACGCAAAGAAAGTCAATTGATGAATTTGAGGGAAAAACTTTGAACGGACATCACATCTGAATCTACGTATGTTTACATCTGCTCGTACAGCCAGGATAACCCGAGGAACAAAATGAGGGCAAGCTGGGCATTCATCAGAAATGTGAATGTCCCCGAGACTGTAGGTGTTTCATCGTGAAGGGTTGGCATTGCACACTCCCCTTGCCTGGTTGTCGACTCACAAGCTGTCAATGCTGAAGATGCAGGTACAAATTAGCTGCTTGGCACGAACACAAAAACAATTCACTTACCGTGATGGTCATGATTCACGCTGTTGGAGTTCCTGGGGGCACGGCAGGAGTTACAGTTGGTGCTGCCTGAGTTGTTATCATCTTCCTCTGAACAAGCTTCAGCATCGCTGTCTGAATGAAATAAGTCCAAGATAAAAATCAAGTTTCACTGGCTGCGGTCAAATTTACTTGCCATCAGATGTCTGTGGATAGTTTGACTCGTTGTCTACATCCCAATTGTCTTGTTCAGACGCTTCGGCATCACTGTCTATCATTTTGAATGAGATAAGCCGAAGTTTCAATTCTGAGTGGGTTTCCATTTACTCACCGATAGATGTCTGCATGTAGTTCAACTTGTCGTCTGCGTCCCAACCTTCTTCTGCTTCGTTCACTGGGAGCATTTGTCAGTCGCACAGAGGGTATATTTCGGGCCACGGGCACAGGAGGAATCACCTTCGGACACCAATTGATAAAGCGGCTCACCCAGATGCCGGGCAAGGTCCTGAGTATCTGGATTGAATCCCTTGGCTTGGTGGAATTTTCGCAGTCCCTCGTAGACACTGGCATCCCAGGAAAATCCACCGATTTCAGCTGCACAACAGAAGGTAGGAAATCCGAGCTGTGTTGCCTCTTCAACACTGAGCCGATCAACACCAGATAGATCAAGAGACCAGAAGGCAGGACAGTCTGGCCACCGAGAAGAAGACGGACCAGTTTTGGAGTCGTGCGGCGGGCAGAGAAATAGGTAACCGGCAGGAGGCTCCTCCGTAGTTCCTGGAACCTCGAGCCTGAAGATTATATGACGCAGGAGAACTCGTCAAACAGGTCAGCAAAAGTATGGCACAAACCACAAGATGAGGTATCACCGTAATCATCGAAGTTGGACGTAATTCGGAGGCAGCGGAATATATTGTTTGCCTGGCTGAGCCATGTGCCCCAAGCGGTGGGATACCATATATGTAGCTCGATCATACCATTGAATACATCGTCGGACTTGAAGCTTGCGGAGAAATCACTATCATGAGTGTGTATAGGTATCGAAAAAAACAAAACAAAATACCGTGTCCAGCCATCCTTCATGACAACTCCCTCTGCTCCTTCGGAAGTCTGCCAGGCAGAAACACGAGGGTGCACATTTGGTGCGTACGCAATTTCGACGGGGTCTTTGAGGGGAAGGCCTGGAGAACAGGAAATTATTGCGCCTAGATTCACAGTTGTGGAGGAGATCGTTCGAAATTGGGACAGGTTGAGAAAACATATATGGTGATAGTCTTGTATTGTCAGGCATTCAACGACCATGAGCTCCATGTCTGGCGCACTGGATATTCTGTGCGAGCCCGATATTCCAGTAGGGTAATAGTTGAGGACAGGCTGGGGGGTGTTGGATGGTATGAGCTCTGCACAGAGTTGACCAGAGGAACAACGTATCCACGCCGTGTAGTTGTCCCAGTGCTTGACCAATTGTCAGAGAAGTCAGGGAAGCCCCTGACAATAAACTCACCAAAGGCTGTTGAAATGTGGAATACACATGTTCGCTTGCTGCCTGCCTGGCGTCAGGAACTTCAACAATGGATTAAATCTTCGTACTTCGAAGGCTGCACTCTGTTGGCGAATGAGATCAAATAGACGGGTTGCAATGGACACGTACACAGTGGACATAGATGTATACTGTTGCAAAATGCGAATATCGATAAGTGTACACATATTGCTCAAAAGGCACAAGGTCTAATACAAATGTAAGGTGCAAATGAAAACACATTCCAAATAAAAGACGGCCCCATCATGGAAAAGTGTAGCATGTATACCACCCGAACTTGCAGCTCCATAAATCTGAACAATATTTGGATGTCTGGGTGTGTGTTAGGCATTGATGACTGAAACTGCGCATGAAAACTTGCCGAAGAGACATATATTTGGTAAGTTGCTGCCGCCATTCCTATAGAGGTTTTCAGAGATCATATTACAAGAAAGAAATACAATACACCTCCTCTGCACCGTTCCCTTGGTACATGGCCACCGTGAAATCCGACTTTCTGCCTTCCACTTTCGCAGAATAAACCCGCCGGACACACCCTTGTCCGCGACGACGACCTACAACACCCCTGTCAGCTTGTATCTCATGCTGAAGGTCAATATCTCCGAGCGGGATCATTCGAAAGTCTACCCGGAATCTATTATTCGGGATAGCAGAACAAAGGGGGGGCATACCGGAAGGTACACTCGCAGTGTACTGGTTCGTGATGTTGTTGAAGGTGTGGCCGGTCACTGTGAAGTTTCGAGAGCCTGTGAACATCCCACTGCCAGGCCTCAATTGGGCCCCGGCGATGAGACGGATCTATGCAGGTCACAATAAGTAAGACTCACGGGCGTGATTCGAGATTGCATGGAGTCGAGTTGTTAGTGAACCCAGCCCTTTCATCTGGCAGATTGTCCATGGATGGTGGTGGGAGGGAAAGAGATGTTAAGTGCCGAAGTGACAGCTCCAACGCCATAATAAGAGAACTTAGAGAAGCCCAGAATAGCACGGCGGCACTGTCAGGGAAGTTGTTCGGAACTTCTCAAATGCTGTTGTACAGGCTACCTTGATGAAAGTGCTGTACAGAATCTCTTATGAAGCGAGCCTGAAAGGCACAGTGGAAACCCTTGCCAGCCGGATGGACGGAAGTTGGAGATCGAGGCATGACGGAAGCCGGACTGAGTGTTTGCTGATGCGTGCAGTGGCGATGCACCGCCACATCTGCTCCTCATCGCCGCCGCTCTGACTGTTCCGTCAACACCTTGGCTCAACGACTTCACGGCTCGATGCTGCACCCACCCGCAGAATTCTTACATTTCTTGCTCTGAGGGACAAAATCAGATCAAAGCTTCGTGGTCCCAAAACGGCAAAGCTCCTGCGGTGTGCGCCTGTCGATAGGGTTTGTCCTCTCCTCCACAGTGATCAGCATCGGTGCCGGATGGACAAGTTGATATGTAGACAAGGAGAGCAGATGGATGGATGCAGCCTCTCAGGCGCGTCACCCACTGCTCTATGTCTGCGCTGCCATCTCCCTTACTCCTGTGCACCGGCGCTTGCACACCGACCCCACTAGGCCGCCACCGTTTCAACGACACACCCGCACCGAGGTCGCCCCTGCGATTCGCTGACTACGCGCTATGGGATATCGTCAAGCGCAGGCAGCTGCGCCGGGTCCCTCGTTCCATCCTACCTCGTGCGTCGCTCCCTCGCTCCCTTGGCTCCCGCGCTCCCTCTGCCTTCGCTCTCCCCCATGTGTTGTTCCGTCTCGCCGCTCATTGCAAACCACGCGATCGACCAACGCACGCCCTTGCTGCCCGCGCGGCCTTGAGCCCGGGTGTGCAAGCACGATGCTTGGCCGGCGCTTTACATACGTGCTCGGCACCTTGTCCCGCAACGCGCCAAGCACACACACGACCTCTTCCCTCCCGTCTTTTATTTTCAAACTCGTACCTTGCCTGTCGCGCTGCCGCCGATGCGTAGTCGAGGTTCAGTTCATGCTCAAGTTGACTTTGAGTCGGAGGGGACTTGGGGTTCGAGGGGCGGCTGCTGGCTGCTTCCAGGTGAGATGAAGATTACTTTTACCTCAAATTATCTTACTTCGCATCCATCTCAAGAAGATATTTGCAAGGGAAACGAACGGAACGGGTGCTAGGGTCCCGGGGTTGGGTCGTTGGATGTTGGATGTCGGTATTCCTTCTTCGAGTATCGCCGTTCTCCCGCTCGCACGGCGCCGAACCTGGCGGATGGCTGTGTGGATGTCTCCTATTCAATTTCCCCTTTAGATCAATTTCTACTTACATAGGTACTTGTGGAATGCATAAATGGCTCAGAGTTCCTAGCCGTAGAATTATTGAACGACTCATTTCCCGCATTAAATGTCTCCCCCCCTGCGACTAATGTCTGACAGATTGTGCCGGGTTGCCGGTATATGGATCAAGTGGTGTTCGGTAGACTCAGTCGACGTTAACGAAGGATCTCAGTCAGAGACGGGGACGTAAGCCTGAATTACTAACATCACACAAACAAGGCCAACAATCAGACAAAGAATGCACAACGGGGAGATCGTCGTTAACGGACTGGGCCCTCTTGGTACTGTTTTAGCGGGGTTTTGAATGGCCCGCCATTTCAGAGGTCCTGACTTAGAAAAAATCGACCTGAGAGCTTCTGAAATGCCCTGAAAAAGTGTCAAAACTTCCTATACCCAAGTGGGGCAGAATTTGATTTCAAGTCGATTGAGCTCACATTGTTTTGGGATCTTACACCAAGTCGAGCTCGTCGCCGTGCACGGACCATTCGACGACGACGACAACATGAAATCTGCCATCAAAAAAACATGTGGGGCTCATTGGATAGAGAATTGAAAACCATCAATTATTCATACAAGAAGTTTGAGCATTTTTTTTCAAAGTTGGGGGCATATTTTTCCAAAGTACCGACCTCTGAAATGGCAGGGGAAGCAAAACCCCGCTTAAAGTGCACCGAGAGGGCCCAGCCGGTATCCAGGACTGTCCGAGCGTTAGCGAGTGATGGATTTGGCTCTATTTACCTGGATACCGGATGGGGACGAGCCTAGGTGTTCGGAGCCATCTAACGTGCGCCGACGATCGCCATGATGTACCGCACGGCAGCGGGTGTGCCGATGGTTGGCTGAAGGTGCCGAGACTCGGGTGTGTGCCCGCCCTTGATGGATCCCGAACTGCGTCGATATTCAGTTGGCCCTCGGCTGGGAGCCAAAACGATTTGATAAGGCTGGCAGCGAAAGGATTGAATGAAAAGTCAGCCAGGGATCTTTAACGACTTCAACTCGAATAAAGAGGCACCTTGGTTGATTTGAACCAGAGGCGGAGTGTTGAGGTTAGTTCGAAAATATGAAGTTGGAGTGAGGAATGAAGGAAACAACAACTTCATAATTTCAGAGACTGGTTCCACATTTGAGTACGTATCACCAATGAAATCACATCCACCCGCATAGTCAGGATGGTCCGAGGAGTAAAAGGAGCACGAGCTGGGCAGTCATCGGGAGTTTTAGTGTCCTGGAGAGCCCAAGCATTTCTGAGTACAGTGTAAGTGGTTCAGGCCTGCTTCCCACAACGTTGCTTGCTATGGGCGCCGGTGATTCTGATGCTTTAATATAAATAGCCTGCTTAGCACAAGCACAAACTTTGTTACTCACCAGGCTGATTCTTGCCATTTAAATCCTCGCCGGAATGGTCTGCCCCAGAGTTAATTGTGTCCATCTTCTGAATAGCAAACACCATTGAATAGGTCACAGAAGATAATCAGGTTCCGATGGAAAATTCACTCACCAATATTCTCGCTAGGTGGTGTTTCAGTCTGCAGAGCGTATGACTGGTACTCATCCACTATATCCCAACCCTCTTCTCCTTCAAGGTCTCCTTCATTTACTGGCCGCAGCAGTTATATCACAAGGAGAAAGTCATATTCTGAATGGCCGACTCACCATGGGCAAAAAGTGAATCACCTTTGGAAGACAATTCATAAAGCGGAGAAAGTTACATTTTGATGGCCCACTCACCATAGGCAAACCGGGAATTGTTTTCGGACCACAATTCATAAAGCAGGTGGCCTAGATGCCGGGCAAGGTCCTGAGTATCGGGATCAAATCCTTTGGCCCGGTGGAACTTTCTTAGACCTTCGTAGACACTAGCATCCCAGGAATGTCCAACGACTTGAGCGGTGCACTGAAAGGTAGGGAATCCAAGTCGTGTTGCCTCTTCGAGAGTGAGCCGATCCCTACCAGATGGATTGAGAGACCAGTATGCGGGAGAATCGGGCCAACGATAAGATGATGGACCAGTTTTGAAGTGTTTCTGTGGGCAGAGAAAGAGGAATCCGGCCGGAGGCTCTTCCGTAGTTCCTGAAAATTCGAGCTTGAAGACCACATCACGCACGAGAACTGGTCGGACAGGTCAAAGAAAATATGGCACGAACCGCAAGATGAGGAAGCACCGTATTCCTCGAAGGTGGATGTGATCTGGAGGCGGCGGAAAATATCGTTTGCCTGGCTGAGCCATGGGCGCCAGGTAGAAGACCATATATATAGCTCCATAATGCCATTGAATACGTCGTCAGACTTGAAACTTGCGGAGGAAGTACTATCATGAGCACATAGCTATCAGGGAAATAGAATAAAATACCGCATCCCACCGTCCTCCATAACAGCTCCCTTCGCTCCTTCGGAACTTTCCCAAACCTCAACACTAGTGTGCACATTCGGTATGTCCGCAATTTCAACGGGGTCCTCGAGTGAGTGGCCTGGAGACCAGGAAATTATCGCACCTAGATTCACAGTCATGGAGGTGGAAATGGAGATCGTTCGAAATTGGGACAGGTTGAGGAAGCATATATCGTGGTACTCTTCCGTTGGCAGCGATTCAACGACCATGAGCTCCGTATCTGATGCACTGGATATTCTTTGCGAGCGCGATATTCCGTAATATTTGAAGAGAGGCTGGGGGGTATTGGATGGTATGAGGTCTACACAGAGCTGGCCAGAGGAGCGACGTATCCACGCCGTGCATTCGTTCGAGTACTTGGATGATTATCAGAGAGGTCAAGTAACCTGACAATAAGCTCACCAAGAGCCGTTGAGTTGTGGAATGCACATAATTGTCTGCTGCCTGCCCGGGTGTCAGCGATTTCAACAATGGGGCAAATCTCATACACGGAAATCCACAATCTTTGGAAAAATGAGGTTCAATAGATGGATTGAAACGGACACGTACACAGCAGGCATAGAAATATACGGTCGCAAAATGCGAACTTCGATAACCGTCCACGTACTGCTGAAACGGCACAAGCTCTGCATCAAATGTAAAGCATAAGTACAAGACCACATTCCAAGCAAGATGCGCACCATCATGATACAGTGTAGCAAAAATTCTGCCAGAGCGTGCCGCCCCATAAATCTGAACGATATTGGGATGGCTGTGTGTATCGTTAATGCGCTGAGGGCAGAAACTGTACATGAAACTCACCGAATAGACATATATTTGGCAATGTTCCGCCGCCATTCCTACAGCGGTTTGTCAGAGACAATGCCAGGAGAAGAGAATGGAACACACCTCTTCTGCGCTGCTCCCTTGGTACATGGCCACCGTGAAATCCGACTTTCTGCCTTCCACTTTAGCAGAATAAAGCTGCCGTACACACCCTCGTCCGCGCCGACGACCTACAACACCCTGGTCAACTTGTATCTCATGCTGAAGATCAATATCTCCGAGTGGGATCATTCGAACGTCTACCCGAGATTCATTGTCTACGACATCACGGAACAAAGCGAGGGAGCTCACCCGAAGGTGCACTCGCAGTGTGGTGATGTGTGATGTTGTTGAAGGTGTGGCCGGTCACTGTGAAGTTTTGAGAGCCTGTGAACATCCCGCCGCCAAGCCTGAATTGAGCCCGGGCGATGAGACAAATCCATGCAGGTCACAACAAGTAAGACTCACGGGCGCGATTCATGATTGCGTGGAGTTGAGTTGTTAGTGAACCCTGCACTTTCATCTGGTGGATTGTTCATGGGTGGTGGTGGGATGGAAAGAGAGGTTAAGCACCGAAGTGACAGCTCCAACGCCATAATAAGAGAACTTAGAGAAGCCCAGGATAGCACGGCACTGTACTGTATCATTTCGATCAAATGTTCAGGCGACAGGTGACGGGGAGTCGTGAACCGAACAAATTTGACTTTGGTGACGGTGACATCGCAATTTTAGGGCTCAAAATGAATAAAAAATGCAAAATTTTGAGTCCGGCAAATGCCGGACTTCCATTTATAGTAAATTTCTCGTGATTGAACACTGAGTCCAGTGAACATTTGTGGTGACAGGTGACACCCCGTGACATTTGGTCGAAATGATACAGCATGTCAGGGAAGTTCTTCGGAACTTCTCAAATGCTGTTGTACAGGCTACCTTGATGAAAATGCTGTACTGAATCTGATGTGAAGCGAGCCTGGAAGGCATAAACCAAGCTCTGACTGTTCCCCCACTACCCCGGCTCAAGAGCCCAACGACTTCACGGCTTGATGCTGCGGAATTCTGGCACAGAGGACTGCATTTCTTGCTCTGAGGGACAAAACCAGATCAAAGCTTCGTGGCCCCAGAACGGCAAAGCTTCTGCGGTGTGCACCTGTCGATGGGGGTTGTCCTCTCCTTCACAGTGATCAGCATCGGTGCCAGATGGGAAGGTCTGTATATTGGATTAAAAGGTATGGTATGTACACGAACAAGGTGAGTACTTGGGGGGAGGCCGATGCTGCACACAGCATAACTCGTACTTTACTTTTTTTTTCGTTCTTGGGGATCAGTGCTGATCACGATATCACAGACCACGGTTAATATGAGATCCCCAAGCATGGGGTCCTGTAGCGTCCCAAGAACATTTGTGTCTACAATCCAGTCAACGATTTTCAGCAACATCACGCTAGAAATTACCTTGTATCGGTGCATGATGTTACCATACTCCTTCTGCAGGTCGAGATCGCAAAAGACTGTCAAAACAGACGAGCTGATGGCATACAACAGGGGTCATAACAAATCACCAACCGTCAACATCCCAATCTGAGCATCAACAGCCTGTGTTGCCTGGTATAGGTCGTTAACACAAACAGTGATAGGGTGCAAGTCCTCAGCGAATGCCCACGACTAGCAAATAAAAAAAAGACAATTTAGAGCACAACAGGCATATGCAAAAATTGCCTCTATAATCCAAGTGAGCGCAGTCC
Source organism: Mycena olivaceomarginata (assembly GCA_029378375.1). Taxonomy (NCBI): domain Eukaryota; kingdom Fungi; phylum Basidiomycota; class Agaricomycetes; order Agaricales; family Mycenaceae; genus Mycena; species Mycena olivaceomarginata. Next base: position 8,170 of record JARKIC010000072.1, on the reverse strand, counting down.
CCATGGCCTGCAAATTTTTTGTTGTCTTCTGCACAAACAATCTTGTGTTCATGCCGGATAGCTTTGGAACTGAGGCCCAAGCCTCGAACTCGACAGCCGACCCCGCCGCAGCCGAGACCCCACCACAGCCGATACCCCATCCTGGCCGTCTTGTTGCATCCAAACTTTTTTTTTGGATTCCCTCACATTTTTACTGACTTGATTTTTTCACACTGTTTGAAAAGTGCTGAAACGAACTGGCCACATACTCAACGATGTCAGCAACTGTTCGTTCATACTGTCACGTTATGTCAACCCTTCAACCAGATTAGCACTTACTTTGATTTGTTTTATTCCTGTCGGAGCTGGCCGCACAACACATGGCATATCAGATGTTCCCGACCTTGTTGCCAACAAAACATCCAAAACCTGAAACCTAAGCAACATTGTCCAGCATTTTGACATAGCCTTGCTGATGGCAACGCACCCCGTAAGTGTTGTCCAGGCCAAGAAGGGTGCGAAGCACTGGAATAGTCAGTCGAGTTCACGGGTGGCACCCGTTGGTCTAGTTCAACAGAAACTCGGTGTAATCCTTCAATCCATCAATGTCACTCGCCACTTCAATCCAGCTGCCGGCTATGAAGGTTTCGGACAGCCATGGGTACTCATAGAAGAGTTGAGATTGTGTAAACTGCCCTGGGAGGTGTTGATCAGGCATGAAACAAGGCAATAAGACATTGTGATGGGAAAAAGCAGAAGAGTCAGGTACATCCAAAATCAATGATTGCCGGTTTGATCATTCATACGGAATGCCTCGCGAATAGTTTGATCATTGAGCATTACACAAAACAGTTCCCAAGTGTATGTTAATGTGCCGATACTGTTATTTTGTTACGAGTCCTAAAAATTTATTTTTAGACTCGTTCTTATGGCACCGTTTGTCCACTGTAGAACCTCAGAAATCCCCTCGATGACGTCTTTGACGTGTGGGAGTCCTGTTTCTTTTTATGGTAATAAGACATGCCTGTCCGCTCCGGCGGTTGCCATCCGAAAATTAGGGCGCGGTGGTGGCGTGGGCATATATATATATATATATATACAAGAGCGTGGTGGGCCGCTTCACAGCTCACCGCTTCAGTTGAATAAATGGGTGTCCAATAACTGCAGAACAACACCGGAATAACTGCGGAGAAAACCTAACCACATGGTTGAGCCTACTTGAAGAGTGACGTGAGGCCGATACATCGGCACAGCGCATTAACCGTTCTTTAACGAGATGGTTCGAAACCTGTGTCAAATCCCCATATATCCGTGCTCCTTTGCGCCTTCTGTGCTCTCCTTCCACCTCTAACTCCTTTTGGTCCCCAGCGTTCAAGAAAATTGATCCCATGATCAACTACGCATTACGCCCTCGGACTGTGCACTCTCTGTTCCTTTCCGCTTCACCTTCATTTTTCGGGTTTTCTACATGTTGAAGCAACTGTGAGCCAAGTGCTGCGCCCGTGATTTTCGTTCTTTTCGAACTGCGAACTACTGCGAACCATCAAATACATTCCGAATGGGGTCCTTGGACGGCAGCACTGCCCCAAATCGAGCGACTCGAGATAAGATACAAAGAAAATCTTGCTGGAAATAACAGTATGTACTCGAAAGTCACCGGTTCTGCATCTTCATCTTTTGTGCATCCAGATGTGTCTGTCGCCAGCAAGGCAACAGCCAAATTGCTAAACACTTCCGCGACCACAAACTATTCTTCTTGCTACACTTTGTATGTAATTTTGTTTTACTCCTCTGCAATAATATTTGTTTGCCACAACTTCCGGCGCCAGAGCGCCGTAGCTTATTGTGAGATTCAAGTATGAATAAGATCGGTTTCCTGCCTGCCGGAGCGAAGCGGAGGCGCATCTTGTTTTGGATAAAGCTGCACGCGGAGGTCGCCGGCATGGGTCAGAATTGAAGCAGAGTCTTAAAAGGCTTCAGACGGACAGAAGAGGATAATTTTATAAAGTGGGTGACAAGACGTGCCTTCGCTTCGCTCCGGCACAGTGTGAAGACTCATCTGCATCGTAAAAGTACGGTTTATTGCAGCCATAGTCGGTAAGAAAATACATGTACAGGTTCAACTCCATGCGAAATCTCTCCCATTCTTCACCCACTGTTTGCAGGCTATACAGCACGCTTGCTACTGAATGTTTAGCAGATAGCTGGAGGTCTGTAAAATAATGGAAAACACACTTTGTCGTACATTGGAAAGCGTCGAAAAGTCGAACAGTGAGAGCATGTCTCGTACCAGACAGCTGCATGGATCGCGAGGGTACCCCCATAATGCTAGCAGCTTAGTTGGATTTTATCCAAAGCGAGTACATCAGGAAGTACAGCGATACTCAACTGGCAGATAGTCCAAAATGTTAACATGCTTCGGAGGCGTGTTCAGGCTGCTGGACAGGCGCAGGTGAGTAAGAGTTAATCGAACTTGATGTTCGCCATAATGATCTAGTAACAGTGTTCACCAGGTGGCGGAAATGTGTACTTTACGCTCAGCCTGTTCACAGGAGGGACATTCAACATAGGTCCAATGGAACAAAAACAGCTGTGACGGGTCAAACATCCATACTCAAGGCCACACCTCGAGGGCTTGAGTCAATAGCATCCCGGAATGGAGGCTATCAAGAAGAAAACCTCTCACCGCTTAGCCGGGACAGGAACTCGAACGACACTTCGTCGCTGTTGATAGGCCCTGTCGGTGTGCATGGCGCTGAGTTCCGCAGACCTATTGATGAAGCTAGGCGCCTTCTCGCACACTCTTCCTCACCTACCTATGCACACCATGCCCGAAGCCTTTCGACGGTGCCCAAGAATATGAGCGGCAAGGGTCTATGATTCCCGGTTGCACGATTGGCCCAGTACCGAGCCCAGGGTTACCGTGAAGCCACACCAGTGAGTAACGTTTGCGACTGATACCAGATTGAGGCGGGGAAGGACCGGGTTACTCACCATATCGCAAGAGTACTTTTTGTGGAGTAGTTACTTTGTAGTCGCTACGTGGCATGGTGTTGAAGTTGAAGTTGAAGCACAGAGCCAACATTGAGTTTGGAATCTTGATGAATTGAGCCTTGGTAGTGAGATTCAAGTTCATCTTGATTGAATATCACCACATTTTACGGGATCCAGAGCTAGAAGGTTGACGTGCGAGGCTTGATAGCGGTAGGTCTTGGCAGGCCGTCAAACATAGATATTCACTGCATTCCGAGGTCCCGTAGACGGACCCGGTTTACGTGAGCCGACGTCAGTCTACATCAGTCGACTACGTAAACAGAGTCTGTCTATCCCACGTAGACTATTTTTGATCTACCTGGGTTTACGGCTGGTCTACGTCTGTCGACCCAGGGTAGACCATGCCTGTCTACCACTGCCCCTACACCCAGAGATTCCCCACCGCCCTCTGCTGCCTGCACTGGCATCCTGCTGTGCTTTGCTTAGTGTTGCCACGGCTCGGCTCCGGCTAGCTCAGCTCGGCTTTTGATGGCTCTGGAGCCATCACCGCTTAAAGCCGCTTATGGACGGCTGGCTCAGGCGGCTTGCGGCTGAGCCATAGCTCAGCCGTGGCTCAGGCAGCATTTGTGGCCCTACAAATCTTGATGACCTCTGCAACATCCTACGCTCTCCCTCCACCTCTGAATACCTTTGACACTGGACAAAATCAACGTAGACGACATCACTTGCACAATGATGTGTCACGTTGTTATCTGATCTGCTGTAATTCAACACTTCTTTGCTTCCCCTCCAGCATCAGCCGCAACATTTCAATTGACACAGCTCAACACAGGCTCCGCAACGCCAGCGAGGGGTGTCGACACATATAGACAAGGTTAGTCTAGCTCAAAGTTGGTCTATGTCTACCTACGGGGGTAGACCAACCCTTGGTCTACAGACCTTCGGAACGCAGTGATTCCGAATGCAGAGATGATGAGGGTAAGACAGAAGAAGCGACGCAACAGAATGTCTGCCTTTTGTGCGGAGGTTGAGGGCTGATCTGCGAGGTTTGAATCAACCAAGCGCTGGGGCGTCTAAGCTAATTCCGGATGGAGAGGGTCAGCTGAGGTAACCGTTGGGGGGTAATTTCGGCGGTACAAACATGTCCACTCTGATTCGAGGGATCTGCTTAATATATGAGTAAATATGAGTAATAATAATAATAATAACAAGACAAGATGTGCCTTCGGTTTGCTCCGGCGTAAGTGCAGACCAGTGGCAACCAATTTCGGGTTCCCGAAACAAATGTGACGGCGCGTTGAAAAGAAGACTTTATTCATGCCGGGAATCTACATATGTGATATGTACCGTAAATGAAGTCTATTCCCAGAGTGACAGCTCCACATTCATGGGCCTCCATGCCCGCTACATGCAGCATAACAGACAGTGGTTTAAATGCTGACGACCTTTTACTCTACTAAGCTATCAGACTCCCTGTTTGTTAACCACTGAAATTTTGAATGAACACCTACCTCGACCGCGGTGCCTTCCGAGCAAGTCAAACCTTCTGTGTGGCCACGTGGATGGGACAAATCGATACAGCGAAGACCAAGTCAGCACCCTTGCTGTGGAATAAGAAATACGGAGTAATGCACTGGTGACGCCGAGTGCCGTTCGAAGCTCAAACTTTAAGGAGAACAACAGGCAGTCCTAGTGCGTTAGGGACGGCGATGGTGTGGCAGGGTGGTATAAGAGGGTGAGAAATCAAGTAGAGCGTTTGTGGGTGGTGGACATGGCCAAAACCTTATATAAGTATGCTGATATCACTTTAGAATTCGATGTGTTAGCAGAAGCGCAGACACGTCGGTTCGATCGGGGAACACACTCGCCGATCAGCGCTGAATTCTAACAGCCTCTGTAACCGTTAATGGTTGGTTAGCAACCCAAATTATTACTATTTTGGCCCAGAATTTTCCGCCACTCAGGAGCCCACAAATATTGCATTGTCAGACATGGAAATGCATTTTTGCATTAACATTCAAAAAGGCCGCGCAGCGAGCCCAGGACTCATACCGCCATGCGCACGCAGTGGCCCCAAAGCACAAGTAAATTTTTTAAGTTTGAGTGAGAAATGAATTAATAGCCATGAATTCGTGTATAACAGCGCAATAAAATCAAACAAACATTGAGGTAACAGGTAGAAATGGGTACGGAGCGTCGCCGATCGCAAGGCGCCAAACCTGGCGGACAAATAAGCAAATGTCTATTCAATTCTTCCTGCTGTATTTGTGAGATGCATAGCTGGATGATTGCCATTAATATGTAGAACGATGAAGTTATTACCTATTTTGTGCCTTGAATGTCCCTACCCCTACAATTAATGTCTGCAACTGTGTACAGCGACTGGCTATGCGTGCCGGACTGCCGGTGCGGATCAAATGTTCGAGGAGTGCCGTTTGCCCTGCACCGATGATCGCCGTACCGCACGACGCCGATTGGATCGAAGTGCCGAGTAGTGCCGCATTGTCCGTCCTGGATCCTGAACTGCGTTGAGTTGATATTGGAGTCGGTTCTGAACTCGAGCAAAAACAAGGGGCAAGCTGACAGGCTCGGGATGACTGCATGATGGGGGGAACCAGTTTCCAAGTGAACGCAAAGAAAGTCAATTAAAATGTTTACATCTGCTCGTACAGCCAGGATAACCCAAGGAACAAAATGAGGGCTAGCTGGGCATTCATCAGGAATGTGAATGTCCCCGAGATGCTTCGGCATCGCTGTCTATCATTTTGAATGAGATAAGTCGAAGTTTCAACTCTGGGTGGGTTTGCATTTACTCACTGATAGATGTCTGTGTTTAGTTCAACTCGTCGTCTGCTCTGTTCGCTGGGAGAATTTCTCAGTTGCACAGAGGGTGACATTTTGAGCTGCAAGAAAAGGGGAATTGCCTTTGGACACCAATCGATAAAGCAGATAGTGCTTATCCAGGGCAAGGTCTTGAGTATCTGGATCAAATCCTTTAGCCTGGTGGAATTTTCGGAGTCCCTCGTAGACGCTAGCATTCCAGAAGTGTCCAGGTATCCGAGTATTGAACTGAAGAGGAGGAAATCCGAGCTGCGTTGCTTCCTCAAAACTGAGCCGATCAACACCGGATGAATTGAGAGACCAGAAGGCAGGAGAGTCTGGCCAATGAACAGCCCCAGCTATCTTCTGTCGTACTTCTTCAATCTCACATCTCGCTAGATCTGCGTGGAACGAGGTTTATATACATGTCCATGGCAAGTAAGCAGAATAATATAATGTGATACCATGTAACACAGCCAGTCAGCTGTGCTCCAGCAACAGTGGGGTTTCGGCTTAAAACCACATTGTGTCCGCCAAGACCACTGGGTTTAAACCGGTTCACACCATAATGGTTTGAACCGTGACTGTTTCTCCCATAGAACTTTGTACATACGGCTTTGAGATCCCCGTGGCAAATCTTGCGGGAATGTAGGTATTCCAATCCAAGGGAGATATTTCTTCTTCAGTATTGTCAAGAGTTGTTCCGTGGAAGTCGAGAGAACATTGAGTTTACCCCTGCTAGCCTCCTGTGCCTCGATGCTGAAGACGATAAATCCCAAGGACGGTGAACGCTGCACTCAGCGTAGGGACAATCAGGAGCGACTATTTGGTAGTGGGGAGAAAGGATAAAGATCAGGATAAAATTGTAGCCTAGTGTGGTCCCATTTCTGGAACGTGCCAGATTGTAGTCTACAATACCAGATCGTCGGATCCATGGGAGGGTCGGGTCGGGTCTGGGTCTGGATCCGACCCGACCCGCTGACCAATGCAGTGGCGACCCGACCCGACTCAGTCGCGGCTCAAGTAGTTTGATCTCGGCACCACGGTAATGCATTGATGCCAACAAACTGCTGCCGCTACGAGCCGCTTGTGACGTGTTTAATCCGACACCAATTGTGGTCGGTTGGAAAGACCATGCGAGGAGTCTGAAAGCCTCCCATGCGAGTTTGGCAGTCTCGCCTTGGAAGTCGAAGCAATCTTTCAAGAAGTTGTGGACCCTTACGGGCAGGGTGGCCGGAGGGACGAATTTTTGATGAGAAGGTTGTAGATAATATGCGAAGACGGGAGTGGGTTTAAGAAGGCCAATCAGTTCGATGTAACTGACGACGCTAGTGTGCGAGAATGTGTGAGCAACATCAAAAGACTTCAGCAGGACAACGGCGGCGCGGCGCGGCAACAGTGACTTACAGCCGGACAAAAGGGCCGCCACCCGATGGGCACTGACATTGTTATCTGATTGATCTTATCTGCACCGCCCAGCACTGCCCCAGAGAGTCGGGGCGGGTCTGACCCGACCCGACCCTCCTATGCCTCGGACGCTCTCAAGAACCGGACCGAACCGGTCATCGATAACACTACACACATCACCCGGTCCGAAATTTCCGGTCTTTCAAAATCTCTCTGTATTCAACTGTACGACTGTACTGCTGTTGAGATTGTTATCCTCGCAACCGCGGCTGGGTAGGAGACTGGGGTTTTGTGTTGGTTTTGTGTGTGCAGTGCAAAGAGTCAGAACTCGTGAATGTGTGTTTTTTCTCAGCGTCGGCGATTCAGATAAGGCTTGAGATAAGGATTGCTTCCCTCACGTAGTCTCATGACTCGGAACGAAGCCTGGCACTCACAGCGGGCCAAGGTGAAGGCCGTACAAAGTCCATATGCTGCACATGCGTCGAAGCAGTTTGATACTGTCTCACTGGCAGCCGGATGATGTGTGAGTAGGCGACTCCAGTGCTTGAATTAGCCTAGAGAAATTTATCAAAGGTGGAAGCTGCACACCGGAAGGAAAGCCGTCCCGTCGTGGTTGATGAAAGAAAAGGTTATAGTGGTGTTGGCCAGTTTTGTGCTTATGGCGCCGGATCAACGGGCTGGTGGGCCGCTTGCTTTGCACCCATTCTCACCCCGACGACTCTTACATGGCTAAACACCCACCCTCCCTCCCGCTCGATGAGACGCTGTACAAGGTACATTCTTTGTCGCTTTGTCGCAACTCGATCCCATTGCAAACCTGATAGGCAGAGGAATTCGCATTTGTCAAGGAAGAAACCGGTATATGCGATGCCGATGCCCTAAAAAAACATATTCTTGCAGTGCAGACGAAAGCATATGCGGTAGGTCTTTGGACGACGTACTACTGGCCTTGATCGATGGTTTGTATGTC